>OY288110.1:92948347-93548347 GCA_958431115.1 Syrphus vitripennis
AGGGTAGTACAATAGAACCGGGAAACAAAACCAAAACCACACTGAGCTTAGAGAAATATTCATACCTGGTGCTAAACATAAAATGGCAACAAAAAATTGTACTTTGACACGCATATTGCCAACAACGAACGTTTCGAAATAAATATATATATATTTTATCAAAGAAACAGAGTGTAACATTTTAAATATAATAAACAAACACAATAATAGTTACCTTATATGTTTTTATACTCCTTAACGGTTATAAGGAATAAACAACAGTTGAAAAGACGTTTAGCTAAGAAATAATTTATGTTGGGAACCAAGTTGAATCACGCTAAAAGGGTTGAGACTTCAGTGGTAAATTAATTGCATCAATTAATTGGCTAAACGAAATACATATTTATCTTTCCAAACCAGCAGGATGTAAAAATTCAATATATGTAATGTAGTGTTATTAGGTATCAGGGTATTGAAAGTTGATGAGAACAAGAAGCCTTAACGGAGCTTTCGCTTCCTGAAGTCAAGTTAATAAAATTTAATAAAATATCTTATTGAAATTGTTTTCAAAAATTGCTTCTTCAGAGTCCTGAATTTTCCGTCTTTTCAATTCGACATTACTTCAATAAAATTAACTGGTAGCTATTGTTCAAGTTATTTTTGAATACGATTAGATTGTATCGTCTGTAAAGAATATTAAATTTTTTTATACGACTTTATTAAGTTTTATTTTTGATCTATCGTTAAGTTTTAGATTTTATAATATTAGAGCAAATACTCCAATAAACATAGCTTAATGTCAGCGTTTACTCCAATAACAATTTTCTTATTGGAGCAAAAATTCCCTTCTCTTCAATATTGGATCAAAAACTCCAATAGATATCTGAGGAATGCTTATATCAGCATTTAATCCAATAGCGATGTTCTTATTGGAGCAAATACGACCTTCAATTAATCCCTTTTTCTTTTTTAGCGCTTGAAGCAAAGTCGATTCAAAGTAAGGCAATCATTTATATATCACCATTTACTCCAATAAATTATTTATTTCCCTTCAGAAGGACTTTAATGCTCTACAGTAAAGAATAAATCTTTCTCTTCGAAATCAGAAGCTAAATTTTATTTGAGGGATATCGGAACCCTGTATTTGATTTTATTGTTCCTCAAAAACTTTGATCTGGATGTCGCTCAAAACTTTTTTTTTTAAATGTGTATATATACTTCCAAGTGGCAAAATTGACATAAATCTTTTTTAAAAAAAACTGCTAGGTTTCATCTAATCCAATAGAAATGTTTTTAGATCTCAGGTTTTTTGGAAATGGATCATTTTTTTGAAAATTTAACGAAATGTGAACCATGTGTCAACTTTTGGCATAAAATCCATAATAATTCAAAAACTTATTTTTTACTTGAATTTAAAAATGGAAACCTAATAAAAAAATCGTATGGTTCCATGCTTGATTTTTTTTTCAGCAGCTTGCAAAAAGATGTGAAATGCACCAAAACTTTAATCGAAAGTTATAATCGTTAGAAAACAATTGAATATGTTTCAAAAAAAAACTTGAATGTTTTCGGAAGCTTAATTTTGTTTCGATTTTTTTTTTTTTTTTTGGAACTGCGCTCTTAATTTTTTTTTTTTTGGGGTATGAAATAATTAAAACACCAAAAAAATATTTGAACAATTTTTCCAGGAGCTACATATGTCCGTTACTTTTTCAAATTTAATCCAATTAGCTATATTGTTTAGTGAGTTTTCAAAAATTTAAGAATAAATTTTCTTAGGCATGCAGCTGGACCAAAGTAATTGTTTAAAAAAAAATAAAAAAATTTAATAGAGTAGATGATCTTTAGTTTTTTTAAATTTTTTTATTACTAATCCGGCTTCAAATTAAAGCGTCATAACATTAAAAATTAATTTAGTTCAACGTCCTTGGCAGTTCCGCGATAAAGTTTAGCAGAATAAAATACAAAAAATAAACCTGCCTTGTATCTTTCTTTCAACTCTTTCTTTCCAAATGAAAATCTTCGATTTTTATTTTTTTTAAATAGGTACCTGCTCATTTTATAGAAACATACCTTAATACTTTGCTTTATCAGTCAGGTGAATCAGGAATAAAATTCCTTTTTAAAGTGACGGTATTCATTTTGCAGATTTTCACTTTAATTTTTTGAACTCGCTTCCTCTTTAGTTTTCTATATTTTTTCATTTCTTTATGGATGAAATCCGGAAGCCTACAAACGATGTAAACAAAACAGAGACTGTAAAACTTCACTCTCAATTAATTTGCTAAATCACAAGACTGCCTGACTTTTGGATGGATAAAAAAAATTACGCTGCACTTATGTAAATGTAAAACTAACGTATTGTGATTAAAATTCATCTTTTTGGTAAACATAAACAAAATTATCTGTAGAGATGTCAACTGAAATGGACATCACCCCCAACACGACCGGCGCGATGTATTCAAACAAACTGACGTTTACACTATGGGAAATAATCGAAAAAGAATGGAAACAATGGAAAATGGAAGTTGTTATTTTACTGTGATGGAACTGGAATGGAAAGGACTTAAAGGATTCAAAGAGCGTTTAGTTTAGGAAAGGGCCCTTCGTCCTTTCCTTTTTTGATTTATTGAAAATTTAAGAGAAGATAATTTTGTTCTCTTTTAAATATTTTTTGGAGAATTGAAAAGGACAGCTAGCAGCCCCACACTTTAGAATTTACACAACATTATTAGAATTGGAAAAATGTGTTTCTGTGATACGATGAAGTTTTTTTGTTTCTTTTTTGATTTGTAACTGTTTTCAATAAGTAAAATGGTTTAAAGTAATAATTCAATCTGAAGATTCAATCTGGAAAGAAATGGGAAGGTACACTGCGACAACTAAACGGAAATATGAAAAAAGTGGCTAGCTAAACTTTTTTTATTATTCCTTTCAAAAAGTGAAAAAATCTTGGTATTTTAGAATTTGGAATTAAAAAAATCTATAAAAGGTCAAAGTCAAATGACAGTTCTGGGTAACATACATCCAGTAGTTGAGGGTTCACTTGTCCCAAATTAAAAAAAATCTTGCCAAGTAAAATCGGAGATCCCACCGAACACAATTTTCGTGACCTCCCAAAATTTAGTATTTTCTCTATGCTGAATCATAAACTGCATTAAAATTTAAATATTATTTCTCTTATCTGACCACCACGGCTTGCTCCGACTTAATTTTATCTGGAGTCAAAATTTTCAATCACTTTTTTCAAATCTGACGCCCAGTAACGCGGCAAATATTGTCCTCCGCCCTGTGGTCGGTGTAGACTAACGACTTCACATGTCCCCATCCCCACAGAAAATAGTGTAGCGGCGGCGTTAAATCAGTCGTTCTTGGAGGTGAATTCACGGGTCCGAAACGTGTAACTATGCGGTTACCAAACTTTTCCTAGAATAAATCAATTGTTGAATGGGCAGCATCGTGCTTCCACTAGAACATAATGCACACCGAGCAGTCAGTTTGTATGAATGTAACGGTGTCCTAACTTGAGAATTGTCTTCACTCCAAATACGGCAGTTTTGTTTATTGACGTAGAATTCAACCAAAATTTTCTTATGAAAATCGGGATCGGGATAACTTGGCGCAATTTGGAAGCGTTGTTCAAGCTTTATTTATGTTAAAATGCCAAACCAAACTTAACACAAATCAATTAACAGCTTTTAAAATGGCCGCCAGATCAAAGAGTGTTTTCAACTTAAGGTTCTATACCTCAAAACAAATCTTCCTCATAAAAAACGCGTAAAAAAAAGTTATAAGCATTGGAACACAATCATAAGCAAAGCATGGTTCTAAAACATAATACAAATACTTCAAATAGTCTTGTGAAGTAAGAATTTCAATTCTTGGCTTTAAAAAGTCAATGTTTTGACGTTTTAAGTGTTACCGTTGTTTTTTCCGTTTAAAGTCATTTTTTTAACCCTTCTGTGTACCATTCATACTTAATTGACAATAGTTCAAGGCTGGGAATCGAACCCAGACTTTTGGCATGACAGCCTTACCGCCTACGCACTAACCGCTAAGCCACATGACACTTACTGTGTTAAATATACACACAAAAAGCTAAAAAGACACAACTTCCATAATCATAATAACTTGTTAATAATTCTCAACTGTGAACTTCTCTTAGCAACAACAACAGTACCTATAAAAATAGGAAAGGTACGTGTTGACGATTAATTTTTATTTATTTTGCTCGCAGTTAAAAGTTTTGTTTGACTTAAGAGCTGCTATGAAGATGACTTTTAGTTTAGAAGTAAAGTTATTGGTAGATAAGTTTGCCTTAAGACTTATTGCGTCAGTCTCTAATGAAAACCATTATCTGATTGTACGTTTTTCTAATTCAATCATGTTTCTCAAAGAAAGATACTTTATCGAAGTCGTTTAAACTTTTCTATCCACTCTTAAATAAATTTTGTAAACATTTAATTGCAGAAAACAATAAATTGGATTAAATGAAATTTTATATTCGGAAGCAGAGGTAAAATTCGATTAAAATAATATCTTCGTTATAATTTATTATTGTGTTTTATAATAATCCAATAAAATAAAATTAAATGTTAACTATACCTACGTAGGTAGGTTCGGTTTCGATAACAATAATAATAATTAAATTATTGTTAATTGAATAAAAGCGAATTTATCAAAAAACCAATTAATTTTGTTTTTCAACATTCATTAAAAATAATAATCGAGCTAGTGAATTTTAATTTTAAATATTATTAAGCCAGGTTAAGCTTCACAGTGTTATTGAGTCGATGCCATTTAAATTTAAATAATGCTTCTAATTTATTATATTTGCTCTGGTTAGAGTTTGCAAGAAGTACAAGCTGGATTATTATATTTGTCAGTTTTGATAAATTTAAATTTATAATAAAAAGAGTATACTATGAAATGATAATCAAAAATTTAATTTAAATAAAAGAAGGTGGTGTTATTAAAATTCTATACATTTTTTTTAATGAAATAAAAAATAAAATAATAGATTTTTTTTTATATGATAAATTAATATTTTTGTCTAAAGCGTTGAATTATTTTAGCACAAAAGGGAAC
Source organism: Syrphus vitripennis (assembly GCA_958431115.1). Lineage (NCBI taxonomy): Eukaryota > Metazoa > Arthropoda > Insecta > Diptera > Syrphidae > Syrphus > Syrphus vitripennis. The sequence goes on from OY288110.1 coordinate 92,953,415, forward strand.
ACAATGCATTGTATATGAAATGGAATAGTACTACTATGAAGAGGAACGAACGACGCGACCTCTGATGAGACGGACGGAAGCTTTTTCCGACTTGAAGTGGAGACGAGTGTAGACCTGAGAGTGGGGTAGTCACAAAGAAAAAGAATAATAAATATGAGTGTTGAGGAAATAACAGAAGATAGAGAACGATGTATAAAATTGGAATGGAAATTTATGGGAGTTGGAGGGAGTTAGGAAAAAAGACTTTTTTCTTCATTTCTTTTTTGCAAAGGGGAATTATTTGAATTTTTTTTGTTTGGTAGGTAAGGAATGGGCAATGAAAATTCGTGAAGAAAAAACGATTTTGTTTTGAAATTTTTCAAGCAAAAGGCCCGTATGCACTTCGTGACTTTGCACATAGAAAAATATTTTTAATTTTATTTTTTCTTGAAAATTGAAAAAATTATAAAAGGAATTTCTTAATATTTTATCAATTGTTTTTTAATTTCACGTAGTGGTTTATACTTACGTGATATTTTAAAATTATTGAAAGTCGACATAAAAAATATTGCTATGGAAAATTGAAGTAAATTAAATTTTTTTTTTTCAGTTAGGTATTTGAAAATTCAAGTAACATTTTCAAATTGAAACGTGAGTTATTGAAGATGTTTAAAATTCACGTTAATTTTTAGAATTATTATATTGTATTGAAAATTAAAGTGAAATTTTGAATTTACTTAAGAACTTTAAAAATTCACGTCAAAGTCTTAATTTACTTAAGAAACATGAAAATCACCGTGAAAATTTAAAATTATTAATTTCTTTTGAAAATTCACGCGATACTTAAAATTTGTTTAGGACTTGAAAATCCAAGAATTCTTAAAATACCCGTAAAATATAAAAACAGTGAGCAATAAAATGACGTGTTTTTGGAAAATTGACGTGAAATTTATAAAATGTTCTAATTCTTTGGAAATACACCTAGACTAGTAAAATTAAGTAAGTTTTTTGAAAACTACGTGCTTTTTAAAGTTCCGTGTTTTTTTGAAAATTCACTTGAAATTTATAAAATAATGTAATTTCTTGAGAATTAACCTGGAATATTAAAACTAGGTGTTTTTTTAAAGTTCGGTGTTTTTTTTTTTAAAACTTTTTTTTAAATTTCTTTGAGAACTACGAAAAATCCACAGCAAAATTAAAAGAAAAATGTTAAAACTATGAACTATGAATTTTTTTAAATAATTAAAACTTTTGAAATTTCACGTGAAATTTTTGGAATTAAATATGTAGGTACTTAATTTACTAAAAAACGTTTTAAAATTTTAAATTTCATTGAGAACTATCCACGTGAAATTTTTAACTTCATTTGAGTTACAAAAATTCACGTGAAAATTATTTAAACTTTTGAAAATTCAGGCGATTTGCTTAAAATACTAAAATTCACGTGGTATCTCAAATTTACTTAAAAATTTTGAAAATTGACGTGATATTTTAAATTTACTGAAAAATGAATATACAAATACGTTTATTTTTAAAAATATGTATTTGATTTTTTTCAAGAAATTTTTTGTAAAAAAAACCTTTTTTTAATTTTACTGATTGAAATTCGCACGGAAACCTTTTTTTAAGCAGTAAAATTAAAAACAAAAAACTATTTCATAAACTATTTTTAGTGATTTTAGGTACATCAATTTTGTTATCCTTTTAATTTTCAAATGGTTATTTCTTCAGATTTGAGAAATTAAAAGGATATCATGTACCTACCTACCTATAAAAAAGAAAGATATAAAAATATCACTGTAACCAAATAACAAAAACCAAATACGTATTGTACCTACAATTCTACATTGTATATATAATAGATTCCATATACAATGAATTCTATCACTTGCAAGAAAAAAAAATATAAATGTTTCTGTAAAACATGAAATTTGGCAAGGTACATAGTTCACAAAAACCAAATACGTATAGTAAATTCTATCACAAGCAAGAAAAAAAAAGTTTGAATGTATCTGTAAGGCATGAAAATTTGCAACATAGCTCTCATAATATCTCAAATCTCACAAAATCAAATAAAATAGCTATACGAAATTATTTGAAAATTGAAAATAATGTAGCTATATCTATACTTCTACATATAGCAAAAATCGTCCTATGCAAAAAAAACCGTTGAATAAATCCACGCCAATAGAATTCTTTTCATTTTCTCATTTTCCCCTTGTTGCCATGACACCCATCAGCTGACTCACCTATCTCCCTTACCCTGCCTAATTGTTGTCAGCAATTGTCAGAATGAACATAATTAATTCTCTCACTCTATTACTTATTTTATATTCTTTCTGCCTACCTTCATTCCGAACTCTCCAATCTGCTTTTTAGGCAACACCAGCGACACCAAAAGAGAGAGAAAGGTAACTTAAAATCGTGTTCCATAGTAGTACTATTAGGTTATATATACAATGCACAATGTAACGCATAAGTAAAAGATGCATTATGAATGCATGCGTTGTGCTTCCGAAACACAAGCTTTTCTCTAACCGTAAAACACAAGTAATGGATTTCTTATTCTTGCGCAGTGAGTGTGCAAAAAATGCGTAAAGGATGCATGCGCATTGGATGCTTAATGTATGCGAAAGATATACGCAATCGAAGCCCAATGCATACGTAACGCATGTTTAACGGATGGGTAACGGATGTTATCTATAGAAATATTTGTAATGTATGGTTACTTCATAGACCTTCGGACCTATGTATATTACAATCGTCAATTTTCCCTCGCGGGACATGCAATTTCAACTACTCCTTTTTTTTCTAGGTAAGCCGATTCGTCTTAGGCTTCCTTGCTACAGCGTTTTTGACTTTCCAAGTGCTGCATCCATAAAAAAGCACGGATTAAACATTGGTGCGGAACAGCTTGTAAGCTAAAAGAGTTTTTTCTCCATACTTTGGACAGCATACTGAACTCAGCCTTTACTTTTGCGATTCGACTGTTAGTTAATATCTAGTTCAGTTCCGCCGTCAGTAGGGACAGTACTCCCAAGATATTGAACATTTTATAGCACCTCATGTGGGTGTCCAGAAATATCTTCTCAAGGTGGCCCTAAACGACGAACATGCTCGCCGAGCATACTCATTTGTATTTCCCCTTACTCGGCGAACACATTCTAAGAATGTTCCGATTCTCCAAAGAATAAACATCATGAGCGACAAAGAAACGCAACAACAAAGTTCACAGAAAAAATGAGGTTTGCTCGCGAACATGGCCTTACACGGCGAATATTGAAGCCAACGAACACGAGAAAATTGAAATGTTTCGCCAACAACGAGCCGTTCGCGAACTAGCCCCTATACCGAGCACGAGCATGCTTGGCGAGTATGTTCGTCGTTTAGGACCACCTCAAAGCAGGATAGGAAGTTAGAAGGCTGCATTTTTTTTTTGTTTTGCCCCTCCATCTTTGTTTTCTTCGGTGGAGATGCATAATCCATGAGAGAATAAGCATTTATGTCGTCTGGGTAGTCCAGTTGTTTGAGAAATGATTCTATAGTCCGCTGAATTCTTCCATTATCTATCAGTCAACAATGCTGCATGGAGTTCATCACTAAGCAGAATCACCAACAACAACAGTATTGGGTGACAGTACACAGACTTTCCTTACCCCACTCTGGATTTCAAAGTCCACTGAAAATTGTCCTCTCTGCAGAATGTGAAATTTGTATTTATCATTAAGTAACTTTAACAAAAGCAGTTAATCGTTAATATTAGTGTTTTCTTAACACATTTCTAAATAGGCATACAACGACTCATTTTCAAATAAAATCTTCTCTGTCTTATAAACAAAGAAATTAACTTGCATCCATAAAAATATATCTTGGGTTCTATTATGGCTACGCGATTATGAATAGCGCAGCGAATTTCTAAGAATTTCAGCAATGTCACTGACCTAGTTGGAAACTTTTATTTTTTTTTTTCTTTTCTAAAGAGAGAAAGGTTATATTATGTATTATCTTTGTCTAATAAAATTCTAGATTCACCATTTTATGTATTTTTTCTTTATTGAAAAAATATCATGACACATAATAGTGACAGTTTGAAGTTTGAAAGTTATATTTTTCTTTAGAAGGAAACTTATTTTAAATGAGAAAAAGTAAGGTTTTTGAAGTGTTACTATAAAAGAACTTTTTAAATTTTTAAATTTTTTTTTATAATAATGGAAAATGAGTTCATGCGATGAAAGTTTTTTTTTCCAAAGAAACCTGAGTGATCTCATTTAAAAAATAAAAGTAGTTACAATGTGATATTTTATATATTATGAAGGGAGTTTTTTAGAGTTCAATAACTTTAAGTTGGCAACACTTTTTTAACTGGCGGCCATTTTAAGACATGTTCAGCGATTTAAAGTAAGTTTGGTTTTGCATTTTAACATGAACCAAAGACCCAAGATTACTGATTTTTTCGTTTATTAAATGAACAACCTTGATGTGCAACATGTCACAATAATTCGTGACACAGTTGATTTATTGAAGGAAACTTTTCGGATGCTTGCCTCCAAAATTGTACGATTTTACTCTGCTACACTATGTTTTTTCTGTGGGGATATGTGAAGTTGCTAGTCTACGCCGATAAGCCCGAAAAGATCTACCATTTGCTGGACAACTTTCCCCAAATATTGGAATAAGTAATTCAAAATTGGACACTCAGATTAAAATAAGTCACGGCCAGCAGTGACTATAAGCCAATTCCGTAAGCCGTGACGAGTAAATCTAATCCTCAAACCACCGGAAGAATTTTTTTTTAAACTGGAAAAAATTCTAGGGTTTTAAGGGTAGGAGAGCTCATTTTCCAGCCAAAAAAATATGTGTCTATGTGCCGGAGAACGGTATCTATGTTTTTGAACATAGACATTTTGTTTTGACCAATTTTTTCTTTATATTTTTTTGACATTTGACATTTTTTTTAACCATGCTTTGAAAAGAACGTTTTTCAAATATTTTATTCTCGCGGCTCAAAAAAATATCCAATTGTTTGTTCCCTAATACTTTTTTGAAGATTTTTTTTAAAGCCCAATTTTATTTTATTTGAATTTTTTTCTAATTTTTATGTCGACATTATTTAGCGGCAATGCATTTGTTTAGTACATAATACTATTTTCAATTTTCTAAGAGTGTCTTATGACGTTGGTTGATTCATTTAAAATGATACTGAAAGGCACCAGCAACAAAAATATTGTTTTCATATTTGTGGGCACGCTACCAAAAAAAAAACCATACCCATAATAATTTTAATAACTTATCATAACAGTAAAGGTTCACAACACTGCTCTCGATAAAAAAATATATTCTCCTCATAAATTCATAAGTGAACACAGCATATATTTTTCTCGAAAATGGTTTCTTGTTTGTTTGTTGGCTTCTTCAATTTCAAAGGAATCGTTTTATCCTATGCAACTAGCAAGTTGCAACTTGAACTATAGTTCCTTTCAAAATAGGTCAGCCTTTGAGATTTCCTTCCTCTTCAAAATTGTTTCATTTTTCAAAAGTCTCTCAACCCCACAAGCTCAGTGGATTTAGGTTTCAAAATTTCCACACACGAACAGAGTTTGAATTTTATGAAAAGAGAATACATATTAAATTAAATCAGTGGAACTTTAAATATATTTATTGCTCAGTTGATAAATGGCTTTGTGCCTAACCCTTACAAAATTATTGTTTATTTAATTAGGTAATGGAGATATTTATCAAAATTTTTTGGGAATTTCCCAAATGAATTTAACATAAATATGTAAATTATTCCCTAAAAACAATTTTTTGATTTTTCCATTTGCCACTCAGAGTATTTAAAACATCAGCAAAATCGATAAAAAGGATCATTCATTCATCGGTTCCGACAATTAAGCTTAATAAAACTAATATAAAGTTTGGACTTTGCCATTAGGTGTTAAAAACAATATCAGGTGTCAAATCTATGTCGCCATGAAGGTGAAATTACGGCAAAAATCGGTTATCATCGGTTATCGGAAAATCGATAAATTCACATCATCAGCGATATTTGTACTTGCAGCAGCAATATTTTAGACTGAGCGTAGATTAGATTATCCATGATTGTAAATTGCTAACACTCAACTAATATTTTGACACTTTAGATGACAGTTGAGTTTGACTGGTGTCAAATGCCAGCGCTACTAACTTGAAACTAAGAAATGAATGACCCTGTAGAGTTCATCATTGACTCCCTCTCTCTCTTTTTAAGCTGATTTCCGATTTAATCGGATTAAATTATAAATGACCATATGAATTACACAAATTGACAGCTAAACTAAGAATGCAACCTGTATTTTTGTCACATTGGTAATAAAAGTCATTTAAACTCACTGATTTTCTATGGAAAATTTAAAATTTAAATGACTCTGTGTAATTAATCTAATTAATTAAATAATTATTTAAATTCGGTTTATGGTGGAATTTATAGGCTGCAAATCCCATTGACCAAAATACTCATTCAAATTAATTTAAAATGCTTTTTAGCTTTTTATTTTGTAGTTTTAGCATTTAAGTGGATGCGAATGACATTTAAAAACATTCACCAAACTGGCTAAATAGAACAAATAAAAAAGGTTGTAAGTATGGAACTTTTTTTTCATTGTTTGAGCAATTTATTATAATTACTTTTATGAATTTTTATTACCTTTGTATTTAAAAAAAAATATGCATAGATATTAGTGCGGCTTATGAGATGATGGTAATTTTAAATAATTAGGTACGGTTTTCACTGCACTGGAGTTTGTGTAATAGGCAACTCAATTAATGTACAACAATCGATTTAATGTTTAATTCAATAAATCCCCAAATCGTTTAAAAGGAGCGACGAGGAATGGACAAACCTGGGTTTTCTTCAACACTTTGGGCTAAAACAGCAATATTCTCAGTTGTTCGACGTGCCAGGTTTTATTTTTCACATCGCTTACTTGTTCCGACAGCTCAAATTTTTCCACCAATTTCTGAATCGCGGTCCGACAAGGTGCCCCACGATCACGACGACCAAACCCGAACCGTCTCTGATGCGTCAATTTTTCACTTAGCGAATTTTTTTTTTATAGCGAATTTTAAAAATTTCAATGCTTTGCTGAAGCGTGCATCGTTCCATTTTTATTAATGGCGAAGTTTCTACTTGTGAAAAAAGTACAACTTCAAAAGTGACAACTACCGAAATAGCTGGCTATTCAAAATAACATCTATTATTAGAAAACCCTTTATATATTATATATTAGTGTTTCGGGGCGTTGAATCAACACCATATTGATACTAAAAATTCAACAAGACAAGTCGTGCTTCAATAAGAAGTCTTCACCAATAAATGGTGCGAACGGAACCAAATATTCTTCCAGAATGTTGCTGATATAATAATTGGAGTTTGCTGATCCTTCCACGATGCACAGCTAAATTTTTCCGTGCATAGAAATTCCTGCCCACACCGTGACGGAACCTCCCCAGAAATGTTTCCGCTAGGCAACTGTTGCCGAAGTGTATCTCTCACCTTCTCTCTCTTCGCCACAATCTGCTACGTCCATCTGGTGAGCGTAGACAAAACCTGGTCTCATCAACATCAAAAAGTACAACTGGAACTGCGTCACTTTTTTTTTATTATAAAGAAGTTAGAAGAAGTCCGATAAGACAATTTTCTTGGATGATAAACCGCTTTCCTCAGGTTTTTATAGATTGCTCCAATATTATAGAAGCATGTTTGCTTCAATAAGAAAATCGTTGTTAGAGCAAACGCTGATGTAACACTATCCTGATATATTAGGTGCTTAGAGTATTTACTCCAATATTTAAGAAGTAGGGCAAGTGTTTTTTAGAACTTTATAAAGGTGCAATAGGAGTTCAAAAAGTCTCCTATTTCAACTCTATGGAGTATTATACAATGCTTTTTAACTTTCGTCAAGTGAAAGTGCGAAATAAATAAATGATTGTTTGTTCGAAATGAAGTGAAAATTGCAGTGTAAACAGAAAAAGAACAACATTCTATCACGCACTCTGTTTTAGATGTAAGTATTCCTATATACACTTACACACTTTCACCATCCTCAAATATATTTCTTTTTTTTTTCGTAAATTCAAAGCCACCGAAGTGCACTCAGAAATCGATTTTAGTCGAAAATATAGGAAACCAATGCATAGAGATACCAGGTTAAGTCAAGAGTTCATTTTTCTTGAGATTTAAAAATATATGACGTGTGTTTGTGTATTTGAACAGGAACTAGAAACTATTTTGTCAATAGTTTGGGGGAAATTTCTGTTATTTTTCCTGCATCTTTTCGATTTCCTGTTAAACTTCCTACACACCAGAAATAAAATAAAAATTTCATCAAAATGTCATATAGTTTGAAGTAATGTTAAAAGTTTTAGTATTTTTGACTATAGAAGTGCATCGCAGATAAAAAAAGGTATCAGACCAGTCTATTTAATGGTGATGTCTAGCCAACGGACTAGCTCTTAACTTAAGGGCAACATTTATTTTCTTTTATGTTTTATAAGTCCGTCTAGATTATTTATTTTATATTAATTTGCGACTATAATGCATTCGTAAAAAAATTCAAGCTCGAAATTTTGGTCAAATTTTATAGTATGGGGAATACCTTGGGTCAATACACGGCGGCTGCTCTGTTCCAACAGAGCCTACTATAGTCTGTGAAAGCTCTTCAAATCTGGAAATCTCACTTAACTTCAAAACTGCTGCTGTACAGGACCACGGTCCTGCCAGTACTCACGTATGGATCCGAGACTTGGGTGCTTAGCAAAAGACATTGGAGAGATGCTTGCATTGGAGAGATGGTGTAAACCATGACGCCCGAAGCCTTGGGATGAGCAACTGGATGGCGTTGGCTCAAGACCGAGATAGGTGGAGAGACTTGTTGAAGGAGGCCAGGACCGGAGTCTGGTTGTCGACCCGATGATGATGATGGTGGGAAGATGAACATTCTGTTTGTATATGAGTCGGTCTATTGGCGGAATGGATTTTATTGAGTTTCTAACATAGCATTTCAAATTTCAACAGCTTTGTGATTTTTAAGGACGAGAAATAACTTTACCTGATTGACAAACTTTTTTAATTTTTTTTTGGAAAATCTCAAGTCTTTCAAAAAACTCCCCGAAACAAAAAAAAAACAGAATTTTTAATTGAATGATATTATTATATTAGATACATTAGATGTTGATACACCACCTCCCGTTGAACAATTAGATTTGATTTTCTCAAAAACGGTTTATTTGTGTTTGATTATATTTTTTTTCGTGCAAAAGCATCCAGAAACAAAAAAAAAGTACTTTGCTTAGTATTTAAAATAATCATAAGTTAAAAAGAAAAATTAAAACGAATTAAAAAACAGAAAAAAAATGTGTGCAACTTATCTGGCCACCGCTGTACAAGTGGTGGGTACATAGAAATTCCATAGAAAAAATAATTGCACTCTAAAATTTTATTCTTTCTGGTTTAATTGCTTTTGGATTAAAAAAAAAACTTTAATCGGTGGATCTTAAAGCAACCTTGGTGGCTCTCAGTGGCACAAATATAACAGTGGTGGCTATTATCCTTCTGAGTCTGAGTAAAATGAAATTCTGAATAATTAATTCCCTAGACATTTTCTCCATCATATCATGTCAGCGTGAAGTTAACAATAAGTTATTCTTAAGGTATTGTTATCAAAGACGCATATATGATCATTCCTTTAGATATCTTTAATGGAGTAAACGCTGATATAAGACATTCCTCAGGCATGGTTATTGGAGTCGACGATGATGTTTTTACCCCTTAGGTATCTTTATTAGAGTATCAAATATGGTTAGAGTTATATCTTCGATTACTTTTTAGGTCCTTATGGGAATGACACCAAGTTTGAAGTTTATTTACATTTTTCCAACTACTCCCATAAGATTTCTTTAATGAGTCCAGTAAACTATTTTTCAAAATTTCCTCCAGAAAGGTGCATTTGGCATTCTCTCCTTTATACAATATTTTTACGATTGAAAAAAATGGTTATGTACAGCTTCTTTGCATGAATAAAGGCGTGTTACAGTAAGTTGTTCAAAAAGCCTATAACTTAACGCAGTCAACTAGACCTAATAGAGACTACTTCAAAATGAAAAAACAAGTGATGAAGATATTGCACCCTAGTCAATTTATTTATAATTTTTATTTGAACTACAGTTTTTCAAAAATGAAATGCTAATGTTGATTTTTATTTAGATTCTGTTCGAAAACGTACGCATTTTTTTGGGTACCTGGAACACAAATTTACAGAATTGTGAGTATTGTGAAGAACTCCTTTAACTATTGTATAATTTCTTAATGGATAGACCAAACGGGGTTTTTAGAACCGCCTAACTCGCACCCTGTTTGTTATTATAATTTCAAGGAAAATTAATTTTTTATGCTTCCACACTCAAGAAATCATTAATCAGAATATATTCCATTTCTCTAAAGCCTAGCACGTCCTGTTTTTGATTAATTTTTGATCTGTCAGAACAAATTCTTATCCCTCAAAATGCTGCTTTAAATTTAAGCATGAACCATTTATTGGTCAAAAAGTTCATTCAATTTTATGAAATGGATATTTTTCCGAAAACGCCTTGAATGTCCGTTTAAGTGTTAACTTTATAAATAAGGATTACTGCATACAATTGTGTCCTTAATGTCACTTTATTTCAAATGCAAAAAGTAGAAAACTAAGTTTTATAAGATTAGCATTGTGGTATGGCAAATGCTTTATCACATAATACAATTTATTCTTGAATACAATGTTAGAATAAGGGACGTTGTGTCAAATAATAAAATTAATCACAACATGTGAAAATGCCAAGGAAGTTATATACCTACACAGTCCTATGCAACATACCCGTAGACCGTAGAGCTACATAAGAACTGTGATCCTTTGGACATTTTTGGAACACAGATGGAAACTTTTGTGAAGAGGATTATGTGGATTATACTTTTACATATAAGTATACTTAAATGTTAGAAGAAATAAAACAAAACAAAAAATATAAGAATGCATGTTGTGGAGAAAGTTTTTTTTTTTTGTTTGTTTGTTGTTGTTGTATGTAAAGGCTTCAATAGAAGTAAGGTCAGATTCATGGAGTTTTAATTGCATATAGAGAAAACATTTAAAAATCAATAACTGAATTTCATTAGAAATGTTCAGCTTAAGGGGATTTCTAGTTCAAATTGTAACATAAAATTAATTATTGTGATGCACGCAAACCAAATTTTGATTAATTAGTGAAGGACTGTAGGTATATGTAAGCTGTTATCAAATTAATTTCAAGGACGAAATTAAATCATAATAAAATACATCAGAAATATTCCGGGGTGTTTTTAACCTCATGTTGAGTTTTTAAATGAAAAAACGATATCGGAATAATTATAGAAAACTATTTTTAAAGTCGCGTAGGGTACAAAAAAGCTATTTCTAATTAAAACTTTAAAAGAAAATTCGTGATATATTATTAATTATCAATAACAATTGTCTCAAGCCGCATTCGCTTTGACTTTAAAAAATTTTTTTTTTCTGTTATTTCACTTTTCTACGAGTTGACTTAGGCAATTTAATGCTCTACTATTATAGACAATTAAACATTAAAACTACTTATTTCCAATAAGAGGTGTTATTTTGATATTCAAAGAAAAATGCTATTTTTTGAGATAAGAGATCGGATGTTTATTTCAATTTCAATATGCCAATTATAAGATTACATGAAATTTTCCATCACCAAATCGCAAAGTGACTACTGTATGCCGTCAATAGCTTCAAGAATTCCATCTTTGAGGTCTTGAAGCGACGTTGCCCCAAAGGAAGAAGTCGCAAGGTGCTAAGTCACAAGGTCTCGGTGGCCAATTGTAATCACTTCTTCGAGAGATAACACGGTCCAGAAACTTTTCCCGCAACTGCTTATTATGTGGCACGTAGCGCCGCCGACCATCGTGTTGAAAGTAAACGTTGTCCAGATCAATACTTTTAATTCCGGCCATAAAAATTATTAATCATCGCTCGATAGCGCAATCCATTCACCGTAGCTGTTGCTCCAGCCTCATTTTCGAAAAAGTAAGGTCCAATGACCCCCCCGCCGGACCATTAACCTCACCAAACAGTCACGCGTTGAGGATGGAGAGGCATTTCAACGATAAATCTTGAGCCCCAGGTGCGACAATTTTGCTTTTTGATGTAGACAGTAGACACCGAGAAGGAAATGGGCAATAGGAATGAAATGATGATTTTTCGATTAAATTGTGGATCATTTTCATACATTTCAGGGACCCAATCAGCAAAGAGACGACGTTGTTGATGATCGGCTGGCTTGAGTTCTTGTGTTAACTGATGTTTATAAGCCTTAAGACCTTAGTCTTTATGCAAAATACGGTGTGAAAATCTGAAAACAGTCATCCAAAGACTGTGCTGAGTTTTCTGTTATAGAATGTTTTCTGTTATTAAATTTTGCTTCTTTTAGTGAAGAAGTTAGGTTGCGTTCATTGTCTAAATTTGATTTCATCAATGGCATCTCCAAATGATATCAACGACCTGAAATTTTAATGGAAAATCCGTTGGACTTCAATCGAGCCATCAGAACTTCAAGCAACCCAATTTGAAAAGCTTGCTCGGCATTTATTTGCGACACGGCAATTTTCGACTTTCAGATGGAGCATATCTGACCGATAGGAGGGCCGCTGAAATCATCCAAGACCAAAAGTAATTGAACTGTCAAGAGTTGTTTTGCGATTTGATGAACCTTGCTTCCGCGGTTGCCAACATTGTTTACTTAGATCATTGTACCTTTTATGTCCGAAAGCGACTGTCTTTGTTTATTTTTTAAAGATTTAATTCAGCTATCTCTAACTCTTTAGTAGTGGTGCTGTTCTTTGCCAAGTACAATGCATCGCTTATTATTTCTTTTAAGATTTGCTCGCGAATTGTTAGAAAACTTAATTTTAAAAAATGTAGAGAAAAAAATAAAATTTAAAACATTCTATGAAGCACCTTACCTATACAACTTTGGTGGCTATTTATTAGTTCATTTACTAATGAAACGATTTTATTTTAATTTAATTTTAACTTCAATTTCAATTTTACAATATTCTTAATTAATTATTTAGGTTAGGAGCTTTTAATTGAGCCAGCACATGAGTTAGAAAGCAGAACAAGAATGGAAAACTTTTGACATTCGAATTTTAGGAAATGTTCAGAATTTGAGGAAGTGTTTGGATAATTGAAATTGAACTATGGTCGCGTTCGTGCGAACAACTTTAATTCATTAGGTGCGATGTAACTTTTTAATAATTACCTAATAAATAAATAACTACACCTACCACCTGTACAATATACATTCATCTCCATTAATTCAAATTAACAAAATTATATAGATTGTTTTCCCCTGGTAATTTATATAAGCCAAACCTCAACTACATTGTCCTTTGTCAGTAAACTTCTATCGCTTTAAAAAGGGTCAAAGCACATTATTCTTTTAAATCATGAAATAATGAAAAACCATAAATATTTAATGAGAATTCCAAGAAAGAAAAACTCAGAAGGCATTATTATAGGTAGCACTAAAAGGATTGATCAATAGTTTTATTTATATTTTAGAATTAAGGTATAGGTACAAAAAGGACTCAAAATATTTGGAAAGAATTTAATCGACCATTTAAGCTAACCAAGTGTTGACAATTTATCCACAAAATGAAAAAAGAAAAAAAAAAAAAAGGTTAGAACCCCTATCAACTGTAAAGATAAAAAAATCTGATTTATTGCTCCTAATAATGTTATTGCACACGTTCAAAAGGCACAACATCAACATTGGGATTTTATTTTTTGGAAAAATCTCATTTGCCATTCGAATGTCAGTCATGAAAGTTAACTTCTTTTGTGCAAAAGCAGCTTTATCTCATTTCGGATTCGGATCTGGGAGGGAGCACATTTACTTAAGGATATGGCCATAGTTTTGAGTTGAATTGAGATTTGTGAAAAATGTATATTGTGGGTATATAGTTGTTGAGAAAGTTATGGTGATGGTGTTTCTAATGAGAGGGACATTTTTTCAAATAGAGGTTATAAATAATAGACCTTATATTATTTTTATTATTTTTCGTGATTATACTTTTTTAAGAAAAATGATCAAAGTCATTCGAAGGTCAAGTTCGTATTAAATTAATTTGTGAATTTTGCTTTTAGTCCTTACCTACGTCATTTATCTTTGTGACATTTTTATAAAACGTGCTCTTTTGAGTTCAAAGAACAAAAATAATTTGGTATGAAGACAACTGACATTCCAGAGAAATTTGAAAAGTTCAACCTTAACCAGGGAGCCCGAGTAATAGTCTAAACTTAATATAGCGGCAGACCTGTTCAGGACCGCTTCTTCGTATCGAATCGAAGAAATTTTTGATTAACAACAGTATTTTTTCTTCAATTTGGCCAAGTCCCTAATTTGGAAAACTTTTATGAACACCTTTCCCGAATATGCACTGTGTCCTCCAGTAGAGACGAAATCTTAAACGCAATCGGAGCACTGACGAACATGAAAGCGGTTTGACCTGACGATATTCCCGCAGAGCTCTTAAGAGATTTCACTCATTGAGAGAGCTTGGGTAACTGAAGATTGGAAAAAAGAAAGGATTTTTGGGCTCTCAAACAAAGGTGCTGTAAAGACGGGAAAGGAATTTGGGTGCTTCTTGCTAACACCTCAACGCCGAATAAGAAGGATTCCGCTCTGGATCTTCCTGTGTGGTACACATTAACACCTTGAGGATCATCATCGAATAGTGCCTCGAATATCTATCACCACTTCACCTGCTGTTGATTTCGAAAAGGAGTTCCACAGTGTCCCAGATAAATTGACTGCTATTATTAACGCTACATGTGATGGATCCAAATGTCATGTCAAATCCAACGTGGGATTAGGCAAGGTTGTATACTATCACCAATATTGTTCCTGTTGGTCATTAGTTACGTACTACACGCAGTTTTACAACTGAAAATGGAGGAATTCAGTAGACTCTGGAATCATGGAATTATACCTTAATCACTTTGAATACGTGGACGGCGCGGTGTATGCTTGATCATGGGTCTCCATCTCCATCAAATGACAACAAAGTGAATAGAGAAGCTGAAATTATTGGGCTAAAAACCCATACGGCAAAGAAACTTGAAACTATTTCACCTGTTCATGGAGATATTTCTGGACAACCAGTGGATCTGTCCAAAATATGGAGAAACAAACTCTATAAGCTTAGAGACCAAGCAAAGACTGTTTCACTGTAATGTTGAATCCATGCTTCCTTTCATTTGGAAAGTGGCGGCACCTGTCACTAGAAACCTGCAAAAGTTCATAAATAGATGTCTGTGAAACAACTTGAGAATTTTGTGGTCCAGTCATATCTGATGAATCAATGATGAAATCCATACGAGTACAGGCCATTGACTCTACCTACGAAGACGTAAGAAGCATTGGATTGCCAATAAGCTTCGAAAAAGTAACGAATTCGTTACGAGTCAATCGATTAAATGGAAATCTTTCGCTCAGCCAAGCAGTGGGCTGCTACTACCACTTGAAATTCGGGCTCCGCTACCTTGATTGTTTGAAAAACTATGCCTCCTTCAATCGACGCCACCATAATGTACAGCCCCAGATTTTGTGACGCCTGATCAATCTGGATTAATGAATCGTGTACAGCTTCCGATGATGTCAATATCATCTGCGTAAGTCAACATCTGGCTAGAAATGTTGTAGTGCCAGAGTTACGGATTGCTTTCTCCAACGATAGGTTGAAGAAGAGAATGACCAAACCATCCACTTGTTGGAGTTCATAGCAATCTGGCTATTTTTTTGTCTACAAAAACCACCGAAAATATTTCATCAAAATCGTTAAAGCCATTTTAGAGATTAATATGTTTTGTCCTTACTGTTATATGACACGTACTGTTATTTAGGAGCAGAAAAAAAATTCTAGTTTCCCTCTAGGGAATTTCCTTAAAACGTTAAGTCCACAGTTTGAAGAAAATCCGTCCAGTAGTTGAGGCTCAATGTACGCACAGACAGTCAGATGAAATTACGGGACATATTTTGTCTCATTTTCTATCATCGATTAATATCTCCAGTTCGATTTTCCTTACGAATCCAAAACTTGTCCTACAGTACTATATATTTTAATAACATTACTTTCCTATACAGCATTTTGAATTACCCAATTAGTTTTGAATTGAACATTATAACCCCGTCAGGACTACAGAAATGTTCAATATTTTACATTTATCCACCAGAGAAAGTTTTTAAAATCTTTTTCTCAGGCAGAAAACAGGTTATAGTAGGTACACGGATTATAAAGTTGAGGAAACATCATAACTTCATTGTGCTGCTCAAAAATATATATAATATTATAGTTGGTCTACCGAAAGGCAGACATTTTGAATATAGAAACTTTAGACGGACTTTTGGTGCCAACCGACACCATCGATGGAAGGGGCTGCATGCACGGCGACGACGGCGGTGGCGGCGGTGACATGCTGACGATAATGGTTCATGCTGCTGTTGAACTGAACTTTTGGGAATCTGAACAAGTTGGCAAATTTTCTTCTAAATTGATCAACTTTTTCTTGTGTACTAGTTTTCAACTTCTTAATTTTTGAAGTTGAACTTTATACAAAGAAACTGTATTGGATTTCTTGGCAACATTAATATTCTTCGAATTTGAATTTTAACAAAGTTGATTTAAAATTTTATTTTACAGTTATTTGGGATATTTTGGAATATTTGTAAATTTCTCAATGTTGTTTGACAAAACAACTTTAAATGACGCTTTTTTTGGGCCGAAATGATTTTACTTTCCTAAAAGGGCCATATGACCTTTCTAACTATCGTTGGGTATTTTTTAAAACAGTGCTTGAAATAAAGGCTGTGTTTTTTTAAATTAGGATCAATTTTTTAACTGGCGGCCATTTTAACAGCAACATGAATTGACTGACGCCCATATATAATATGGTTCCAAATTACAGCTCCGTCAATAAATAAAACTGCCGTTTTTGGAGTGAAGATAATACTCAAGTGTATGTATGTTGAGGCACCGTTACAGCCAGAAAAATTGAATGCTTGGTGTACTTTATGGGCTGTTGGAATCATTCGTCCGTACTTCTTCAAAAACGATTCTGGCCAGAAATTTGCAGTCAGTCGTGAACGCTAAAAAGCAATGATTACTGACTTTTTCGTTACTCAATTACAAAACCATGATTTGCAGGAGCTGTGGTATCAACAAGACGGCGCAACATGTCACACAGTTCGTGCCAGAATTGATTTATTAAAGGATACGTTTCGTAACTGCATAGTTTCACGTTTCGGGCGGTTAAATTGGCCCCAGACTATTTTCTGTGGGGATACGTGAAGTCGCTAGTCTATGCCGATAAGCTGGAAACGATCGACCACTTGGAGGACGACATTCGCAGCGTTATTGCCGATATTACCATAAATGTTGGAAAAAGTGATCGAAAATTGGACTTCCACATTGAATGAGGTCGGAACCAGCTGTGGCGGTCATATGCCAGAAATCATATTTAAATTAGTTTGCTAGTTTCAAACCATTTTAAGGCGTCTTTTTTTATTAGTTCAGAATAGAGCTCTGAACAGAGTCTGAACACTACGAGCATACTCTGAACGATCTCTGAACTGAACGAATGTTCCGACTTATTTAAGAACCACACTTCACCAGCTGTCACCTTATTCATTTGTCATTCATAACTGTCATTTTCCGTGTTCAGCTTTTGAACTCCGTGTGCTCTATCCTTTTATTCTAAACTCATAGAGCGCGCTCTGAGCATGCTCTGAACATGTTCAGAGCTAAAAAAGAAAAAAATTGAAACTCTAAACGCTCTGAGCTAAAAAAGAAACACGATTTTTTTTTGACAATTAAGGCTCTGCTCTGAACTAAAAAAGAAAAACATACTTAAAACATTCAAAATAAAGCTCGACAAAATTAATTCAAAACTAAGTAAATGTATGGCAACCCTGTTAAAATGCAAGGCTTAGTTCCTTAATCCATTGCCGACTAGCGTAGTCATACCTGAGGACGTCTGCAACTTGACTGATGATAAATTTAAATAAACTTAATAATGAATTTGAAAGCTAATTGAAATCGACCTGCATGAATTTTTCGAAACTGGAGTTTTTAAAATATTAAATGTAAATTAAATGAAGGGTTAAATGAAATCATTGGGTTGCAACGGTCACCTGTGAAGCAACATTTTAACCATTAAAAACGTTTCTTGACGTTTTCAAATCAGATTTATTGAGAAATATAATTTCTGTAATTTTTTTTATTTTCTTATTTTTATCTTTTAAGAGTTGGTTTAAGAAACTTTTAATTTTTACAGCGTATACTTTATTATAGTCTTAATTTTTTACAAAACAAAAAAACAAAAATAAAAAAAAATTGAAAAAAAGTTTTCTTTAATTTTTTTTAATTAAAAAAAAAATATTTTTTGTTGGTCTTTTTTTATAGAAACCTGAAATATTTTTACTATAATCTTCTTAAGGTTTTATTTAAAAAAATGAAAGTTATACAGAATATACTAAGATAGTTTTAAAGTGTTAATTTTTTTGGAAAAAATTCATTTTTTTTTGATATTTTATAGATTTTTGAAAAAACAAAATTTATCGTCAGGTCAATTTGTATTTTAGATGATTTTATTAATTTTTAACTATCTATTTTTTGAAAGTACATATGTACATAATATGTACATGTAGGTAAATGTAATTATTTTGTCATAGAAGCAGTCAAATAAATTTTAAATTCCATTTAAGATTGAAATCTTATTTCACTAATTTTGATACGCTTTTCGGCGAACAGCGTTCCCAAATTTTTACAATTTTTTTTAGATTTTTTCTAACGTCACAAATAAAAACCGATATGTGAAAGTTTCTAAGTAAACTGGAACTGGTATCCACAGGAAATTCGTTAACAATCCTACTAGACTTATTTCCAACACCTTTTCAAGTGAATATGAATTAAACTTTACTAAACTCTACTAAAGGGTGTCCCAACAAGAACGCAAGATTTAAATTTGGCGCCATTCGAAGTGTTATTGTTTGACATTTATTATTATTGTTTGTTAGTAGAAGGTATAAGGTTAATAAAAATGGATGGTAAAGCGATTAATGGAAAAATTTGCTGAAACTGGGTCTGTCACTGATGACAACAACGCGCCTTTGACCAGGTCGATCGACCAAAAATATCGCAGCAGTACGTGATTATTCCGCTCAAACTCCATCCACCTCAATTCGACTCCGAGCTCAGCAAATAAGTCAATGGTGTTCGGTATCGTGAAATGATGACCAAATTTTTCGTGCCTAGAATTGAAGAAATGAATGTGGTGGGGATGTGGTTTCAACAAGACGGCGCCACATCTCATACAGCCAGAGAAACAATTCAATCGCTGCATCAGTCATTTCCCGGTCGTGTTATTTCGCGTTTTGGAAACCAGAATTGGCCGCCTAGATCGTGCGATTTACCATTGGACTTTTTTCTTTGGGGTTTTTTGAAGTCGATGGTTTATGCGAATAAGCCGGCGACGACTCAAGCCTTAAAAGAGGACGTGCATTAATGAAATACCGTAGCATTTATGCAAAACGGTCATTGAAAATTTCATTAAAAGATCGCGTATGTGCCAGCAAAGCCGCGGCGGCCATCTGCCCGATGTGCTGTTCCATACATAACCTCATTCTGTCTATTTTACGATAAAATAAAGAATGCGCGATTTTTTTTTTAAATATCTGCGTTTTATTTAAAATTTAAATCTTGCGTTCTTGTTGGGACACCCTTTTAATCGTATTTCTAAATAGTGCTTCTCCAAATTGATATCACGCGAAGCAACAAAAAAAAAATATGACGAAAAAATTCAACTTGTCTAATTTACAACACATTAGCGACAACACCTTGTGCACTTGTTTCTACTTGAAGTAAGCCAGATACTTGGCAAAATTTCAAAAGAAAATTTTAAGATACAATCAGCTGTCTTTTAAAAAAAAAACTCAAACCACAAAAAAATCGTCTACAACTCTCAAAAAGATAAAAAGTCAAAAAAAAAAAATACATAACCACAAAGTAATATGCTGATGGATCTATCTATGCAAAACGTTATCCCAACCTACTTGGTATCAGTTTTTCAAAAAAAAAAAAAAAAAAATAAAGAAAACAAATAGGAAAATATTTATTTTCAAGCACCTAAGAAATTGGTCTAGACAGGATACAATATTTTGTTTGTGGATTTTTGTTTTCTTTCAGTCAGTTTTCATTATTGTATCCCATAAAAAATGTAAGAAGTTTGCAAAGCATTACCTTCAAGTTGTTTGAACGATACGATTTTTGCGTAAGATAAGCACAGCAGACAATTTACGGAATCATTTTGTTAATGTTCTAAGTAAAAGGTGCTTATAGCCAAAATAGGGCATTAATTTAAAAGAGCGCAGGACATTTTTATTATTTTCCTCTCGAAACGAATTCAATGGAACAAGTGTTTCAAAATTTTTTAGGTTTTTATTTTCGACTATGTCCTTTAGGTAATGTACCTCCTATAATAACTACAAACAAACAAAAGTAAAAACATAGCTATGTAGGTATATAAAAAGCCAAACAAAACCATTACCTATACCTACTTCTCTCTGGTAAGAACACTTCTAATTTACACAAATGATTATCTTCCATTATGGTTTGTCTAGTTCTAGAAAAAAAAAGGATTCCCATGGCTCCTGAAAATGAACTAAAAACATGTTTGTGTAGGCATTAATGGACATTTTTATCGCGACACAGAAAAACCATGTTAATGCTTTCCGGCTATTTGTTCAACAATAATAATTGTTCAGTGTCCCTGAGCATTTAAAAACAGATGTAATATTACTTTATTTGGACCTTTTACAAACATATAATAATGAATACAAGGTTTTTGGTGATAGTGAGGTTTAGATTTGAATGTTGTTATCATTTTGTTGTGATAAAATAAGTTTTGTTTTCACTGATTTCAAAATATTAAAATTTTATAGGTTTAGTTTCCTGCACCTATATGTACTGTACCTACATCATTTAGATAAATATTTTACGAATTGAAGTGGAATGATGTTTTTATTTTTACTTGTCAAAGTAGAGCAAGTGGGTATTAGTTTTGCCGACTCTCATTCCATATTCCTAAGCTCTCTTAATCTTGAGTTTATTTAAAGAAAATACAAAAAAAAAAAATAGGCACCAAGAAGCCGAGAGCGGGGTCTACACCAGGCGCGGAAGTTCTACCAATTAGTCCGAAACATGACGCAGTACAAACCACGCTGCACTTAGTGTACTTTAATGAATTGCTAAATAAAAGGAGATGGTTTAGCCTGCCTCCTCTTCATCCCGGCAGCGGCGTTGGAGAAAGCAATTCGTAACTCTGGCACGGCAACAACAGGGACCATCGTCAACAGGTCCAGCCAGATGTTGGCTTAACGCAGAAAACATTGACATCATCGGAAGGACCGAACAAGCTGTACACGATTCCTTCATCCAGATCGAGCAGGCGGCACAGAATCTGGGGCTGCACATTACTGAAGGTAAAACAAAGTACATGGTGGCGTCGAATGCGAGAAGAATAGCTGTTCAAGCAATCAAGGAAGCGGAGCACGAATTTGAAGTGGTGCAATCCTTTAAATACCTTGGGTCAATAGTAGCAGCCGATAATAAAAGAAATACGTGGGCGGCTGCTCAATTCCAACAAAGCCTACTATAGCTCTTGAAATCCAGAAATCTCACCACTACTTCAAAATTGCTGCTGTACAGGACCATGGTACTACCAGTACTCACGTATGGATCCGAAACTTGGGTGCTTAGCAAAAGACACTCCGACCTCTCAGCCGCGTTCGAGAAAAAGTCTTAAGGAGAATTGTTGGCCCCACATGTGAGGAAGGGCGATTACGGAGACGGTACGTTCATGAATTCTACGCAATCTACCTTGAAGCAGACAAAGTGACAAAACTTAGCTTGGTAGACTCCGGTAGGCAGTCCTTTGTTGTACATTCTATGGTATACGGCAACGTGGTAGACCATGCTTGCGCTAGAGAGATGGCGTAGACTAGGACTCCCGAAGCCTTGGGGTGCGCAACTGGATGGCGTCGGCTCGAGACCGGGATAGGTAAAGAGACAGGACCCCGGTTTTCGAGCGGATGATGATGATGACGCCGAACACTCAAGAACAACTGAGAATATTGCTGCTGTAGCCCAAAGTGTTGAAGAAAACCCAGGTTTGTCCATTCCTCATCGTTCTTTGGAATTGGGCATTCCGCACAAACGTCATTACACCTTATTTTGATTGGGTCCCTGAGATGCATGAAAATGATCCGCAATTTAATCTAAAAATCATCTTGACTGATGAAGCCCATTACCTCCTTGGTGTCTACATATGTCAAAAAGCATAATTGTAGCTTATGGGGTCGAAAAACTCAAGATTTATTGTTGAAAAGCCTCTCCATCCTCAACGAGTGACTGTTTGGTGAGGTTTATGGTCCGGCGTCGGGTTCATTGGACCTTACTTTTTCGAAAAATAGGCTGGAGCAACAGCTACGGTAAATGGATTGCGCTATTGAGCGATGATTAATAATTTTTATGGCCAGAATTAAAAAGTATTGATCTGGACAACGTTCACTATTAACAAGATGGCCGGCGCTAGGTGCCACACAAGAATCGAAACCATCGAGTATTTGCCGGAAAAGTTTCCGGACCGTGTTATCTCTTGAAAAGGTAATCACAATTGGCCAGCCAGACCTCGCACCTAACGACTTCTTTCTTTGGAGCCACGTGAAAGAAAAGGTCAGCTCAGCGTCGATTCGAGACCTTAAAGATGGAATTTATGAAGCTATTGAGGGCACACAACAGCCACTTTGCGATTTGCTGATGGAAAATTGCATGAAAAGGATATTGCTGTGTAAGCGTAGCAGTGGCGGCCATTTTTTGGTAAATGTCGTTTTTCATTATTAATGGCATACTGTGCTCTCTATATTGCAATGAACATCCGATCTTTAGATAAGTGTTTGTTCGAATTATTAAAAAAAAAAAATATTGAAAAAAGATTTAAAAGCAAAGAAGAGACATACATGAAGATGAGGATGAAGAAGATGAAGAAGACAATTTCAAAGACAGGATATCTCTGGAGAGTTATAATCACTTTTAATATGTGTTTCGAGTTAAAAAAAAAGTCAACCACCTATAATGTCAAGCAAATTTTAAGAAAGCTCCATTACCAAGTTCCCACGACCTCTAACAAATGCTGTCCCATTAAAACTCCATTTTCACTGGATTACCAAGAACTTCTGTGTTTAAACAATAAATTCAAAACTACTACATTATTTGATATTCCAGACTTGCTCATGCCTCGAAAGTAAATTTGTCCAACAAAATCCTTTTCTATCCGAATTTCAATATAACCCAACATCAGTCCGTCCGCAAATAATATATTTTTATTCCTCCATCAACAGACCGACAGAAATGTGTTGTGTATAATTTATTCAATTCGACCGGAAAATTTACTCTCTCATACAAAATAATATAATATTTTGCAGAATGCAAAGTGAATTTAAGTTGCTCTGTTTCGCTTGAGATCCATTTACCAAATCCGTTTGCCAGTTCCAGAGTTCTTGCCTCATATTTCCATCTTCTCGATTGCAACATTCTGGCTGGCTGAAATCCAAATGTAAATCGTCATTTTATAAAACTGGGATAACCTTTGTGCTTGGGTTATAGTTGGACTGAGTGAAGCCGACGACGACGGCTGTAACGGACGATGCTGATGGACGGGGGTCAGTCATTTCCAAATTGTTGGATGTTGGGGTGAAAACAAGCTGTTGCAAACCATCTGCTTGAGGTTATTCGGCTAAGTGGAGCACAAAGTGCAATATGATGGTGTAATAGCAGGCATGCGTTATTTCATCTTTTTTTTTGAATTTTTTTTTATAAAATGTTATATTTATAATGCAGAACCAACTTGCAGTTCGAATTGTGTAAAGGAACTTACAGAAAAGTGTAATATAATGGCGGCTTCACGTAAGTAGCTTTACTTTTTACAGAGAGAAAGAAAGAGCGTGAAAGAGCTCAAATTTGGTGAAGTTGCATTTTAAGCGAATTGGAGTGAAATATGAATTCCTTTTGAGACATGTTTTAAAGTATAAGACTTCTACCATGAATGTTAAAGACAACCAAATTATCGCAGTAAAATTGAATTGAAAATTGAAGTGTCTAAAGTCACAAGTAGATCTATCAGGTTGTTGACGATCTAATGGAGGATCTAATAGTTGATGTTGAGAAAACTGATACCTCTGTAGTTACCGCAGTTTAGAAGGTCTCCTTTTTTGGGGGTCGGATAAACAATGCTGGGCATGCTTTCTTCTAACCATATTTTGCAGATGAACTATTACATAATCCTAACCAAGTCATAGCCTGCCGCTTTGAACAATTTGGCAAAGATCTCCTCAGTTCCAGCAGCTTTGTTGAGTTTGAAGTTCAACTATCTCTCTAACAACGGAAGTAGGGTTCATCATCACTGTTATATAGCTTGAAGAAGTAGTATTTTTATATCCTCAGTTACCTTTTGATAACCCTTCCAAACGTTATTCCTTCTAATGAACCCTTCTATCTCCTCGATAGCGCGCTTCTCATGATCTTTTTTTTCGTCCAGGAACCCGGTATTCGTCTCAACTTTTCTGTTCGTAAGGCTCGGAAGATGGTCTAGTCTTTTGTGCAGTGCCGGTTTGTACGGCTCCTGTCTAGCTGCATTTGCTAGTTCCGTTGTCGAATGAAGCTTAGGACTTTAGAAGCGGCATATCTGATGGCTGTTTGTATGGGACTAGATCAGTAAAGTCCCTGGTGATCTCTTAGTGTCGAATTTTAGTTTTGGCTGACAAGGTCCCTCGGAGTGTTCAGTCATCTATACTCTATATTGGAAAAGTTTCGTGCCTCGAGGTTGAGGGTTGATTGATCAGGGCCTTAAAGTCACCTATGACAATTTTAATATCAGGCACTTTTCATATGGTTTGTCTGAAGCTCATAGAAGAGATATTATCTTTCATTATGCGCGCAAATGAGGCTCATGTTGACGAACTTAGCCTTGATGCTGATTATCGCTAGTCGCTAGAAGTAGAAACTCGGGACTTTTTGCCAAATTCTAGTTCCAACAACAAACCCACATCTAAACAGTCGCCGGTTTTTGTTTTGAATAGCTGTCCGTTGTAGATGTCACATTCTTTTAATTTTCATCTACCTAGTTCTGATCCATCTCATTCCATTGCTTGCGTAGCTGTAATATCTGCAATTAAGGGTTTCCCCTAGTTCTTCGGCTACATGTGGCCTACTGAGAAACCTAAAATTCCTCGTTTAGATCGGCAGTGTTCCCTTTTTTGTTTGCTTTGTTCGTTATCGCTGAAAATCCATCCAAACCGAACAGTTATCGTTTGCAGGTGGAACGGAAAGGGCCACCTCGCGTGTGGTCGTTGCTTGTGAGTTTTTGTCGCCCCCTCGTCCCCTTCTGTCTGTCTTGTTAGTCTTGATTGCATAGGTGTCCGTGTCCCCAGCATAAGCAAATAAATAAAAATAGAAATAATAATAAAAAAAATAAAAACAAAATAGATCGCGCAAAAAAAAATCAACACAAAAATTCAACACAAAACAAATTTATTTTCAGTGCCGGGAATAACACAACAACAAATAATACCAACAAAAAACCTACCGACAGAGCGCAGTGAGTATTCCTTCCCTTTCCTCCCCTATACATGCAGTTGTTTGGCTTAGCGGGTACATGAATTGTATTGAGCTTGTTTAAGCTCTCTCAATTGATGTACTTGCTGAGCGAATAGCAAGATGTAAAGGGAAATATTGTTTTATTGTTAGGGTTCGGATCGATTCACATCACTGCTGAGGCATAGCACTAGTAGTATTGAGTATTGAAAAGTATTATTGCACTTGATATTTCTAAGGCATTTGATAAGGTTTGGCATCCTGCTCTTTTATCGAAAATGCGTGCTTTTGGTATTGATGAAACCCTTCTGCGTTGGATTAGTAACTTTCTTTCAAATCGCTCTATACAAGTAGTATTAGACGGATTCAAGTCTGAAACCCATAACATAAATGCTGGTGTGCCACAGGGTTCTGTTTTGTCTCCGACCCTCTTTCTCATTTTCATTAATGATCTTCTGTTGGTAACTACTAATCCAATGGATTATTTCGCTGATGATAGCACCCTTGGCTTTTCATATTCGTTTCCAGATTCACATCCCTGCTCTTCGGACGTAGAACTGAAACGGCTAAATATGATAAGTACAATAAATTCTGACTTAGACAGAATTGTACAATGGGGATTAAGAAATCGCGTAAGAATTTAATGCTTCTAAAACTCAATGCTGCCATCTGTCGTTAAAGCGAGACGCAGCCCCCTTGCCATCTATGAGTGGCACTTGCATTGAAGAAACTAATCAGCTTGCGTCAGGACTCTAATTTAGCCGCAAATCGTGTTTAAGGATAAAAATCGGTTTTTTGCTTCATGCGATACATTGATTGAAAGGCGGCGCTCCCTAGATCACGAATATGCAATTTTTATTTCTCTGGGTGCCTACTTTAGCCAAAAATCACTTTTGAAGATTTTATTTTTAACGGGCCTAGGACGCTTAAGTATTTGAATAAATATTATGATTATAAAATAAATAAATAAAAAAGCCTACAAACAATTATGATTATTCATAATTTTCTAAAGAATAATTCTAAAAGGGGAGAAATGTTATATATTTAAATTATTGAAATTTGGAATACTACTGTTAACTGCTATACTACTATATGAAGTACTAGAGTTCTGAGTAATACACATATCTGTCTGCACTATAAATCTAGCAATATATTATCTATTTTCATAGACCTTAAATTTATTAATAAAACTAGTAAAAGTCTTTGTCTTATCTTTCCACTAGAAGATATAATATAGAGCTGGCCACGAGACCGAGACAAGTCTAGACCAACTTCTAGATATTCAAGACGAGACTGTCAAAAAGTAAGTCTCATCTCGCTCTCGTCTCCTTTCTTGAGATGAGACCGTAATTGGTTTCGTGGCCAACACTTATCTTGCCCCCCACCAGTAAAAAATTAAAAATCAAAATCTATATATGGACTCAAGGTCACAGTTAACAGATAATATCCTAATTGAGCTCTTTTGAGCTTGTTTCCATTAGAAAATAATAAAAGCAATACTTTTTGTAATATTCTTTTGTTCATTTCAAAGCAAAGCAAAGCAAACAAATTACTCAAAACAACGGGCAACAAGGATTAAAGATCAATTTCAATTGCGAAATTTCTTTAGACAGATAATAGCAACAAATCACAAAATGGAAACGGCTGCGTTGTGTTGAAATTAAAATTCAAACGGGAATGACAATATTCCTTGCGATTTAGAGAAGACATTTTCTATTTCTTTATTTCTTTATTTTTAGATTGTTCTCTTTATACCTTTCCATTTTTCTATCGATTTTTAAATTAAATGTTATCCGTACGTAGGTACAATGAACAGACAAATTTATATTTGAATAATGAATGCTCAGAATAAAGAGTAAAAATCTAATCTTTTGAACGTGTTTGAATTTTTGAAATAGCTAAAGAAGTATTTTCGTAGGGTGTAGTTAATTTTGTTTGTTGTGTTATATTGTATCCTATACCTAAGTGGGTCTCTCGAAAACTGGATGGATAGTCTTATCGTTCAGTTCGACTTTATTTTCAACTTGAAAACATATACAAAAAAATAGGTAGGTGTAGTATTTTTTGGAATTTTTTTCATAATATTTAGAATTCCATAATTTTCATTGGAGAATATTAAAATTAATACGAGAAAGGCAATGTTAGGAATTTATTTTTTTATTAATTTAAAAATGAAAAGAAAACATAAATTACAACGTCTGTTCTCAAGACGGTGGCAAGGGAATAAATCAAAGGGATTATTCCAACCTTACTAAACGCAAATTAACAGGAGGCGTGATTGGACCTGCTCAGGTCTGGCTATATATGAAAAGCTTAATTTGGGGTTCAAACTTTAGAAGTGCACTCGGGAATGAGGTGAAAAAATGTTATGTGAAGATGCTTTGTAACAAAAAATGGATCAGAGAATTGCCTTGACTCTCTGTTTATCAAACCTAGAATCTTTTCTTTATTAGTTTATGTATCGCACAATCACACTGATTTTGCACAATCACTAGAATTCAAAACAGTTTCAAACATAGCTATACATCTTCTAAATTAATCAGACAATTTGAATGCTACAACTCATATGGCAAGCCATTTTTGAATAAAACAAAAAGTATAGGACCTAAATGGCTACCCTGAGGTATTCCTTTAAAAAAGTTCACAATACTATCCATTGAATAAATAAGGTTGAGACCGTTCAATAAAGTAGTCGCTAAATCAAATCTCTCTTGGTTTTAAAAGCAATATGTGATAAATTATTAAACGCCTTTCTAATGTCGGTGACTTATATATTTGAATGAATCAATAAAATGCTCAGCTAATAACATAAGTAAGGTGACCGTAGAGGGCTCTTTTGTAAGTTTTTAAGTTGACAAAACTTTTTTAACTGTCTGCCATTTTAATAGCTGTTAGGTGATGTTTAGTTTAGTTTGGCAAATTGTGCAAATTGTATCTCGATCCTAAATTCTTATAACAAAATTTTGTTTAGTGATGAAGCTCACTTTTGGTGGCCAAATTTTTAGCGAAGATAATCCTCAAGTGTATTTTGAGACACTGTTACATTCAGAAACACTGACTGCTTGATGTGCTTTATGGGCTGGTGGAATCACAATGTTGGCTAGAACTTTACACCCAATGGTGTTGATAATTAACTTTTTCGTCCCTCAATTAAAAATAACCCCGATGTGAAGTGGTGTCAACAAGATGGTGCAACATATCGCACAACTCGTGGCACAATTGAGGATGACATTAATTTATTGAAAAATGCTGCACAAGTTAAAGAAAATCGATTCTTAGCTAATTTAATTTAACAAATGTGCAAGTCTTGAGATAACCATTTTGGTACTTAAAATAAATTGCATTGGTTAAATATTTCATTTGACCGTCATTTAAAAGAAAGATTTTGACTCTCAATTCGTAACTCGAAATCTTAAATGTAGTTAAGTAAAACGATAGATATCGTTATGGCATATTACAATAGAATGAATAGCTCGTAAATATAAAGTAGGTACATACTTGGTGCTTTTTAAATCCTATTAACTTTTAGTATTCCTATTATCTGTAAAATATTTCCACTTGCATTCTTCAGTCTGATTAATAAATAGCCAATGAAAGTACAAGTTTGAACAGTTAAACTGTCTAGACCCATTATGCATTTGTTATGCATTTTGTAACCAATAGTAATACGAATCATCTTTATGTATCATAGCGAAGAATTTTATTTTCACTAAACGAAAATAAACATTTTGTTTAAAAAAAATTTGAATAGTTTTTTTTCTTAAAGATCACCAGTAGACGTCTCAATTCTATTATTTCGAAAAAAAGTAAAATATTACAAAGATAACTAAATGCACATAAAAAGTCAGCATTTTTTAAGCCATAGAAAATTTAAAACAAATTTTTAAATATTTTTTTAAATTTCACAGCTTAAGCCCTTTACTGTGAATTTGAAAAAAAAATCTTTTAAAAACTCA
This sequence comes from Syrphus vitripennis, assembly GCA_958431115.1. Taxonomy (NCBI): domain Eukaryota; kingdom Metazoa; phylum Arthropoda; class Insecta; order Diptera; family Syrphidae; genus Syrphus; species Syrphus vitripennis. Next base: position 92,983,127 of record OY288110.1, read on the forward strand.
TAAATATTATAAATGGCATACTTTTTTTTAAATTCAAAAAAATCTTTAACTTAACGATATTTCTATGACGTAAAAAATTTTATATTTCTAAAACGTGAATATGCAGGGTGGTAAAAATGCTGATAGGTTATGTTAAGACCTTTCAGAATTTAGTACATACCGAATCAGTGACAGCCCTTACATTCAAACATTTCTGGAAAACGAATGTAAGTTTTTGAAATTGTCTTGTAAAATTGGAATTTTTATTTTGAAAAATTTCGAAAATCTTATTTTTTTTGGCTTTGTTTTTATATCTTAAGCTTGTTTTAAAAAGTACCGTAAGTTTTAAATCGTATTATTGAGTTTTAGGGGCAAAGGCAAAGTAGAGATTTTTTTCCAAATCCGTTATTTAACATTAAAAATTGTAGTTTATGCATTTCTACACAAAACACTTGTTTTTGTTTAAAATTTAGCGTTAAAATAAAATTTTTTAGTATTTTACGGATTTTTTCTCAAAATTCTGTAGCTCTAAGGAAAAAAAGTTCTACATTATAATCTATTTTGTGTAGAAATGTAAACGCTACAATTTTTATAAATAGTAATAGTAATAAACTCGAAAACATATTTTTTGATATGAAAACAGAATTTCAGTGTGTGCAAGCAGATAATGGTTAAAAATGCTCAACATATTGAAAAAAAAACAATTTAAACTAATACATTTTTTGGAAAGATTTGTCTAAATTAGTGCTAAAAATTTTGAAATCAAAATCGAATCAACATTATTTCAAAGTCTTATCATATTTAAATTCATTTAGCAGTTCAAAAATTCCACCAAATTCTTTTGAAATCTATTTATGAATTTTTTCGTTTAAAAAACATATATTTGATTACATTTTTTTTTAACCACAATTAACTTCTGGAACCCTGTAAGTACACCTTGTATCTACTGTATCTTATTTTTCTTGGGAAATTTAAATATTGGGTTTTTTGGTATCGAAGAGAATTGAAGAGTCATAAGAGAAAAAAGTTTCTCTACAAATAATATTCCCTATATAATTTTTAGAACTTCAAGCTTAAATTTTAAAAAAGCTTTATTCATTTCATCGAAAAGAAACTTCTTGTCCTCAAAACAATTTCAAATAAATTTTGAATATTTTTTTAACGGACAAATTTGTATGTAGTTTTTTGTTCGCCCTAGGTTATTTGCTCTGTGTTCTATGTGAACTCTAGGAGTGCTCTCAACGACCGAGACCAGCCTCGCTATCGAGAAAATCCGTGTCGATTTTTATTCCGAGGCTTAATATTCTAAATATTAGACAGCTTCTCAAGGAAATGACTGTTTCTCATTTGTCTCATAAAAAAAAAAATTAAATTATGAGTTGCTACCAGGACGAGACTTAGTAATACAAGACAGAGACTAGATTGAAATTTTCCCAATTTTAACTAGGACGAGAGGAGACTTCAAAAGTCTCGTTGCAATAGTATACTTAAAGAAACTTGTATGGAAAATGAAATTAATTAAAAATTAATTTTAGTTAACTTAGTAATTTCTTAAAATTTAGTTACTTGTTAAATTATTGCTAAAATTTAAGTATCTGAAACAGATACAGATACGATTAAACCAGACTCGGAAACAGAAAAAAAACCAGAGTTATCATTTTTGATGTTGTTGATTTCGTTGTTGAATCAGAATAGTTCTGTTTGTCCAATGAAAAGTTTCATTTATTTTCTCTTTAGATTTCCCCTTCATTCTCTTCAATATGGTATTTAAAGCTTTAGAGCTGAAAGTTCTCGAAAGTTTTTTTTTTAAATATTATATGAACTTATTTATATTGTTCAGAAGCTCTTGAATTAAAAATATCTTTCGAAGCATCTTTAATAAAGCTTTTATAAAGACTTAATTCATTTTTCTTTTTGTTAAAGGTCAATGCCCAAAATTGAGCTTTTCATTCATAGAGCGTACTTTTGTGTATGCCGTAAAAATACTTGAAAACCAAAAAAAAAAAAAAAAAATTAACAAATTCTCATGTATAGTAAATTAATTATGCTTTTTTAGAGGTAGGAAGATCCAAACATAAATTCGTAAGTGGAAAGTAGAATGTACTCTTGAGAAATGTGTGATTATGAATAGGCACAGGAGAATTCAAAGAAATACATAAATGACGAACAGGAAAAGATATCTAAAATAAACCTAGATGTTTAAATCAAATCTGTTAAAAAGTTAAAAAGTAATAACGGGTACGGGCTATATTCGGTAAAGGGATGAAACTTTGTTAAAAGAACGGCTGATGGCTTTAAAATACAAGCATTATTGGTCAACACTCCGGGTCAATACAATATGTACATGAACTCGAACAGAAAAATTCAAGAAAACTGTTAGCTATGTCCATTATGTATATTTAAAGCCGGAAGTAAAAAAAATTAAAATATGTTAGAAACGTGGTTTTTCAAGATCGAGGGAACGTAAACTGACCCCTGTGCCTGTGAGAGCTTTAACTGGAAATAGATATATGGAAGCCAATGTAAGCAAACATCCTATCTTTGCTGGACTGACAATTTTATATTTTGTCTTAAAAAACACCTAAAAAAAACTCGATTTTTTTATACATGTATGTTTTTTTTTTTTTAATTTTCTTAGATAGGTACATAATTTTTTTTTCAAAATTGTTTAAGCTTAAAAAAATGCTTTTAATGAGTTAGAGTGATAAAGGGATGGTCATTGTCGATTATTGAGGTTTTCAGGATGGTCATTTTTCCAAAATCGAAAGCAAAATATTTTCTGATTAGTTAGAGAAATTTTATAGGTTGGTCAGATAGTAATATTTTGAGCTATGGTCATCTTTCAAAAAATAAAAAAATAGAAATAGAATAGACAGTTATTAAAAAACAACCTTAAAATTTTTTTTCAAAATTCAAAGAACAATATTTCTAGGGGTGGCCAAGAAAGTTAAAGGGTGGTTAAAAGTCATTAAAATGATCATCTTTAAGCGAAAAATTAGAAAAATTGAACATTTTTGGGGGCCACACAATTACTGGTGAACATTGGTGTACTGGGAGTAGGGTTCATGGGGCACGAGTCTCCCACAAAGCGATAACAAATTGTAATAATATTTAGATTTATGGAATTGGAAAATTACAATAAGTAATGGCATGGAATATTTCGCTGTCCGACAGTAAAAATGTGTAATAATAAATTGCCACCTCTTGTTAATAAATAGCCCGAATGAACTGCCACCACGCCAAACCACACATCAAATAAACATTGCTCTGTCTCTGCCTTTGCATTTGTAGGGACTTAATAAACTTTATAAATCTTTAGGTATAAGTTCTTCTTTTTGTTGATTAACATTTTAAGTGGTATTCTTCTTAAAATAATACTAAGATCTTATTAAATTTTTATAAGTTTTTCTTCAATAAATCAATCCGTTTTATTTATAGACATATTTGTTCCATTTAATAAGACTTCAATGTAAAGTAGCTCAGTACGTGAATCTCATTGTTTTTTTTTTTTTCTTTTTGAAATAAAATATTTTTAAAAGTTCTGTGAAAAGGTATATGCGTGACACCGTCATTCGGCGATGTTGGTCAAATTGAATTCACCCGGGTTAAAGAAAATTGCGCACGGTTGGATTTATGTGTGTCAAAGCTTTTGCTATTATTTCAACTGGACCCAAATTGTATATAGCAGGTCATACCTTATCTTAAGTCCAAAGGACAAAAGGAATGGAATCTAACTCATTATTATTTTAATTCCTGATGGCATATTTTTTTGCATGCGTTTTGCCATGAAAATAGAATAACCAAAAACACTTCCATCCATAGAGCTTTTCATTCTTAATCATTATGGTTTTGCAAATTGCAATACATCCTCATTATAATTTCCATGCAACCAGGCCAAATTCATTATACAGAAATAAAATATTTTATCCAGAGTTGAATATTTGCAAAACAAACTTGGTACGGAAACCTACAAAAATTGCAAAAATGAATTTATTTTCTTCTTCTCTTTTTTGCAGGAAGTAGGTACGTAGGTAGGTTGATATCTAAAAAGTACAAAACTGTTGAAATGCATAAAATTAAAAGTAATAGCTGTAAACTTTACCATAATGTTTTTCTTTTGGCTAAAAGTTACTACCCTCTCCTTTTACCATCACAAATGAAATTCATATAGAAGAAGAGAAAAACTAAACTCTCTCTGAAGTTTTTGACTGGACTTTGGTAAGTAGGTGCTTTGTTTAAAATTTTGTTATTTTTTCGGGTTTGCATAAAAAGTTAAAGTTAAAAAAAAAAAAGTTTTACCTACTTCGAAACCACTTAATATAATTACAATCTAAAGTTATAAGGCTCTCTTTTCTCGGCCATACTTGTTTTTTTTTTTTCTTAGCCTTAACTTATACCAAAACTCACACAGAAAACAACAAAAACAAAATATTTCTCACTAAACCTTTTCTTCCTTTTTTTATTTTATTTTTGTTATGGGTCAAGTACCTCGGGACTCTTAAGAAAGTCTCGACTTGGATATAACGTACGTATACAATGCAACAGGAATTATTATACATAATGTAGGATGTTGAGTTGGTGCATTGTACCTATAGAATAAAGAAGAATGATTTCTGTATTCTGCTGCAATGGGGAGCTATAAGCTCATTGAATTTATTGTTTGTCAATGGAGTATAGTGTCAACATGAGGGTATTATGGTTAAGAGGTATTAGTAGAAGGAACAATAAGCTGTCGTGCTTGTCTGGGTTGGAAGGGAACATGTTCTTAAAATGTAATTATTGAAAACAGTTTATTTACAATGGATCACCCAGAAGTCAGAACAGAAGAATTAAGAAGAAAATTCTTTGGGGAAGCAAATTTGCACAAAGTCTTTTATTGCATTTAAAGAATGTTTGAGGATTGGGAAGCTGAAAAACAGATCTCTTGAGCTCAATGCATTGAGGAATTATTCCCTTATGCGTGGGACTAAGATGTTATATTTCAAATGGCAAATACATAATTTATTTCTTTTACATTTGGTAATAGGTGTACAAACATTTTAAGCTTTAGTTTTAATCATAGACAATAAAGAAGTAATAGAGTAAGTTTGATAAATATGTCTTTGGGTGCACTCAATTCTGTGCTTGAAACATGATGGAGTATGCAGTACGATAAGTTATCCGGTTAACTACCAAGCTTCGACTATTCCACTCCACTCCACTTGCGCGTCAAGCGATGCAATGGAACCCTTTCACTCAGGAAGTTAGGTGACCAGGGGCCTATAACACAATACATAAAGTGCTTGTCGAACAAGTAAAATTCAACAACTTTTTAAAATGTTTGTAACAAAGAATAACAAGTCTAGGAGAACTATAACAATTGTTTTGGCTTCTTTCAACAAGTGGGAAATTTTACAATTTCACAGTTTTTGTAATCGAATTGTTGATAAATTTCAAACGACGCGACGGTCGAAGAATTGTTAGAAGTCGATAAGTCCATAGACAGTCAATAATTACCTACTTCATACTCTCGTCCACTAATATCAAGAATAATGTTATCAGACGAATTGAGCTTGCAATCCTTTTCCCCTGCAGAACCGGTTTTTTTGTCCGTATCTACTTTAGCCTTTCAACAACAAATTTGTTTGGCTATAATGTTTTTGGATAAAATTCTGCATTCTGTATTCTTCATAATCATCATCGGTTTTACAAACGGGGTCCGATCCTGGCCGAAGCGACGCCATCCACCTGTGCACCCCAGGGCTCCGGGCGTCCTGGTCTACGCCATCTCTCCAGCCCAAGGCATGATCTACATACCACGCTGCCGCCTACCCATAGAATTTACCACAAAAGACATTCTGAGTCGATTTCCTTATTCACTCATGTGAGCTAGGTGCCCTGCCCACCGGAGTCTACCGAGCTTAATTTTTGTCACTATGTCTGCTTCAAGGTAGATTGCGTACAATTCATGATTGTACCGTATCCAGAATCGTCTTTCCTCACATATGAGGCCAACAATTCTTCTTAAGACTTTTTTCTCGAACGCGGCTAAGAGGTGGGAGTGTCTTTTGCTAAGTACCCAAGTCTCGGATCCATACGTGAGTACTGGCAGGACCATGGTCCTGTACAGCAGCAGTTTTGAAGTTATGGTGAGATTTGTGGATTTGAAGAGCTTTGACAGACTATAGTAGGCTTTGTTGGAATTGAGCAGCCGCCCGCGTATTTCTTCTTCTATATTGTTATCGGCTGTTACTATTGACCCAAGGTATTTAAAGGATTGCACCACTTCAAATTCGTGCTCCGCTACCTTGATTGTTTGACCAACTGTTCTTCTCGAATTCGACGCCACCATGTACTTTGTTTTACCTTCACTAATGTGTAGTCCCAGATTCTGTGCCGCCTGCTCGATCTGGATGAAGGAATCGTGTACAGCTTGTTCGGTTCTTCCGATGATGTCAATGTCGTTTGCGTAAGCTAGTATCTGGCTGGACCTGTTGACGATGGTCCCTCACGGATTGGTTTCTCCAACGCCAGGTTGAAAAGGTGGCAGGACATACCACCCCCTTGTCTGAGTCCATTAAAGATGTTGATTGGTCTGGATAGCAATCCGGCTATTTTTACTTGGCTTGTTACGTTGGTCTTGGTTAAACTACAAAGTCGTGTCAATTAATTTAGGATGCCGAATTCTCTCATGGCTTTATAAAGTTCTACCCTGGCTATGCTATCATAGGCGTCCTTAAAGTCTATAAACAGATGGTATTTTGGGATGTTAAATTCTAGACATTTTTCCATCGCATGCCTAAGGGTAAAGATCTGTTGTTGATTTGCCTGGAATGAAACCACATTGATATTGGCCGATTATGGTTTTAGCGCATAGGGCTATCCGTTGTAGAAATTACCTATTCACGAGCTAATGAGTGAGGATTTTTTGAATTAAGACTCTTAAACTGATGAGCGTTCGATGAAAACTGACTTAAAAGAAAGATCGTAGACCATTCAAAAAATGAACTAGTGCAACTCGATTTCAAATCTGAATAATTTTTATCCAGAAATTTTATAACAGCTCATTATACAAAATATGTTTCGATAAGAAAAAAAAATATGTTTCCTTAAATTCTCAACCAAGTACCTTCATCCTAAACTACCCTTAATTCATAGGTACCGCACTGGTTATTGTATATACCTACGTGCTAAGAATTTCACAAAGAATTTTCTCCAACATCTGTTCTATCCTCCAAGGCAATTATTGTCTCCTTAAAGTTTTTCGATTTTACTTAAAAGTTTACCTTGAAAGTGTCAAGCTGACTACGTTTCACACTCTCTGGTACAATGATTGCTGCAAGTAATGATTCCTTGCGTCATTAGGTATGGTGGCAGAGTATATATAGAGACGTGTCCTTAACACTGTCTATATATTCGCTTGTTAGATGTTATTGTTAAATGAAGCTGAAAATTTACTTATAGATAGCTGTACATACAACTTGCCTAAGTATCTGCTCGAAAAAATAAAAAGTTAATTTAATTTGCACGTCCTTTTTGTAAATATACCTTCTTCCTACCTTCAAGGAAGTGTTAGTGTGACTTTTCATTGAAGGATTTTCGAGAGTTTGCTTAAAAGAAGTTAATGTTTTGGTACAAGTTTAATCTAAAACTAACAGTCTAAATGGGTTTGTAGTCAAATGTGTATAGGGTGTTTTTTTCACAATTCATCTGATATGATTTCCGCTATATGACTGTCTGGTTCGGACGTAATTTAATCTAGAGGCCCAATTTATTATCACTTTATCAACATATTTTTTCTCTCACTATTTTACGTTACTTTTACGGTAAGCGCTCTAATGAAATAGCCAGTTGCATTCCTCCCCTTAAACGATTCAACCGTAATACTCACGCTTCCAGGAATGCTCATCAGTATACTCTAAAACCCAATTTCGGTCGTATTGTCAAGTACCTACAGGGATTCGTTCTTTAGCCGTACTACACGAATGTGGAATACCCTTCCACGCTCTGTCTTTCCCTCTCATTGTGATGAACTGAAATTCAAGACTAATGTTTACCGACATCTCCTTTCAAATCCTCTCCTATTTACCTAAAGCTCGCACTGTGTCTCTGACATATAAAGGGTACAAAAAATCCCCTTGAGTGCGCGCTAAATATAAAAAAAAAAACATTTGCGGGCAATCATGCGACCAATGGTGTCCTCCAAGTGGTCGAGCGTTTCAGGATTATTAGCGTATAGATTAGTGACTTCACATTTTCCCACAGAAATAGTCTAGCGGTGTTAAATCGCATGATCTTGGAGGCGAATTCGACGGTCCAATACCTGAAACTATGCGGTTACAAAACATTTCCTTCAATAAATCAATAATTGTTAGACGAGCTGTGTGACATGTTGCGGTGTCTTGTTGAAACCACCGCTTCTGCACATCATAGTTGTCCAATTATGGAAAGAAAAATTTAGTAATCATGGCGGTCATCAATGACTGGAAATTTCTGGCCAGCATCGTTTTAAAGTAGTACGGACCAAGTAGAAAGCACACCAAACAGTAAATTTATTTTGGATGTAAGGGTGTCTCAACATACACTTGAGTATAATCTTTGTTCCAAAAACAGCAGTTTAATGTATTGACGTAGCCATTCAACCAAAAGTGAGCTTGATCGTTAAAAAATTCATTTTTGAAAATTGGTATCAAAAGCAATCTTACCCGAATCTTCGAAGCTTTGTTGGGACGTCATCGTCAGTCTATTCATGTTGAAATACCGAACCAAACACAAATCACATGTTAAAATGGCCGCCAATTAAAAAAGTGCTGCCAACTTCAAATTATTCTATACCTTAAAAAAAAACACACTTAGAATTCCTAGATCTGTAATATTTGCTAATTTACATTCATCTTTTTTTTTAGTTATCGAGTAAAATATTCTTTAAAACAAAACCTAAGTGCCTCAGAAAAATTTAATTAAAATACCTACATATGTAATTCTTATTTCGGATAAAATAATCTTTTTTTTGATATCTGAATCGAAGCACAAAGATTTATTGAAATGCTCTAAGTCAAATCATTGTCCATAAATATTCACCAGCAGAACCATTTTCCTATCATCTCGTCATCACACAACCAATACCTAAAAGCCCTTGTTACAAATAGAATTAGTGTAAACATTTTCCAATATTGACATTTTCTAAAATGTACAACAACAACAACTAGGTAACTGTTCTCTTACAGTTCTAGGTATAACATCACGGTACTAAATTACAGACCATTGGTACCTATTCGAGATTCGAACAACGTACCACCATATCTAGATATTACGGTTCCTGGATACATAGTTGTTTCCCATAGACACCGTTCATGAAACGGTTGTAGGTCAAAGGGTAATCGTACATGACGTTTACCATACGCTATATTTAGGTAGATACTTTAGGTATACTACGCCATATTGCGAATTAAATTAGAAAGGTATTGATATGTGGAGTATAAAGGTGACGTGTGGTGTCATTTGGAGCAAAGGCATTTGCATCACTAATGAGACAGGAAGAGAGAGAGAGAGAGAGAGAGATGGTGAAGACAACGATGTTGATGATGATGATGAGGATAATGACATCTCTGGTATTGATTAGCGCATACAATTGGTGTGGACGTTGACGGTCAGACGGTGTAAGGACATTTTGTGTGTAAACATTTATTGGCCAGGGGACACAAATTCAGTTAATTGCATTTTATTTAAATCGAAGCGATGTTAACGTTCGGTTAGGGAGTTGAAAACAATTTAAAAGTACGATAAAGTCATTTAAAGGTAAAGAATTTTTTTAGAACTCTGAGTTAGTGTTTGTTTTTTTTTTTGGTTTCTCTTGGTTTCTCAAAAAAACTCTTTAAGAAGATTTTTTTTTAATATTAAAACCAAATAATACATGTGGTTTATAAATTTGAAAATTTTTAAAATACCATTAAAAAGATAAAAATCAACAGCTACAAAAAAATTACCTGAAAAGCTTATTTGTTTCAATTTAAAACAAAACAAAAAAAATTAAGTTTTTAAATTGAAAAAAAAAAATGATGTTTAAAAAATGCGCATTCAAATAAATGCAATTATTTTATTTTTTTAAATTGACAAAATATAAAAATTATTACCACTATTCCGTTCACCGTTCAATGTGGTTTTAAAATGGATACGAACGGAGACTACCTATAATTTGAACCTTTATTGATTGTTAACATTATTTTAAAAAAAATAGAATTTTGATGATATTTTTTAGTATTTTAAAAATGATTTTGAAAATTTCGTATTTTGAAGATGCAAAAAAATTTCCAAAAAAAAATTGCCAGGGAACAACAATTGGAAATGTTTTTGAACGGCGAAATAAAAAAAAATTGGCAAAAATGTATTTCCTCAAAGAAAAAGGAAATTTGTGAAAAAAAATTGTTAAAAAAGATTTGGCCAAACAATTTTCGGTAAAAAAAAAATTGTCAAAAAAGAGTTCTGTAAAAACAAAATTTGCTAGGACATTTTTGTTTTTATTAAAAATAAATGGTGAAAAAAACTTTGCTGAAAAAAATAGTTCGGCGTCAAAAAAATGCGCAAAAAAATTTTGCGAAAAAAATTATTGAGTTTTTTTTTCGCAATATCTAGTCAAAATTTAACAGCTTCATGCCATCAGTCCAACAGCTGCAGTTACTAAATTATACTGATTTAGTGGATGAACAACATACATATGTACATATGTATAACAATGAAGACCAATGCTTAACATTTCAAGGTCGGAAACACTAACTGAACAGTGACTATCCGCTTCCTTATTTGTTTCACAGAATTGAAAATTTTCTTAAATTAATTACAAACATTTGATTTGATGAAAATAAATTTTGCTCTTTACAGAAAATACTTACCTTGAAAAAGCTTTTACATTCAAAGAAAAACTTTATTTAAGTGATAAAAGTTTATCACATACATTTTCCTTCATCCAAAAAAAAACTACGGTTTTATATTTTCCATTGAAAATTCGTATCGTCTTAAATTAAAAGACAAACACTAAGCAGTATTTTTCATCATCATTTTCTTTAATTTGCATGAAGAGACTAATTACAACCTCTCTCAATTGACAAAAAAAAAAAAAAAACGAAGAAGAAAAAGCTCTTACAAAATAAACATATAAAAAAGGACATTAAGGCAAAAGAAATGAACTAAATCATAAAACAAAGAATGTAACAAAAAAAAAGAAGAAAAACGAAAGAAAAAGAAGAATGATGGCGGTGTACGGGTGTAAAAATGAAAGAAAAACCTTGTAATGAATGCTTGGTAATTAATCATTGCTCAAGAAACAAAAAAGGAAAACATGCAGCATTTTTCTGCCCGAAGGATTTGTTTGCTTGTTTTTTTTTTTTAGGAAACTGAGAGCGAATAATTGTTATCTTAAAAAGCGTATCCAAATCCTGAGTTTGTCTTAATTTATGAGTTAAGTAACCACTTTATATTAGATGAAGTTGTTTCAAAAAAGGAATTTATGGTCGCTTTGCATTGATATCTATCATTTCCGGCAACACACAAAAAAAAAAATGAAAATGGTTTGGTTTTTTGATGAGAGTGCTGCTTTTTATATACATTATAAATTAAAGAAAATGCAATAAAGGGAACATTAACGGCGGTTTAATGGATTTTAAAATTTAAAAAATAAAAGGGTACCTATACAAACTAAAAGAAAATGTCATTTCAACTTTAAGGATCTAATTGATGAATTATTATTTAATTGTCTTCAAGAAAAGGGTTTTATTACTACTTGGGCTAAACTTTTTTCAATTACTATATGACCCAGAGTTTTAAAGATATAAGAACAATTCCAACAATTAATAGCTTTGCAACTTTGGCGCATAAAATGAAATACCTAAATTGAAATACCTATAGAAAAGATGGCGTAGACCTTATCTTTCATGTGGCCCCAAAGGAAGAAGTCGCAAGGTGCTTAGACTAGGTGGCCAATTGTGATGACCTCTTCGCGAGATAACACGGTACGGAAAATTTTCCCGCAAATGCTCGATGGTTTCGATTCTTGTGTGGCACCTGGCTCGTAGCGCCGGCCATTTTGTTGAAAGTAAACGTTGTCCAGATCAATACTTTTCAATTCCGGCCATAAGAATTTATTAATCATCGCTCGATAGCGCAATCTTCAATCATCAGCCTTGTTTTCGAAAAAGTAATGTCCAATGACCCCGCCGCCGCCGGCCGGATCATAAACCTCACCAAACAGTCACTCGTTGAGGATGGAGAGGCTTTTCAACAATAAATCTTGAGTTTGCTACAATTTTGCTTTTTGACGTAGACACCAAGTAGGAAATAGGCCTCATCAGTCAAGATGATTTTTCGATGAAATTGCTGACCATTTTTATGCATTTCAAGGACCCAATCAGCAAAGACACGACTTTGTTGATGATCGGCCTCAAGCCTTAAGTCCAAAGTCTTTGTGCAAAATACGGTGTAATGAAGTTTTTGGTATGCCCAATTCCAAAGAAGTAGGAGAAATGGACGAACTTGTGTTTTCTTCAACACTTTGGGCTACAGCAGCAATATTCTCCAACGACGACCAACAAATGTTTTAATTTTAAGAACTGTCACTGCCAAGTTTTCACCAATTTTATAGTCAATTTTAATAATTTTAATGCGTTGTTGAAGCGTGTGTTGTCCATTTTTTTTAATGGCGTAGTTTCTACTTGTCAAATGGTAAAAAATTACAGCTTCAAAAGTGACAAAGTAGGTACCGAAAAAGCAGGCTATTCAAAATTTGTTTACAACTCTTGCTATTTTTGCAAATTTCGCCGCCTTCCTTTTTTTCTTGGCTATAATGTTAAATGTTATTGATGAATATTTTATTGGAATTAATTTGATTTAAAAAATTAACGATTCAAATTACTCTCAGAAATACCTATATCAATCGAAAAAGTTTACTTTAATATTATTTTGCATCTTGCTTTAATTAAAGCTCCATTCTGCTTCAATATTAAAATCCAATATGAAAAGCAAAGTTCTTTTTTACATGAATTAAAGAAATAAGAGAAAAATGAAGAGAAAAGATTTAAAAGCTTTCTGCTGAATTGCTGAAAAAGCTTTATGTATATGGAAACAAGAATCTACTAAACTGAGGCCAACAATAGGATTGTGAAAGAAAATTTATTTAGCTTTTTGTATGACACACTGGCCTTGAAATTGACAAAAAAAATTCCTTTGCAGCTCTTAAAAATGAAACGGATGAATTATCTTTAATAACGCACCAAAATATACATTTTTTTCTATAGAGTTGTAGATTGGTTCTTCAATAAATTTGGATGCAAGAAAACTAAATAATTTAAAAATTAAACTTTTTTAGCGACGTTGAATAAAATAAAATAAAATAAAATAAAATAAAATAAAATAAAATAAAATAAAATAAAATAAAATAAAATAAAATAAAATAAAATAAAATAAAATAAAATAAAATAAAATAAAATAAAATTAAATAAAATAAAATAAAATAAAATAAAATAAAATAAAATAAAATAAAATAAAATAAAATAAAATAAAATAAAATAAAATAAAATAAAATAAAATAAAATAAAATAAAATAAAATAAAATAAAATAAAATAAAATAAAATAAAATAAAATAAAATAAAATAAAATAAAATAAAATAAAATAAAATAAAATAAAATAAAATAAAATAAAATAAAATAAAATAAAATAAAATAAAATAAAATAAAATAAAATAAAATAAAATAAAATAAAATAAAATAAAATAAAATAAAATAAAATAAAATAAAATAAAATAAAATAAAATAAAATAAAATAAAATAAAATAAAACTAAAATGTATTGAAATTCAATTTTGTGTTGAACGAAATTATATTGTATTTCAAAAACGGTCTTGGAGGTAAAAATTAAAATTACTTAGACAAACTGAAACGTGTCCTTGATTTTCAATTTTTTCATAAACTGTTTCTCTATTTATTTTAATTTAATATTTTAAAACGAGAAGTTAGTTAATTTTTTTTGAAATTTTGTTTTTAAGTGTTTTATAGTAAATAAATTTGTTTGGAGTTCTGGGAAAATTATTTTTTTTCTTGAAATGGTTCTACATTTTTTTTTACAAAAATTAGTAGAAAAAAATTTAATAATTTTTTTTTGTTTTCGAAAAAAAGGTTCATCTGAATTTGGTTAAAATTTGCATGAAAAAATTTTATTTTTCAATTTAGATTCAAAATCGAACTGAATCGACGTTCTTAAAGCCCCTAGTCATAAATACATATACATATTATAAATTTTAAATACAAATATGTAATTACAAAAGAAATTATTAATTATGTTTTTTACGAGTATATTAGGTAACTAAAAATACAAAAGTTTCTCTGCCTGTATACAGTACATATGTACCGATAGTATCTAGTACCTAGACCTACCAATAGAAGAAAGGTTAAAACAACCTTAAACATGGGACTTTGATGTTAATTGCTTGAAGGTTTTAAAAGTTATCCATTTTGGGATTCTAAGAACTACCGCTAACAATGCTTAAATGTGTTTCGATTTTAACTGAAAACAAAGAAGAACAAATTAATTTATCTCACACTGATTTATTTTTATGTTTCGTAATATTACTCTTACATCTCATCTTTCGTATTTTGTTAACAAAAAAAGAGAAGATAATTTTTTTTTTATTTAATAAATATAATACCAAGAATATTTGCATAGAACAAAATGATAAATAGCAACAAAAAAAATTCCCCCTTGCAAAAGATTTATGTCCTTAATTCCTTGATAACCCATGTTTCCTGATTTATATTCAAATTTTTGTCTACGTTCCGGTATTTATCTTGTTCTTTTTTTTCTACTTCTTTTCCTTTATTCAAGTCCTGCTGATTTTGTATTCATCCTAGATTGTATGTTTCTTAAGTTGGCAAAAAAAAAAATTAGTTCAATAAAATTTATTGTGTTTGTATCGTTTTCTGCTTAAATTTAGCACAATTTATGTCGAAATTAATTGAAAAAATGGAGAATTGTTAAAAAAATAAAACTTCAAAGTATGAAAGTATTACATACTCATATACCGTTGTTTATGAAAGAACTTGGTTAAAAAAAATTATTATTGAAGGACCGAAACTGTCTATTTAAAAGGATTTTTTTTATTTTTTAGAAATATTTTAAATGATCGAAAATTAACTCCGTTGTAAAGGGCCATGTCCCGTGTTCAAGTTTAAATTTTGTGATATTGATTTTTTCTGATATTTAATCATTTAGCATCTTGGGGACAAAAAGCTAAAACTTAAAATTTAAATCAAAAACCTGCGCGACGAGAATAAATACCTTCAACCAACATAGGTAACCTTATTTCAAAGCGTATCTATATCATTTAGAGTTCTTTGACGACAGTAGGCGTTTTGTCAATATGCTGTTTTGTGAGACTTTAAATATTCAAAAAAAATAAAAAAATTTCAAAAAATACAAAATTTAGGTCTCCACAAAAAAAATTCAAAAATCAAAACATTTAGAAATGTTATATAATAATATGTTATAATATAACTCTCCTTTAAAACAATTTTTATTTTAAGTTTTATAATGTGGAGCAAAATTCAAAAAATAATAATTTTCATTATAAGTTTGTGAAAGCATTTGATAGAAAAAAATGTATGTCAACTGTCTAATAACTGCTCAGGTTTTGAAAGAAATGCCTTTAATAGCCTTCAAAAAAAATCCAATTTATAATAATAGCATGCCTTAAACTGAGATATGTTCCACATCATTGGAAAATTGCAGAAGTCATTGTTATACCATGCTTACCATGTCCACCAACAGAAGTAACATTCTACAGACCTATATCGCTTTTACCAATCATGGCAAAAATTTTCGAAAAACTGCTAATGAAAAGTCTTAGCAAAATAATAGAAGAAAGAAGACTACTTCCAAGCCATCAATTTGGATTTAGAAATAAACATTTCACAATAGAATAAGTGCATCGAATTACGGATGTTGTGGAAAAGGCACTTGAAGAAAAACAAGTATGCTCGGCGAAATACTGAAATTCTACGTTACTAACCGACTCTTTAGAGTACGGTACTACCAAAATTACTCGGAACTAAAGAAAACTGAAGCCGGTGTACCACAAGGAAGTGTCCTAAGACCAACACTGTATTTGTTATATACAAGGGATATTCCACGGGCACCTTTGCTGATGATACTGCAATATTATTGTCAGATAAATCCGTTAAGAAGGCTACACAAAAACTGCAAAATGCAGTCGATAAAGTTAGTGATTGGACGCAAAAATGGCGAATCAAACTAAACGAAACAAAATCGACGCATATAAACTTTACTAACAAAAAAATAAACAATGTTCCAATTCTTATAAATAGTACAGCAGTAAATTACTCCAATACTGCCAAATACCTTGGAATGACTTTGGATGCAAAGCTAAAATGAAAAGAGCACATCTAAAAGAAAAAAGAAGAACTAAACTTGAAGTACAGAAAAATGTAATGGATACTAGGAAAGAACTCTGACCTATCTACCGAGAACAAACTAATGTTATATAAGCAAGTATTGAAACCCGTTTGGACTCATGGAATCCAACGTTTGACGCCATGTATCGTGGGGAACCGGAACCAACTCAGAACTATTCCTGCGCCCTATGTATTTTATAGCTAGGCTAAGCATTTAAGTTAATACGGGCTACCTTGGTTTGACATCACCTTCATCCGATATCCTGTGACTTTTGTAAGCCCAAATCAATAAGACTTTCCAGAGTCACATTAGCCATTTAACGTAAGCTTTGACTTGGGACGATACGAAAGACAAAATTTCAAACCGTCTAGCAGAGTTGTAAAAGACTGCAGTACTTTGGTAATATTTTTCACATTTGTGACACTTTTTATTTGGCCGCCATCTTGTTTTTAATGAAAATTAAGATTTTCGCACATAACTCGCGTAATTTTGATTCTAGAAGAAAAAGTTATACACAAAACTTTTAAAACAACAAATTTTCTACATAAAATGTTAAATAGCTTTTTTTCGATAACTGCTTTTGTTTAAGAGTTATAGTACATTTTGTTAATTCAATTTTTTTAGCGGTCCTTCAGTATACAGTTCCTACAGTTAGTCTTTTTGTAACTCTGCCGTCTAGTCAAAAAGTTATGTACATACTTGCAAATATCTTTTAAGTTAATTATGGTGTGATGATGGAAAAAAGCTACCTATACATAGATGCAAGGAAATTCTTCCATTCCAATTACAAGTCATTAATTTTTCTATCACGATTCAATAAAACACAAAAACATAAACATTCTTTTCAAATAAAAAAAAGAAAAAATACTTTTGCTTAAATTTACTAATTTCCAATAATTCTCTGAATAATTCAGAATTTCCCAAGAATTTAATTGACTTCGAGTCTTAAATCAATTATTTGGAGATTCAAGAAATAAGAAAAAAAATGATTATCCTTGGGGGAATATTTCCTTTGCTGGAATATAGTTTCACAGAAATTAAAAGTTTTTCTCATCACCTCCAGACCAGATAGATATTCAATGAAAACGCATATAACCAAGGGGGATTGCAAAAGCCATCCAGAACAAGACAAGCCAAAAGCTATATAGACATAGAGCCACCATCACACAATTCCACACACAACTTTGTAGAACTCGCAATTCGTAATGAATTCTTTTGACCTCCTTTCAGATTTAATCGAGTCCTGCTGGGGAGTTTCAGTAACTTCTCTTTTTCGCCATTAAAAAACAACCGACATCGACATCGACATCGACACTACGACTTCAAATTGCTTATAATATCCACCTGATGCGAGAGGTGCGGATGGCAGAGAGGATGGAGCTCATTTATTAGCTTTTCGCTTTATTATTTTCCTATCGCCTTCCTTATTATCTGATTCGAATACCAATTTGACCTCTCTAATTAATGTGCAGGAAAAGTTTTGTTATTTTTATTTTGGTCTTAAAGGTTCATTTAAGGACTTGTTAGGATTCGAAAAAACAAATGGTCCTTTTCCAACAGAACCCTCCTGAACATCTATTCCGGTTCTGTGATAAAATGATATGATAAGTTTTTTTATCATCTAATTTTTTAGACTCATTTCCTGTTTTTCAAAATTTTGATACTTGTTACATTCCATATAATAAGTTTTTGACAGAAGTTTTCACGTTTACACGAAACCAGAATCGTAAAATTCAGAATTATCATTGAAAAAATGATAATTATCATTCAATAATTTCAAGCAACTAAGTACGACCCCTACTAGACAATTTACTTTCATCGCCTGTACTTTGTTGATACTTTCCGTTTTATTTCGGAGGAAAGGGCATCTTGTCTTGATTACAGGTTATTGATAAATAAAAAAAAAAAAACACTGAGAATGATCTAAATCTAATAAGAAAGTAAAACGGACTATGTCATGTCTATGAGGAGGGAGTACCTAACTTTTGGGAAAATTAAGTCTTCGGAATGGAAGATGGCAGAATCAAGGACCTCGACCGAACTAATAACAGGAATCTTATTGCCCAATTGCGACGAGCGACGACGACGACCGAAGACGGCTCACTGGAAAGATGTATGTATAGTCAATATTATTATTTTGTGAGTTTTTGTTTTCTTTGTTGAGTATAAAAGTAAATGTTTTAAAACAATTCAAAATCAGCTTAAATATTGGACTTATGGAAATGGAATTTATTTGTTCTAATTAAATATCTTTAGTATTCATTTAGAAATGCGAGTGGAATGGATGATTTATTTGGGCCAAAGTAATGATGGGAAAGCCCAGGCACCTTGATTGTAGTTAATGATAAATGTTTTCCCTAACAACTAACTATGTACATAGAAATAAATTGATGAAGCTTGTAAGTTACAAGCATATCATAAACCTTCAATTATACCTGCCTATATAATAATACAAAGATGAAGTCAATTATTGATATTGTGATCTTTACGTAAATAATTGGAATTTTAAGATATTTGGTAGTATTGAAAAGTAGGTATTTGTAACTATACTTATGTTTATTAATAGTTAATAAATTTATTTTAATTATACAGGGTAGTAGTGCGCCAAAATGCTAGGACGTGTAGGTTGGGTTGAGACAAGAAAAAAATTCGTATGGGAAGGGGGATCTGTTCTCCCCGTTTGGCCAGGAGGGGCAATTTTCAAAAAAATAAACTTAAAATAGAAAACAAAATATTTAAAATCAATGGCTTCCATTTTTTTCTTGTCTCAACCCAACCCTACACACCTTAGCATTTTGGCGCACTCATGACTTACTCTGTATAGTTAAGCATTGTCCTGTTTCCTGATGGCCTGATGAACTGAATGACTCGTCGATTCATTTACCACTGGGTTTATTTTTTTTTTTAAATTTATTTAGAAACATTTTTTTTTGTATTTTTTTCAACATTTTAAAACCGACTGTGGTTGTGGTCCAGAGCCTTCTGTTGAGTAGACTGGGAGCACAACTCTGCCACTTCACTGCTTCACACTAAGGGTCCTGTGGGGTCTGCGGGGTGATCTCAGGAAATGCCCATAGGCCTTCTTGTTTTTCACAATTTATTTTTTTTTGTCCAAATATTATTTGGACACTTTTTTGGGCATTTTTTTCCGAAGACGAAATTTTTTCGATAAAACTTTTTCTTGCAATTTACATAATTTTAATTCTCTCAGTTTATAAAAAAATCCACTTTGTTGATCCCTAACGAATTCTTTTTTGACAATTCAATTTATTTTAGAAGATTTTTTAAATATTAATAAATTAAAAAAAATAAAATTTAAAGTTTGCGTCTGGTTATAAAAATTCATTCAAAATTCAGCTTGGGAAATTATCAAAAAATTAAAAATAAATATTTTCAAAATTCAATAAAACAAAATAAAATAAAATAAAATAAAATAAAATAAAATAAAATAAAATAAAATAAAATAAAATAAAATAAAATAAAATAAAATAAAATAAAATAAAATAAAATAAAATAAAATAAAATAAAATAAAATAAAATAAAATAAAATAAAATAAAATAAAATAAAATAAAATAAAATAAAATAAAATAAAATAAAATAAAATAAAATAAAATAAAATAAAATAAAATAAAATAAAATAAAATGAAATAAAATAAAATAACAAAAAAGAAATACTGTAATACATATATGAATATTTTACTGGCTTTTCTTGAAATATTTTTGTAAAAACGGGATGTGCGATTTTCTTAAACATTGGCTTATAATGCGCAAAAATGGTTTATCGTGCGAAATCTTTTTCATTAACCCTTCCCATCCTATCATATCCTTCACGCCCGCGCTGTGTTGATACATTATAAAGGGTAAACCAAAAATCCCCTTGAGCGCGCGCTATTATAAAAAAAAACCAGAAATCCATTCATATGTTTTTTTTATAAGCCATGTTAGTTTCGCAAACTTTTCTCTAACTCCTAACGTTATTTATTGCGCACAGAAAAAAAATGTATGCAAGGGGTGCCAGACATTTTCGCGATTTTATTTTTCGCAAACCTTTCTCAGCAACAACTATCAAAATAAGGTGTACCAAACAAATGGGAGTTTGTTGTTTAGCAATTTTTTAACAAAAGCATACAAAATCGTTAAAACAGTTTTATAAAAAAAACACTTTTCATGTATAAAGTATGTATGTACATATTTAAAAAATTGAAGTTAAAAAATAGACTTTCTCAAAAATCAAAAAAATTAGGACCTTTTTCTAAAAGTTTTGATCGCAATCCGTTTAACTATTTATGGAGCCAACAAGTAGGTACTTCAATACCAATTACATATTTCAAAATTAGAAAATACTTTTTATGAACTGATGAGCCAAAAATGAGGGCAACGAAAAACTTATTGTGAATATACATATAGGTACATTAAATAAATCCATGAAATATGTCTTCCCTAACATTTTTTTGTTTCGTCTCAAATATTTTTCGAAATTTTCCGTCAACTTTATACCCAAAGGTAATTTATTTATTATTGTTTCGAAAATCACCTACACTCGTAAAATAAATTCTTCCATTTTTTTTTCGTTAGTCAATAAAACAAGAAAAATGAGTGTCATTTATTAAGTCTACAAAGTTATCTATGCCCTTGAAGTCAAAAGCTTCATCATAATTTTAAGTATCATTCATATAAGAAACATATCCAACACTAGATAGATATACCCTACCTTTATCTACGCAAGAAATTATCCCCAAACACTCTGTTTCGTCTCAGGTGTATTATACGCTTAGCTTCGTATCCCTAATCGTTTTACATCTATCTACAAAATCCTATAACGACAACACAAAATATGTTTATGTCCTCCCAACAGCAGCCGAGCCGTTTCAAACACTGAATTTTACGTGTTATATAAAAAAAAACACAGAAACCCGAAACAAGACATTCGCAAATGTTAACCTAAATGTTGCGTAGCATGCGAAAAGCCATCAATCGAAAGCTTCAGCTCATATATTTTTGTTGCTCATGTTAAAATTATAAATTCCATTACATATGACAACGATATTAGATTATAAAGTTAATAGAATAGAAAGAATTCCCAAACTCCATCAGCTTTGGGTCCATATACCTTTTTTCTTTTACATCAGCGTAGTTTTAAGCTTCATTTTTTCTTTTGCCTTTTCCTTTAGGCTTAGAGCAACATTGTTCGGTTTTTTTTTTTTTGCTTTTGTGCTGGAGCAACAAAAAATAAAAATAGCACTGAGACTGTTTAAAATTGATTTTTCAAATAGCTTCAGGTGTAAGGGAATTTAACTCTCTGGAGAGTGCTTAAGTGCTTTAATTTTTGTAAAGGAAAATGGCTAAAAAGTTCGAGGACATTAAAGGAACAACGAAATTGGATGTTGAAATGGAAAACCTTTTATACTTCTCATGATACCTAGATTTCACTTCATCTAACATTAAAATAACAAAAAAAAAAGACAGTTAAGCCAACACCTCGTTTCTCGAAGATTTCTTCTCTATGGATTCATAATTTTCGATTTACTTACACACTTACAGTTGGCGGAGAAAGTATTTTGACATAAGGAAATTCTACACATTTCTTAATCTATAGATTAAATCTTAAAAAAATGAAGAGAAATTATCCTTCTTTGTAGAATCAGTAACACATCATAGAGGAGTCAAAAATAAGCTTCAAAACGACTTTTGTGGCAGAACAAATTCCAACATAAAGTTTGTTGGTGGTTTTGGGTTGTACTTTAGGTGTACCTAGTCTTGGTGAAAAAAAAGTTAACAAAAATCGGAACAGCAGAAGCAATTTTTTCAAAATTGGCCGCCACAAACCCTGAAAATCACAAAAATCTGATTTTATGGTTTTCAGGGGAAATGAATTAATTTCAAGGCAGTAAGTTTTATCTATGATATCGAAAAACTTTATATTATTGAAAATAGAATTTTAATTCGTTTTCGAGAAAATTTAAAATTTAAATTTTTGGAAAAAAATTTAGTTTCTATGGGAAAAACCGTTATTTTCGAAAATAAAATTAATTTTTGCTCACATTATTGAAAAAAATGTATTGAACTGTTTTTGAAATATTTAATTTTCGAAAAACATTTTTTTTTGTTTTTTAAATTTTAATAAACATTTTTTTTGCAAAAGTTAACTACATATTCTTGTTTAGATTTTTAATGCGTTTCCATAAAAATTCGTTTGCCGTTTTTGAGAACATCGAATATTTGAATATATAGCCCAAAAAAAAAACAATACACAACATTTCGAGTTCTAATTTTTTCACAAATACCGGTACTGACAATATATGTAGGTTTTTTTAAAACCTTGCAAGATAATCGAACAAAATCATGAGATTTGTCTACGATTATTTTATAAGATCTTAACAAATTTTTCAAAATTCCATATTATAAAAATATTCGGCTTATTTAAAAATAATTTTTGAAAAATCTTAAAACTGAAAAATTACGATACTGAAGCAAAATAAACTTATTTGGCTAAAACCAAGGAATTGCTTCAGTGAAACTGTTGACAAAATTTTAATGAGGGATATGTGTTCCCAAGATTTTGGCGTTATTTCATTTTTTTGAAATTGTTTTTTTTTTATATTTTGGACCATTTAAAAGAACAAATTGGGAAAATTTTTTTTTTTGGTTAGAAGGAGATGTACCTAATACATTTAAGTCATTTATCAGCATGCATGTGCCTTAGAATAAAAATACATTTCAGTCTGAAAATTCCTTGGATACTGTGAAAAGTGCATTACAATGTATTTTAATTGAAACAGTGAAAAGTTCTGAATTGCAATGTTTCAAGATTTGACCGAATTCTTGAAAGTCACAAATTATATGTTACCTATCCTATATATTGATTTATTCATGTATTGAATCTTTTTCAGCGTGTGTCTAAGGCGTCTTACAACCAACTAGTTACGTAGGGTTGCCAAATAAAAATAAAATAAGTTTTTAAAGTTCTTAAAATAATAGAAAAGCTATGAAATATTGGACCAAAAATTAAATAAAAATTGTCGAAGAGAGCTATTAAATAATATTTTAAATAAATTAATACGAACACTTCTTAAATTAGGAATTCTGTAATTATCGCACAATCTTCAACTCTTCTTCAAAATTATATAGTATTAAGGTAGGTACACACTTTTGGTTCCATCACTCACATTTTGAACATGCTTATTTTTTTTCTTTCAATTAAAATAAAACGCAATAATAAATTAAATCTGTTTACGATTGCTTTTATTTTTTTAATTTAATTCACCAACAACATAATAATATGAAAGCTTAACTCTTAAATAGGTATTAAAATAAATAAGTAGACACACACAGGTATACATAGCTATAGCAAGTATCTGGGGTTAAATGTAAATACAAAAAGATCCCTTCCACCCACGGACCAAAAAAAAAAAAAAAAACCTTCACACCAATCGCTTTTAGACAAGGCAACGTCGACACCATTGACTACGACCAATGTTAATGAGATAATCTATTAAAATGGTAATTTCAATTTGTATAAGCTTTCCAATTGAAGTCAGCTGCAGAGTGGCGGTATAATTGTTTCAATCCATCAACGACTAAAGGAGTCAAAATGTAAATGATAGTTAAATTAAACTATATTGTGTTTCCTTAACCATTTCAAAAGGCATTATTTTAATTTAAAGCTGCTTCTTTTTAATAGCTTCTCTTAAATGAAAGACTATTGCTCTGTGCTTTGCAGTGCAATAATTCTGAAATTTTTTTTTGTCAAAAAAATTAAATATTAATGTACTGGAACGGGAACGCATCACGAGGAGACTTTAGATCAGTGTTCTCCTCTTTATTTTTCCCTGGCATCATCAGCGATGAAATCGTAAAGGAACCTTGCGAATTTTTCCCAAAAATGTGTCACTTCAAGCATAACAAAACTGAAACCGGAAATAAAACAAAAAACTTATTGCTTTTATAAATCCACAAGTTGGAGAGCAATAAAGATGCACTTACATAGATATAGCTTTGGTACGTATACATACCCAGCAAGGATTAAAATCCTTTTCGTCTTCCTCAAAGTTGATAAAGTATAGATACATAGGTTAGGTATATCTATGGCGTCCGTATAGCTTAGCGCATGGGTATGAATAATGTTTGACGAGTAATGGGGTGGCACTAACATTTGAAATGCCACAACACGATGCTGATTCAGCATTACTTAATTTATTGAGAGAAATAAAATTTAGAGAGGAATAAAATTTAGCAGGAAAGTTTTCAACATCACGAAGAGGAATTTTAGCAAATTTTTTAACCTAGCCCGTGATTATACTCACGGTTTAAATTATTATACGTAATATCTACCTACCTATACAACTGGCATTCGGATTATGTTTTAATTAATGAAGTATTAAAGCTTCAACTAATGGGCTAGTTTCCTAGGATGCAAGGCTGGAATTTATAGGTTAAACTATATTAACCTCAAATTGAATACTAACAGTTTTTTTTTTGTTCTACTTTAGGGGTAAATTTTTTTTTCAAAATGGCTGCCGGTTGCCCTGAAAATCTAAAAAAATCTTAAATTTAATAATCTTTGTCATAGAACAATAATTTTTGTATCTAGTCGAAAAAATTCATTTCCGCAGTAAATTTTATCTAACGGTTTTTTTTTTTTTGAATTTTCATATTTTTTTTTTTTTGAATTTCGAATTTTTGCAAGATCTCTGTTAACAAAAAGAAAAACGACTGAAAATAAATGTTTGGAAGCTTCTTAGTATGAATTTAGTGCCAAAAGTTTTGATTTTTTTTAGCCGTAAATATTTTCTAGGATTTCGCAAATTTGCAAATTTTCAAAATAAATAACTTGCGACTTCAAAAGAAAAATCTGTCAAAGCGTTTGGACTTGCGAAGAGAAAATGTGTATTGCAAAAAAAAAAAAATATGAAAAACTTTTGAAATTTAGCTAATTTGCAAGTTTTATGAATGAAATTCCTTGCGAGTTTTCAAATTTTTAAAATCGATTTCAATGAATGCAAACAAAAGTACAAACTGAGCACAAAGTAGAACAAGTTCAGTTTTTTCTTTTGTTTTGAATCGCAAATTTGCAAAAAATGTCATTCTTAAAATTTGAAATTTTGCGAAGTTTTAAAAATTATTTACGGTACAAAATTAAAAATGGCGCGGCGGTGCTAACTTCACGCTGCACGTTACCAATATGGGAATTTTCTTGTTTTTATTTTTGGTTCTCATTGGGCTTTTGGAAAATTGCAAATTAAAAAAAAAATGTATTCGTAAAATTAGGCCATGAAAAAAATATTAACGGTACATCATTGACTGAGACACCCTCAATTGGTTTTAAATAATTTTAAAAAATCTCTTAATTTTTTTTATACATTATTATTATTATTTATTTATTTAATAAGTAGCAATAACAGAGTTTCTTTTTACATTTGGTAGTTACAAGTTAGAGATTTAGGATAAATATTTTCCTTTTCAACTATAATTTAAACAAACATATAATGACAATAAGTTGTATAATGAAATTGATATTAATAATTCAAGGGAAAGCTACGAACAAAAACCCTTATTTGACTCTTAAAACTAATATTGCACTCCCACATTAAGTTTTTAAATTATAATGTATATACTAGGTCGCAGTTCCGAAGAAAACAAACATTGCCAAAGGATTCCTTTTAGAAAAGTAAACCATTCGACAAATTCATTCACTCCAAATCTACAGCCTATAAATATATATATAAAATAATAATATATATAACGTTATGGTGTTGATAAACATTTAATCAGTTCATTATCAGAGAGGGAACAATTTACATAAAATTTTTGTGTTAAATTTTCAATAAGGGAGTTCAAAAGGTTGACATTGGATTTTTCATGAAGCCTGTAAGTTGAATAACACCATGGTAAATCAAGCATCATTTTTAGAATTTTGTTTTGGCATATTTGAAGCTTAAGTTTGTGAGTTTTGGCACAATCGTTCCAAACAGGAGCACCGTACAGGAGGATGGATTGGAAAATTAACTTAAACATTAAAATTTTATTTTCTTTGCTAAGTTTAGAACTTCTACATATTAATGGGTAAAGAATTCTTTTATATAGATTTATCTTATCAATAGTAGTAGATATATGTTTTTGAAAACTAAATTTTTTGTCTATTATAACACCAAGATATCGACAATGTTCGGACCAGTCAATGTTCACGGTGCCCATTCGAAGCTGTACATTGTTTGGGAGGAAACACGATTTTCGACGTCTTGTAAACCAAATAGCTTGCGTTTTCAAGGGGTTTACCTTAATCTTCCATTTGAAAAAGTATTTTTCTATTGTAGAAAGAGACATTTGCAATGTATGACAAACGTCTAGGAAATATGTACCTGATGTAAAAATAGCCGTGTCGTCAGCAAACATTGCAATACCTATACTGTTTCCCAGATTGGGTAAATCGGAGACAAAGATATTGAAGAGAGTTGGACCAAGTACTGTACCTTGGGGAATTCCATATGGAATATTTTGCAAAGAAGATTTTTCATTTTGAACTTTCACTAAAAATTTTCTCCCATCTAAAAAGCTTTGGATAATTTTTACTATACTCATTGGGAAGTTAAATTGTACAAGTTTGTGGATTAATGCGTCGTGCCAGACAGTATCGAAGGCCTTTTCAATATCTAAGAGTACTAAGGCAGTCGACTCTTTATTTTTGAATTTTTCTTTAACATGATTTTTTATTCTGAGAATTTGATGGCTGGTGTTGTGGAAGGGTCTGAATCCAAATTGATAATCAGGAAGAATATTGTTTGCAGCCAAGTGATTATCAAGATTTTCTTTGATTATTTTTTCTAGAATTTTGCTTATAGAGCTCAGTAAGCTTATAGGCCTGTAGCTGTTAGCATCATCCTTTGGTTTGCCAGGCTTTGCAATTGGTAAAACAATAGCAGTTTTCCAGCAATCTGGAAAGTAGCTTAGTTTAAGACAAGCATTGAAAATTGAGGTAAGGTATCGTATGCCTGATACAGGGACAGCTTTCAAAAGTTTGTTACTTATACCATCCATGCCAGGACATTTTTTGTTTTTTAAGCCTTGAATCAAGCATCTTACTTTACTAGGATTAATTAGATTTGAATCTATTAATTCAACATTTGATTGCGATATAAAAGTAATTGTATTTGCAACTTCAGTTGAAGTGGAATAATCACTATAGTGAGCTGTTGTTTCATGATTTTTTGAAAAATTTGAAGCTAATAAGTTTGCCTTTTCTTTAGCCGTTATTAACAGTTTGTCATGTGTTTTGAGAGGAGGAATACCTGAACCACGTTTTTTGATAATCTTTGTAACTTTCCAAAAAGGTTTACTTGATTTCTCAAAGGACGAAAGAAGATTATTCCAATGTGAGTTTTTGTATTTATCAATTTCTTTTGCTATTTCTATGTTTAAAAGTTTTGTGCTTTTGAGGAAGAAGTCGTAACGATAGCGAAGCCATTTCCTTCTCTCAGAGTTTCTTAGTCTTATCAATAATAAAATATTACTAGGAAGTCGAACCGAATAATTATCCTTTACAGGATACTTAGGTATTGCAAAGTCAGCAGCGCTATTAACCAATGAAACAAAATTACTACACATTGAATCAATTTGGGTTGTGTTTATCGGGGTAGTTGAAATATTATTTAAATTGCAGCTTCTGTTAAAAAATGAAGTAAAAAGGTTCCAATTTGCCGCAGAAAATTTGTAGTACAGTCTGATTGGTTTTACTTGTAATTGCAGATTCATATTCATATTGACTGGGAGATGATCAGATCCTAGTTTGTTGTAAGTAAATGGTCTGTTACAGTTAGTTGGTATATTTGTAACAAAAAAGTCTAAAGTAGAAGGACTTTTAGATTTAGATGTTGGAACATAGGTATAATTGGGTGGGTATAGTAAAGAGAAATTTGGATGCGTTTCATTGACGTCATACAACACGTTACCCCAGCAATTAGCTCTGAGACAATTCCATAATTGATGGCGACAGTTTATATCGCCACCAAAAATGACTTTGTTTCGATTTCTAAATATTTTACGTAGATCGTTTTTAAATTGAGTAATTTTATCAACAGTTCTATTTCCACCCGGGAAATAGACAGAAAAAATACTCACTTTTGAGTTGTTTTCTAAAAATACATCTACTCCTATTGACTCAATACATCGTAGTTGCAAATGAGGGTGAACCGAGTGATCAATATCTTTTCTTATGACAACAGCTACACCTCCTCCTATTTCGCTTCTTCTGTCAAGACGATAACATTTAAAGCTTGGGTGTGAAAATGATTTTTGTTCTTTTAACCAGGTTTCTGTGACTAACGCAATGTCAACTTTTTTATCAATAATAAAATTAAAAAATTCTAGTTGCTTTTTTGTGATGCCTCTGGCATTCCAAGTTATAATTTTAAGAGAGTTAGATAACATGATTATTTGAGTAGATATACTTGATGGCAAGAGATGTTATTACATTGAACTGGTCACTTTTGTTATGACAGGTACTAAGCTTAGATAAAACTTCACTCAAAAGAGAATTAATTTCTTCAAAGGAGAATAATGTAGTATTGTTCTCATTTGTATTTGAGAATGATGTTTTGTTTTGACGTTGAACTTGATTGAGTTGTATAGCTTCCGATGATGAAGGTAATGATGATGGAGCAGCAGAGCGATTTTTATTTATTAGCCTTGGCGGTACAGGAGGGGAGCGTTGGGGTAAGGGAGGAAAGTGAGAAAGAGAATGTGGGTCAAAAGTTGTTTGTGCTATTTGTGTAGGTGGTGTGCGCTTGTTGTTTGCTACACGTCGATGAGTGGAGAGTTTTTGACGAATATCCAAGTATTGTTGGCGACTTATACAGCTGGAGTCGGATGACTTGTGAGGTCCATTGCAATTGGCGCATCGAATCACGTCAGAAATTTTGCATTCAGTTGTTTTGTGACTGCCGGCGCAGTTAGCACAAAAACTCTTAATGTGACAGTGCATGGAACCATGTCCATAGAGTTGGCAATTATGACATTGCGTTGTTTTTCCGGGGTTTTGCCTCTTGAAGTCCCATCGAACAAGAGTTCTAAACAAGCATGAATGGCTTCGCTTCAGTTCATTCAATTTTATTGTACCGCGTTCGATGTAAACAATGTAAATGTAGCTTTTAGTTTGTGCATTTGATTTTGAGTTATAAGTGATCATTTTCACATCAATGCACTTTATTCCAGACGAAATAAGTTCATCTTTAATCAATTTTTCGGCTATGAGATCAAGACCCGATAAAACTACTTTAAAAGGTCGCGCTTCTTTTCGCGAGTACGAAAAAAATTGAATTTCTAATTTAACAAGTTCGGCTTTGATTTTTTCAAAGATTTCATTTGAGGGAGATATAATTTTTTGACCGAGAGAAATATTTTTTATAAGATACTTTTCGATCTTTAAGTCACTAAGAATGAGTCGCACTCGTTCACTTGTAGATTTTAGAACCACTATAGGGGGAACACTTTCTTTAATGACGTTGGAGCGTTCATTATTATCGTTCACAGACATTTCATCAATATCATTAGCATCAGCCATAAGGCTTTGCAAAGGTTGATAATAGTTTTGGTTTTTATTCATTTTATCATGAATATTTCTTTTATTTAAATTTAAAAAATGTTTGCTGGGAGGGCGAACGTCGCCGTCACCAGAGTCGCAACGAACTCTTTTATAAGAAATTTTAATTCTTTATGCAAAACGCGGTGTGTATGAAAGAATACTTGCACTCACTACAACTGCTAACACAACTTTGTGAAAATCTCTTAATAATCCCTTTTAAACCATACATGAATTCTCTGTAAGAAATTATCCACTTTAAATTGTTATTTTTATATTTACTAGTAACGAGAACGAATGTACTACTTATAAATTAAATACTTTAGCAATTAACACTATATTCAAAACATAATTAAATCATAAATCATATTCAACTCGTATCTATACACCGAAATCAAATTAATGACCTAGTAAACTCGGTTTGGTTCATCAATTCCTTCCAATCTTGATACTAAACTCTTAACAAAAGGTATTAAAACCACAAATATTAAAACTAAAAAAAAAAGTAATTCAAACCTCCGGTTAAAACGAAAAAAATTAAAAAACTTTTCATTCGTATGAATGTTATATTATTTTTCAAATAATTGTAAATACAAATTCATCATATCAGTTTTCAGCACTACCAATCAAAAAATAAAAACCGCATCCTGATTCATTATTCCCCGTTTGACTATTTTTTTTTTTTTTTTGTGAAATGTAAATGTTTAGTAAAGGGGAATTTCTCATTTTATTTAAAAAAATAACTTTCCCATCAGCTTATCGTTTATTTGAATTGTAAACCCCATATGCAATCTACGAAAATCCATGCAGCCTATTCAATCCAAAGTACAGCCTGTTTTCATTAACAACTGGGCCAACAGGAACATTGTTTGCATATTATTATAGAGCATCAGTAAAAAAGAAACTGCTTTCATCTAAAAAAAAAAATATATTAAACGAAGCTGTAAAAAAAGAACAAGTAATCTACATGTTGAATACATTATACGGTTACCACTTAAGTAAAGGCTTTTTTATAATTTTAGAATCAAAAAAAATTCTAATCTTAGATAGCTTCCAAAAGCTTGTTTGATTGAACAAAATTTTAGTTTTTATAATAACAAAATTGTTGGAATCAATCAGAAACAATAATAAAATGTCAATTTTCCCTTTGAGGATTTCCATTCAATGGGGTGCGGTGCCCGCCCACTTTCCAAAACTTGTTATTTTAAAACAAATTTTAAATTATTTTGAAAATATCAAAATATTTTTATAGTTATGGTATACAAACATTCGTGAAAAAAATAAGAAAGTTTTTTTTGTTCAAGGAATAAAAGTTAAATTTAATATTGATTTAACGGTCCTAAATGATTTCTTTTAGAAATTAGAATTAGAATCAAACCCGAACGAAAAAAAAGCCCAGCAAAAGTCGATCCTTTAAAATAACAACTCGTATAACGAAGCGTTACACTTACCGTCTGCGTCTACCTAGCCAAACGTACCCTGCCATTTTGTAGTTGTAAGGAAGAATTGGATGGAGATAAAATAAAGACAGTGCCACAATGGTTTTTGATATAATTTTCCACCTAAATATTTTGTGTTATTGATTTATTTGTACCGAAGTTTTCTATGGTTCACTAGTAAAATAGAAGGTCGAAATAGCTACCTACTTTTAAAAAAAAGTTAGTGAATAAAAAAATATGTAAGCAACATAGCCCAAGAGGAAAAAAAATCTTAAGAGATGCAAGACTTAGTTTCTGTCATTTTTGGTGGGAAGATATTTTTTTTAAACTTTAGAAAAATATTAAAAACACCTAAACGTAATGATACGCATTGCCAGAAAACAAGTATTTTATGTTGTTATTAAATCACTTGCTTGAGAAAAAATATCTTCAAAATATAAATTAAAAAAAAGTCCCGGTATTTACTAAAAGTCATTTTAAAGGATTTGGTATTTATTGCATTCAACTAGAAATTGATATTTCGATACCAGTGAATTTTAAATAAATTTTTGACGCTTCACCAAAAGTGAGACAGGGCTGTGATTTTTTAAAAACTTTATGTAATTTTTAACAAAGGTATGTGACCCTTATTAATTTTTGTTTTGTCCTTCTATTACTTATTATTACTAGAATTCAATTTAAAGCTTAAAGTTTTTTTCTTAGAGTCCTGAATGATTTAAAATATGGATAATTCCCCCAGGAAGTTACAAAAAAAAGCCATTTCACGGGAACAAAATATCCCACTGTATAGGTATTACCAACGTCCAACAGTAATTCATTTAGATGTGGTCTACTTATTTATTTAAATCTTTATTTTTTTTTATACATGTAGTAGAATTAAACATTATCTAAGTAGCTACCTACCTATTTGAATTAGTTTTTTTTTTTTTTTGAAATAGTCGTTTGAAAAAAAGAGTCTCACTGTTGTGTACCTTCCCCAAAATACCGAACTCGGGTATAATTTACACTCCGAAGAAAGTAAGCAAATGGCGTGTTATATAATATCAAATTATTTAAAATTAATAAACACTTGGCTAACAAAAAAATGATTTGCATTTTTGAAAACAAAAATAATGAGATATGTAACTTAAAATAAAATATATACTAGAATACGAAAAAGTCAAAAAATCGTCTCCTGAACAATTTTGATTTTGTGACTTAGACCAATCTTGCTTTCCGCTGACGATATGAGAAAATTCAATCATCTTAAAGCCATCTAGCGTCATAACGAAAATCTATAAACTTGATTCTATTAATTTATTTTGAAAGTAATATTCCCTTTAGGACCACGATTCGCAGAAAAAAAATTCAAATAACAAACGGTTTCATATATTTATTTTTTCATAATTTTAGACAAAAACATCTTTTCCGGTTGGCAATCACGATTCCGTCTACTAGTAGGAAAATGTGTTCATACATGTATATGTAGGTACATTGTACATAGCATGATCCTAGTTATCCAAGTCGTTCCATATACCTACGAGTACACATAGGTTGGTTTTATTACATCGAGGCATCAGCAGCGGTTGTTTTTTATTTATCGTTATTATTTTAATAGTACACATTTACCAAAAAAGAGAAGAAAAAAATTGTAAACATTTTGTTTTTTTTTCCTGTCAAAAGAATTTATTAAATTACTATGTTGTGGCTTTTCATTAACCTATGAATTGGCAATATTTATTCGCACACACACATTATTTGAGTAGGTTAATGCATATACGAGTATGTATAAACGTACTTATGTACGTACATAATGTGCGACGTTGTGTGACCAAAAAAATTGTTCAATATTGATGGCAGTTTTAATTTATTATGATCGTGAAAAATGTGGAAGCTGGTTAAGGCAAAACAAAACAAAAAAAAAAAAACGTTTAAAACTTCATCGAAATGGAATAGACGAAATGCGATTAATTTTTACAAAAATTTCACGTGCGTTTGAGTTTCCACTTTAATACATAACTGTTTACTTTTTTATATGGCAAAAGCTATTAATATTAAATACATATGGATTTTGAATAAAAGTCATTGAGAGCCTTTTCGACAAATATACGAGTAAGTCATTTGTTCAGTAATTAATTTTTAAGCATATTAAACGCTAAGGTTAGCTTTTTTTTTAAATCAATAAGTATGTGAGTGGAATTTCAACTTTGAACTTGGGATACAAAATAAGTAAATAAGAGATTTTTCATTGGGACCACAACTCTTCCACTCCAATGTTTCACCCTAACTAAGGGTACCTACACTTATGGGGTTCGTTGAATTGACAGCAGAAAACTTCGACAGGCCTGTCAGTTTCCTATTGTTATGTCTGAGGCCAACAAAATGACACCATCTATACATCAAGTGCTCTTTGCAAAGATGTACGATCATTACTTATGGATTTCATCTCCAGCAATGTCAAGTAAGTCAAGGATTGTAATAAAAATAAAAAGCAAAGGACTCAAGACGTAACCCTGATGCACACCTATTTTAATTGGAAATTCATTGGAATTTTGCCTTTGCTTTACTGCACATCCGTTACAAAAATGCGAAGATAAATCATATTGAACTTCATGTTCCATATCGTATAATAATTGTGAAAATAGTAAACTTTGAATTTGAGTCGAGCAATGTCTAGTTCACTAACTAAATTCCCGATTATCAATTCTCGTCAGATTTCATTTTCAAAGTTACCTACGTCAAGAGTTGTTTGACCGTTCTAAAAATATATAATTCATAGTTTAGGTTAGGAAATTTTTATAAAAATTTTCTGACCATATTTTTTTGAATTTTTTGAATTTTTTGTTCTGCCGTTTGTTTCCAAATCACCAACCATCATTCAGTGTTGTGTTTAACGCATTTGTTTAAAATTTCCTCTTAAGCTTCAGGGAATACGAGGATATGAATAATATCTTATTGCACCTAGGTAACCTTTCTTTATACCATCCTACAAGTTAGTACCTACATAAATTTGATGATGGAAGCATGAAGAACAAAAACACCGTGAAACCAAAACTTGCTGAAATGGCGTTGTCGTGATTAACTAGAGCGTAAAACGATTCTGCAAGTTAGGAAAATTCTCATACAACTGCATCGTGTATAGGAGTACCTATGTACATCTGAGCTAAATTGAAATAATACTTCAGTGGGTAATCTCTTTGACGAGAGAGCCAGCAAGGTGATTAAATTTAATGTTATGAATGCAATTAGGTTGCACGTATTTGCTTAAATTTGTAGTTATAATAAAATTTCACAGTGAGAGTGAGTTCTTTCACTCCTAAAATACAGGGTGATTTCCAGAAGGTGTGACATAAGACTGGGGCATAGATTGAACCATTATTTTTCCCAAACCGAAAAATTAAATAACTCTCCAAAAATGTGTACTGCCAACGTGGTTTTATTAAATTTGTTTCTTCATGATGTAATAATTTGGGAAGTTATTTTGTTTTTTTGTTTGGTGAGATATATCACGGAGACGTGCTGATTGAAACATTTTAAAATTTTTCGTTAAAAATACTTTATTCTCGAAATTATGTATTTAAACACACAAATATTTTTGTATGTTTTTTTTTTAATAAATGCAATACTTTCCCATAATTGACTGATTTCATGAACGAGCACAGCCAGCAACAACAACTAAAACATAAAGTTATAGAGGTTCTTGAGTGGAGCAGTGCGGTTAGTGGTGCAGGAATTGACATTTGGCAGTTCTATATTTCAAAGGTCATGCGTCATGCTGCTGTCGAAAAACACACATGTTGTACCTAATCAATTTGTGTTTTGTCGTATTTCATGATCTAAACTACATTTAATGTCCTTTCCTTGGAATCAAAAGTGACGAGGGTGAGGGTCTTGAAGATAAAAAATAAAATAAATAAAAATAGAAAATTAAGTATTGAAGTGATGAAGTGGTTTTGAGCTAAGTTTATAGAGATTCTATTGTGTACGAGTATGTAAGGATATAGATATAAATAGAACGGGTGGTATTTAAAATTGGTACACATATTTAATGTTCCCAGGACAGTAATTTTAAGGTAGCTACTACATAGGGCAAGTTTCAGATTGCGACCTACCTGACATTACGTCATAGGGAACGCTAAAAAGTGGCTCCCCCAATTCTGTCTGTTTGTGAATAACCATTTGATTGTTACCAATCGAATTGTTTTTTCTTATCCTGAACACCGTTTGTTTTAATTAATATGATTTAAAATCATGAATAAAATATGAACCAGCTTTCAAGTGTTCAAAATATGCGTTTCGCCCCAGTGTAATGGCTGGGCTCATCAGAAGATGACCATTACACCTTGTCTTGACGCATATTTAATATATGGAATCTCGATATATTCGGGTAAATATGCGTCAAGACAAGGTGTAATGGTCATCTTCTGATGAGCCCAGCCATTACACTGGGGCGAAACGCATATTTTGAACACTTGAAAGCTGGTTCATATTTTATTCTGTCTGTTTGTTTATCTATCTGTCTGTCGGTCTATTTGTATGTACTTACCTCGACCTACAGCTTAAACTACTGGAGGTATTTTCTTCAAATTTTGTAGGTACTTAAAATTTTAGAGGGGGAATTCGCTTGATGTTAGTGTTTTTTTTTTCTCAGAATATTGTGTTTTTTTTTTGTTTATAATGTACTAAAATTAAAAAAAAAAAAACTTAATTTTTGATTGCATCCTGTCCAGCACACTTTTTGATCAATCAGTTTTTTTTTACAGTTTTCGATTTTATCTTTTTAAGGGGGTCGGTTTTAGAAAATTCAAATTTACACAGCGTATACCTTAAATTATTTTAGTGTTGATTTTCAAAAAAAAAAAAATTATTTAGTCAACTTTTTGGAAAAAATAATATTCTTCAAAAAAGTATTCTAATAAATTTGATTCAAATTTTCATCAAAACCAGAAGCTTTTTCGGAAATTTTTCTTAAAGATTGGAAATTGTATTTGCCCATGGTAGTTTCCAGTTTTAATGGTTAGGTTCTAATATTGTTGGATTTTCTTCATAATATAATCTATGCAAGATCAACTGAATTTAACAAAAGCTCCTCACAGTTATTGGAACCAAGCTATTTTGAATCAAAGTTTTCTAAGACTTGGCTGATTTACGAGTATTTTGTGCTATTGAATTTGTGCTAAAAAAAAAAAGTTTTTAAAATTATTTTTTGTTCAAATTATTTCAGGTGATATTAAAAAACCATTTTGTACAAATTTTCGAAAATATGCAAGGAGCAGTTTTTGACGTGTTTAGTTTTCAAAAAGTAATTTTTTTTTTCAAAAGTCAAACATTATTTTTTAATTTAAGTATTGAATAGTTTTTATAAAAATTGGGTCCTTTGTCATAAAAAGTTTGATAACAATCAGATGGACCGCTTTCGAGAAAATTTTAAAAAAGTGAGGCAATTTGTTTAAATTTTTTGCAAAAATTTTCCAAAAAGGCAGAAAGGAATCAAAAAAAAAAACGTGTGGAGATATGGCTGCTTATTGTAGTAATGTCAAGTTGGAATACAATCTCGAACTCTATTTTTTTCACAAATCCAAAACTTGTCCTATAGTCACAAGTAAAAAGTCATTCTGCTGGGAAAAAGACCCGAGATTTTCCCTAAATTCAAAACGTTAACTTTCCATTTTTCAGTGCAAAATTTCAAAATTTCAATATCTAGGTAAAAAGACGAAATATTTTCCTTATAAATTTGGGGGGTTGAAATTTATTTTTAAATCTTACTCTCCTCAAATTGTATTGAGACTTTAGATTTTTACCTGAAAAAAATTTAAAAATAGAATAAGTCGATCCTTGAGATTGAAAAAATATTTTATTTTTTGTTAAGATTCCAACTCGTAAATTTTTTTCGGGGGTTTAAAAAACTTACTTAAAAGTTTGAAGAAAAACCAACGCCTTATTTTCTAGGTCCTAATTTGAGGTCCTAATTTTTTGGTGGTAATTCATATAAAAAAAATTTATTTCAGTAATTGTTTCCAAGGGGCGAACAAGCGGTAAGGTAGGGTTCCCACTCTACACTGCTAAGTAAAAAAGTAAAAATTCTCATTAAATCTTCATCTCTATAAGAATTTAATAATATTTTTTTTGAAGACGACAAAACATAATAAATAATTTTCCTTTTTATCACGTAATGTCCATTAAATAAAACATCTGTCACATTATCCTGAAAAGTAGTCAAAGGATATTTTAAAGCAATTCAAAAAAAAAAAGATAAATTTTTCTGTATTACATAATAAAAGGGTAATCATCATCGACTGGAGATGATGGGATTCTTAAAGTAAACGAACGAATAGAAATAGGTATACGTAAGTATGTATACCTATTCCAAGAAGAACAAGAAAAAAAAGGTAAAGAAGGAAAAAGAACTCTTATAGTCAATTTATTCCACCTGTGTACATCAAGTCCATTGGGGCACCCGCCTGAAAGATTTACATTATCTAACAAAGCCGACCAAATGAACTAGAATGAATATTAACAACACTTAAAGTGTTTGCTTTAAAACAACTTTTCGAGAACGATGATGTCGATGATGTAAATTCCAGCAACAACAACAAAATAAAAAAAAGGGTCCTTCATATTAAATCTTGTATATTTTGTATCTTCTTTGCATTTAGTTGAATATAAATTGGGTACCTCCTATATATAGTAATTTGAATAATAAACGTAGACGTTTTTATTAGACTTAGGCTTTTGATTAAAATAGAATAATGCGAAAAATGAGACACAATAAAGTTCTGCTAAAAGGCCATAAACGTATAGGTACTATAAGCTTGATATAAGAGATATTAAATTAACATCAATATTTACATAGCATGCGAAGACTCGTGTCTGTTAGTCTTATAGACGATGTTAAAGTAATGAAAAGGTTCTTTGCGCAGATACTATTTTAGAGAAAAAAATAATAATTCTGTGGACAATAATCTTGGCCAATGCGTGTTATACGATTTATATTTTCTTTATTTGGAAGCGAAATAACGTCAAGACACTTTGGAGTTATTATCTTTTAAGCTATATAGTTATTTAAAAAAAATATCCCCGATAGTATTCCCCCAGGTGTTCTTCTACGGCGAATCTTCCTCACCCTCAACCTACCGTTCAATTGCACTTACGTCCCTTCTTTCCAAGGCCATTGAAACGCTGATAAACTATCAGCTCAAGAAATATCTCGAGGATCAAAAGCTTATTAATGACCGCAATACGGCTTTCGTAGCAATAGGTCCAACGGTGATCTGATGGTATATTTCACCGAACGGTGGAACAAATCTTTACATCGTTTTGGAGAAAGTAGGATTATTGCACTTGAAATTTTAAAAGCATTTGATAGAGTTTGGCATCAAGCTCCCTTATCGAAAATGCGTGCTTTTGGTATCGACGAAACCCTTCTTCGTTGGATTAGTAACTTTCTTGCGAATCGGTTTATAAAAGTAGTATTTGACTATACAATTCTGAAACCCACAACATAAATGCTGGTGTGCCACAGGGTTCTGTTTTGTCTTCGACCCTCTTTCTCATTTTCATTAATGATCTCCTGTCTGCAACTACTAATCCATTAAATTGTTTCGCTGACGATAGCACCCTTAGTTTTTCATATGCCTTTCCTTTCTTTCACACTCCTGCTTTTCGGACGTTGAAATGGCTAAATATGATAAGTACCTACATTAAATTCTGAGTTAGAAAGCATTTTCCAACAGGGAACTAAAAATCGTGTGGAATTAAATGCTTCGGAAACTCAATATCAATATGGTCTTCTGTCGTTAAAGCGGAACCCACCCCCCTTGCCAATTTCCATTAAGTGGCACTTGCATCGAGGAAACTGAAAGCCTATCAATTCTCGGAATGTGCATCACAAATCACCTTCAGCTGAATGAGCACATATACGATGTCGCCAAAAATGCTGCAAAGTGTCTAGGTTTTCTTCGACGATGCAAGAAATTTTTCATCCTTTCTGATATGCTGTAATTTACAAAGCCTTTATTCGTCCAAAACTTGAGTATAATTTTCATATATGGGCCGGTGCTCCAATAACCTACTTGAATCTCTTGGATAGAATTCAAAATAGAGCATTCAAAATGATAGATGAAAGAGCAATGATAGGAACATTTTCATCTCTAGAACACCGCCGCAATGCTTCGTGTTTGTCATTGCAGCCAGTTGGATTTCTCCCTTTAAACAATTTAACAGTAATACTCGCACTGCTGGGAATGCGCTTCAGTTTACCCTTGAGCCAAACTTCGGACCTACTGTGTAGTGCAGAGATTTTTTCTTTAGCCGCACCACGAGAATGTGGAATGCTTTACCCAGTTCTGTCTTTGCCTCCCACTTTAATGCTCAGAAATTTGCATGTGTACTGTGAAATGTGCATCGGTACCTCCTTCCCTATTTTCGTAACCATCGCACTGTTTATCATTTTAAGGGTATACAAAATCCTCTTCAGTGCGCGCATTGTTAAAAAAAATATCGTTTGGTTTCTATACTCAAAAACATTTAAATTCCAGTTTTGATATTTAAAATATTTGAATTCATCATTCCTCATTTTTTGCGGTATTTTTATACTGGGTGATAGTTCAGACCGGCAGCGCCTGAGAAAATATACACAGGTGCTTTTTGAATATTTTGAAAATCTGAAAAAAACCCGCCATAACTGCACAATTTTCTTATTTGAATTTTCAAAATGCCATATAGCTAAAACTAAACTCATTTATAAACATTTTGAAAAATTATAATACTAGATTTGACAATATGGGATTTCGAAAATTTTTAAAAATCCGCTTAGATGATAGTTAAAAAAATCACAAAAATGTTTTTAAATATTGACAAGGTATATGGAGTTTTTGGAA
This sequence comes from Syrphus vitripennis, assembly GCA_958431115.1. NCBI lineage: Eukaryota > Metazoa > Arthropoda > Insecta > Diptera > Syrphidae > Syrphus > Syrphus vitripennis. The sequence continues at coordinate 93,023,412 of OY288110.1, forward strand.
AACACATTTTTCAAAATTTTCAAAATCCAATGGTGTCAATTTGCTTATTTGCAAATAATTTCTGAAAATCTTAAAACTAATAAAGGTACAGTTATCACACTTTTTTTTAGAATTATATTGGGCAATATTTCCACTTCGATTTGGGCGTTATTGCCTAACACCATGTGAATTTGAAAGAAAATCATTTTTGACAGTCAGTTTCCGCAGTAAACTTTATTTTTTTTTTATACAAATTTTGTAGAAACTCTCTATATATACAGGATTCCGAAATATGTAGTGGCTCTAAACGCATTATCACAAGAATTTGAGTTGACTTTAACTTTTTCATGAATTGTTTTTAAACAAAATATTTGTGTTTAAAAAAATAAAAAGTACAATTTCAAGTTTTTAAGTCAACAGTATTAAAATAAATATTTCTTTTTTTTATAGCTGAAATAAATTTTTTTTTAATGGTATTTAATAAACCTTTAACCAATTATGTTCTGAAGCATTTCATGTAACGATATTTTTTAAAACTTTTTTTATCGTGATTGTTTAGTGCCTTGATGTTGCATAGTAAATGAAAAAAGCAAAAAATTATGTAATTTTCTGCGTCAACACCTTACTATTATAATAAAGATGTTAAAGAGAAAATCGCCTTAACTTTTTTTTCCAAGCCCACAAAAAAAAAAAAAAAAAAAAAAAACATCATGTAAAGTTTATTTTTTTATAGACTTTCTGCATAAACCCTCAATAAATCTGATGTCCTATATTAAATCCCTCCGTAAAATAATTATTATACTACGCCTCTTAACTCTTCTTCGTTTTCTTTCATCTTGTGTTATGTTAAGGAATATATTGCTTTCCGCTTAACACTGAATCCTTTTTTTAAGGCTCATCTCAAAGGTTAACCATTTAACGTTACCTTCCGGCTATAAATATCCTAAACCAAAAAAATAAAAAAAAAAAACATGGTATCCTTTTTTTTTTTCTACCCAACAAAAGGTGTAAATTAACTGTCTCACTTTTACTTCTTTTTTTTTTTTCTTTCTTGTTCACCGCTCAAACCTTCTTTAAGAAATTAACATAAAGAGTAAAATTTTACAAGCACACACAGCGCGTAAAAGGACGAACGAAAATATATAATATCCTTGATGATTTTGTAGACCCTTTAACTCTTTATCAGGCGTATAATAATAAAGTGGTTTTGTGCAAAAGGCCATCAGAAAGGTGTGAAGAAATTGGATCTTTAATCGGAAAAAATAAACTCAATGTAGGTATACCTAAACTTAAATTTAAAATAAAATCACGAAAAAAAAAAAAAAAAAATAAATACACAATAACTTGGTTAAACGTAAACGTTGCGGTTTTTTATTGAAGAGAAGGGATTCTAGGTAAGCCAACCACAAAAATTCAAATTTCGTTTTCAAGGAACAAGTACCTACCTCCTACATGTATAAAAAAACGTAGGTATCTACTGTAAGCAAAAATTCTTAATGCAAAGACGCACAAACCGACAAACTATACATTACGACGAAAACCACTTTTTGAGCAGAATTATATTATATTTTGGAAGATTTGAAAGCTTTGGTATTCAATCTTCATCACATGAAACCAAATGTTTTATAAAGTAGGTGCAAATGAATAATAAATGAATAAACCAGATTCAAATGGGATTCGAATAAAATTTAACATACTTCCCATTCCTGTAATAATTAAATTTTTTTTAAGAAAAAAGTAGACAGAGGTTATCAATTTCTGGGAAAACTTACATTCTCTATAAAGGAGATGGCCCACTTTTGGGCCCATTGCATAAATAAGTATTTTTTTGAAACTACCTATATATTAAATTTAAAGTGAGTTAGAGCTTTAAAATAATGCAAAAAAAAATATTTTTAAGATATCGGTGTTCAAAAGGTAAGTTAAAAAAAAAACAACAGAAGAAGTGTATGCTAAATATTGCATATAATATGTTGTTGGTAGGTAAATAATTTTGATATCATTTGAAAGATAGAAATTATCTTTCATTTGATACCAATATCATTTTCCTACGTGCCCTATATCGCAAGATATAAGCAATTATTAAAAAAAAAGAGTGAAATTCTTTGGCTACATTAACCAACTTCAAAAGCGAATATCTTGAAAACCCCATTGCCAATTTTGAAAATATTGCACCCACATAATCATCACCTTATTTGATACCACTTTCATTAGTGAACGCACTGGGCCCAGTCTCTATAGAAAAATGGCCCATCTCCTTTGTACAGTAATTCATAAATAATATGCATGGCTGGGTTGCCACACCACCTCGCTTATGTATACATCGTGGCTTTAAGTTCTAAGTTAAAAAAAAAACAGCGAACAGATAATTACATAAATTTGTTGAAAAAGTAATAATTATTATTTAAAAGTTATAATCTTGCTCTTTCCTTGAGGAATGGAAATTGTTTCTTTTCTGAAGATTATTTAAGGAGAACAAATTAAACGAAAATATCAAGATGGTATTGAATCAACAAAAAACAAATATTTGATAAAACATAATTTACACAACTACTAAATCAACAAAATGGCATACTTGGACGTATATTCCAATAATTTTCTTATACACGGTGTTTTTTCAGAGGTACATATATAACTTTAAGTTGGCAACACTTTTTCAACTCGTGGCCATTTTAACAGATGTTAAGTGATTTGTGTGACTGACAACGCTTCCAAACTGTGCAAATCTAACCTGATCCAGAAGAGAATTTTGTTTGAAGCATACGTCATACGTCAAGTAAACAAATCTGCCGTAATTGGATTAAGGATATTCTTCAAGTGTAGGTATGTTGAGACACCGTTACATCCAGAAAAAGTGACCGTCGGCTTTATAGGCTGGTGCAATCATTGTTCCGTACTTCTTTGAAAACAATGCTGGCCAGAACGTTACAGTCAATGCTAACCCATATAGAGCAGTGATTACTGAAGTTTCAACAAGACGGCGGCGCGGTGCAACGTGTCACATAGCTCGTGCCACAATTTATTTATTGAAGGAAACGTTTGGTAACCGTTTTGCCTCCAAGATCGTCCAATTTAACTCCGCTAGACTATTTTCCGTGACGATATGGTTTACGCCGCCGATAAGCCCGAAACAATCGTCCACTTGGAGGACAATATTCGCCTCATTGTTGCCGATATACGAACACAAATATCGAAAAAAAAGTGATCGAAAATTGGACTTGTGAGCCAGTCTAAAAGTCAAAGTTCTATACCTCTGAAAAAACACCCTTTACAAATACTCTATGCTTCTTTAATACTTCAGTAAATACTCCAATAAATATCAGATGAATAAATTAAATCATCGATATCTGAATGATTATGCTTCAACGGGTATATATGACCAATATGTTATATCAGCTTTTACTCCGATAAAGATATCTGAGGCATATTTTCATTAGAATTTACTCCAGTAAAGGCACCTGATAAACGTTTTATATCAGCGCTTACCACAATAAAGATTAACTGAAGAATGGTTTTATCAGCGTTTACTCCATTACAAGTGTCAGAATATGTGTTCTATCAGCGATAACTCAAAGATAACTGAGAAACTATTATATCAACGATTACTCCAATAACAATAATGAGTTATATCAGTGTTAACTACACGCTGCAATCGTATGCTACAGAATGTTTCTGTGGAACTGCTTATATCAGCATTTACTCCAGTAAGAATTTTTTTCTCCATTGAGAAGGATAGATTAAAATAATTCTTTCATTTGTACATTAAACGAAAATTTGTTAGTTGAGCATTATACTCAAGAATGACTTAACACATGACTTTCTTTGTTCTTTAGAAAACACTCTTGATGCATATATTGTCAATCAGATATTTCAAGACTATTTAACAAAAATGTCAACGAACAGTCTGGGCATCAGGTGCAATACTATAATTCTTCTTTTTGCCACTTTACATTTACATACATAGGTAATAAGTTATGTTATGTTATATTTATTTTCTTCTTAAATTAAAAATAAATTATTGTAAAAACGATTAATTTCATGCCACAAAACAATTTTCTGAACTCTCTCAAAAACATAGACAAGTCACACTTGCAATCGTTTTGATCCGTTCACTGGTTTTAACTTATTTCATCATCATCATGACTTCAAAAAAAAAAAAAAAAAAAAACTTCGTAGGCAGGTACAGTTAGGTAGTCCTTCCTCTTTGCTTTAAAGATTTATTCCAAAAGTTTCTACGATGGACTCTCAAGAATTTTATTTTTTCTTCTTCTTCAAGGGGAAAAAAAGATGAAAACGCTTTCATACAAATTGTATATCAGCCAAGACGATTTAAATAAAAGTTCTTCGTTTTAACTTCTTCTACTAGCTATATGAAAAATGAAACCCTCTTCAAGGTAAAACATTTTTTTTTGTTTTATAATTTGTCTTTTTCCATGAAAGTTTTGAATAATAAAAGTAGAGCAAAGTTGTATCATCGTGTAAAAATACCTTTATATACCTATTTACATAAAGATTTAATATTGTAACATTCCATGAGGATTTTTGCAGATTCATGACTTTAAAAGGGAAATTTGGAGAAAAATTTGGTTAAAAGAGGAATTATATAAAGAGTCCAGCAAAAAAAAAAAACAATAATATTTTCTTCGTTTAATTTATTACATAGTCTTATTGAAATTGAAATACTTTTTCAAACATTATTGCAGAAAGTTCACTCAAGTTGTTTTAACAATAAAACTTCAAAAATGGTCAAATTTCAAAAACATTCGTTTCTAGTTTCCTACCTGCCGCAAAACTTCTGCGAAAATAAAATCCAAGTGACGCATTTATCTTTATTTTGATATAAAAAAAATATTGTAAGGAATATGTAAATTTCATAAATTAATACACGAACGTTAGAACACAAAATTAATACCAACTTAACTAAACAGCTTAACCTCTCCTTACAAATTTTAAGTCTATTTCTTAAAAAAGAAAAAATATGTCAATTTTATGTTCTTGATAACATAAATTAAAATTTTTATTAGAAAAAAAATAATATTAACATGATTTTTCAGCCTTAAAAAATAAATTGCATTTAAAAATATGACTCAAAATACCACCGCATACTTAATCTTGGATAACAATACAAGAATACCCACTCAAAAAAAAAACACAATTTTTTTTTTTTAATATTTAAAAGAGTCTTTGAAAAACTTTTTACACGTGCGCTAGTGTCCGCTGCCATCCGATGATGTCCGCCTCTTGATCTCAAGGGAAGTTAAGTACTTTTGAAATTTCTCTTAAATTCAATGACACAAAAGACAAATTAAATTGACAGCATAATAATAGAATGTCCAATCTTAAAAAAAAAAAACTTTACAACCGTCACATAAAAGTTAAAAGCGCACAAATACAATATCAAAAACATATAAAAAAAAATAATATAATGATTCCATTATCCTTATTTTAAGGACGTCCTATTAAAAATATAGGATTTGACGTGCTCTTCCGCAACCAGAGAAAGAGACAATGTGAAATCTTTTCATCGTCCAAGCTCAAGGAAGTTCATATATAAAAAAAAAAAAAAGAAAAGAAAAATCTTAAAATAAGGAATCCACCGAGGGAAACAGGATTCAATATTTTAAGACTTTGAGTAGGTATAAGTTAGGTACTCGTAATGGCTTGATTTGGAATTCCGACATTTTCTTGAGATTTATTTGTTTTGTTTTTTTTTTTAGTTTAAATATTTTTCTTATTTTTTATTAAGGTTGAACATTTGAAAAACAATCGACACCTACGTGTTTATTTCTTAAATTTTATAAGAAATTAAAAAATGTTTTTTAGGAATGTGAAAGTAAAATGCCTAATGTTTGTCAATTTAAGAATGTAGAAATGTAGATCAAAATGAATTATTTGAAAAACCCATAAATCATTTTTTTTTTCAAATATAAACAATTTTGTTATGATTTCCAACAAACCGAGAAAATATGCATCCAAAAAAAGATTATTCATTAATTAACTTAGGGAAAATCAATTAATACATTTTTTTTGTTGTGAAAATTAAACCTTATGGCCAGTTTCACAGTGAGAGTTTAAACTCTACTTTTGGTTTAAACTGAAGTTCAACAATTAAATAGGTTTTACAGTGTTCGTTTAAATGTTGAACTGAGTTCAATCTGTAGTTCAAGTTAAACGAGTGAAAACTAAGGTTTAAACTTCGGTTCAACGCGGAGAACCCCTGAACGCAACCTCGCAAATTTAATTTGACAGCTATGTACATTTCATAATTTTGTTCATTTTAAAAATTGTTTGTGAAGGAAAATCAAACTAAATATATTTATTGCTACTAAATTTTAATAAAATGTTTTCGAGTTCGGAAAGTGATTTTGAAGATATAAGTGACGAGGAAAATACATCTTTTTTTGTGAGAGTGGTTAGAGAAAAACGCATCCGCTGGAGAACAAATCACTTCAACTATTGGGACGACGGCTCCAGGAAGTACCAAACCATACAAAATTTCTTTAAGAATAATCGAATTAGATTTTAAAAAACTACAATGCTGCCAACTTAATATGCTTGAACTTCGCTTAATTGATCTTAAGTTCAGTTTACACTGTGAAACCGAGCGAGTTGAACTTTACATTTGAACCGAAAAATTCAGGTTCAGCTGAACTGTAGTTTAAACTCTAACTGTGAATATGGCCATTAGAGTTTTATATTTTCGTTCTACATACCGAGATATGTTCGTTTTAGATTTGCATACAAAATGAGGATTTAATTTTTTTTTATTTAAACTAAAAATGGGATGTTAATTTTTTTTTAATTTCAAAAATGAAATGTGGAATTAAAAACTCATAACGGCTATGAGTTATTTTTGAAGCTAAAAAAAATTAAATTTTGCCGAAATGTAACGTCTGATTGGATAAAATGAATCGATTTAAATTCTTTAATTTTTTCAAATAAATATGTAAAACTTCTTACACAAATAATGGTTTAATTTCATTTAATTCAAAACCTTAAACAATTAAAAATAGCAATCAATATATAAATACTTGTTGTTATCCGATAGTGTATAAGAAAATTTTTATTTTTTTCAGAACAAATATCTATGTACACATGTACATTTGTACTATACAGGATGATTTGAATAAGTTGTGACAAAATTCTAGAGCGTGTAGAAAAAATGGTAAGGAGTCTATTTAACCCGTTTATGTGGGGCAATTGTTCTACGGCAATGTCATAACTTTTTTAAAAGCTGAAACAATCGGCTGAATGAAATGTATTTAAATATTTTTTATTGATTCGATAAATTTAGAAATGAAATTTTTAAACGATCCAATGAACTAAAACGCCATTTTCCTGCAGATAAATTTTAAAAACAAACTTTAACGAAAATACTTTTTTGACATTTTGTCTTTATACTCAGTATGATGGTGTGGAAGAGCTTTTCAGTGAAGTTTGACATCTGTCATTTTGAAGAAGTTTTTCGTTCAGTTCTTTAAAAAGATTATTAAGTACAGGGATGGTTCGCAAACCAGCCAAATTTATTATTCCGATAAGTTTATGTGTAAGCATTTTTGAAAAAACTAGTTTTTATGCATCTGGCCATTTATAACATAAAATTATTTAAAAAAATTGATTTAAAAAATGAGTTGAGGAATTGGAATTTGTCTTCAAATACTCTCATATGACATTGTAAGATTTGTCGTTGTTTTTTCATAATTTTTTTTTTCGTTTTGGGCCAATTGTTTTTTGGAAAGTTGTTATTCAAATTGGGGGAAATAAACGGAGGAAATAGACGCCCCAATACGACCATTTTCTCTTTTGTAATCTTTGCTTTGTCTTATACACTTCAGCCTTTTGTCACACCTTATGCAAATCACCCTGCAAGGCTAACAAGTTAAATTAATTTATTCGAGAATCCTGCCCCCCGAGTAATACAACCCAACACACACACAGTAATATTTAAATTTATTCCAATATCTGCTGGCGATTTATGTATATTTCTCCAACAAAACGGATGACCATAATAATATTTTCAACTTTCTCCACCCATCCGTACACTATCACCTAGCGGGATGCGGTGGCGGTGCTTGCGGCAATGGCCCGCCGCCGCGCCGCCCATTACCCATATACATACACCACCATCCACCACAATATCCTGCCAAAGAATTTTTTATGACGTAAATTTAATTTGAACATCTCGCCACTCGGCGTTATACACACAACCATCCCTCATCCCGCATCCTGTATCCCGCATCCCCATTCCCAATGCAAAATGCCAGGGAAGATGAAACGAATTTTCGCCTCACTTAAGGCAGACTTAATTGCTTTTCCTTTCGCGCGCAAGGATTTATGTGTTCGTTTTAACATTGATTTTTAAAGCAAATTCTTGTGTAATACCTATACATAGGTAGGTATACCTACCTTTTGTGTCTGATGGGAACCTTGGATTCATGTTTCGTATTCGCATGTTTGGTGTGTTGTTTGTTCTACTTATTAAAGACGTGCAATTCGAATTATTCAGGATTCTTAATTAAATAAAATTCTAAATGTATCATTTGGCTTAAGTCGGCTTTATTCAGAAAGCCGTTTAGCTTAATTCTACCACCTTTGATGTTTCTTAATCAAAGTTCATTCACACAGTATATGGATGGCATATACGAGTAGATACATATATAGCACGAGTTCGGGTGTGTTTACATGGTTGTCATGTTGGCACATACTTAGTTTCAATTAAATTGCTCTGCAAAACTACCACACATCCATTTTCTCATAAGAGGATGCTTAAAAGAATATTTTCACTCCCTATAATATAAAAAAAAAATATACAAGCCTACAAACTTTGTGGAATGAATAGGCTAGGCATGTTATGTAGGTTCTTACATATGTACTACAGTATACATATGTATATGGGGAGTGAAAATTAATGAAAACAATTTTCAGTTATTTGTCACTTTTTTGTCAGTCTTTTACGCTTTACTGAGTAGCTTAGCTCTTAGCAACAACGGTATGGGGTGCATTTGTTAAGATTGGCGTTTTTAGAATATTGAAAAAACTTTAACTTAAAAAAATGGGGCCTACCTTTAAAACAATTTTTGTTTTTCTTGTTCACTGTTGTTTTTATATCGTTAACTCACTTAAAAAAAAATGTTAAATTTTCGTCAACAAAATTTTCTTTTCTAAAAATAAAAGTTTTCAAAAAATAGTAAAAAAAAATAAAAGAATAAAATAGCCAAAAAAATCGCTAAGTTGGTTAGTACAGTAATAATGTTTATAAATCAGGAAATGTTAGAATAGAAGGATAGGGAATTGCTTAGCACAACGGATTGAGGTTTAGATCATCTCATTAAATCCCAGGGATGGCATTCAGTTTAGATAAATAATACAAAATAGAATTTAACCTAGACTGGGGATCGAACCCACACATCCAAATTAACAGGTAAGCACTCCCGCCACTGCACCGGGACCACCCCAATAAAATAGAAGTGTCAAAAAATTCTGACAAAATAGAAGTAGAAAAATGTTTTTATGCAAAAAAAATCCAAAGGTAGATTTTTCCTTGTTTTATTCGAACTCGAGGTTTTGATCAAACTTGACATTTCTATAACCTATGGAACACGAAAAATGTGGGCCTAGCAATTCTGTCTATCCATTGGATACCTACAGCTTAAACGGTTGTGCGGATTCTTTGAAACTTGGTGTATAGTATTTTTTGGCGCGTACGTTTTTTTTGATTTTTTTAAGACCAAAAATTGCGGTACTAGCATTTGAATGTAATAACCTTTGTTATTTTATTTTTCAAAACTAAATATTTATTTAATACAAAAAGGAAAAGTGAAAGCCTTTAAATTAAAAGAGTGAAGTGTATGAAATGAAAGTATTCTAAAATTGGTTGGTTTTTTATTTTTCAAAACTAAATATTTTAAAAACAGGTATGTACTGTACATATGTACATACTTTTAAAATTTATGATTTTTTTTAACACTATGTTTAGTTTAAGAATTTGAACAAAAATGAATTTTATTTTCGAAATTAACGGTACCTCCTATACAAATGTTAAAAAAAAAACATTTTCAAAAACTTCAAATTTCTCGAAAACGGGACCGAAAATCTTGAGTCATACTTACAAAAATATTTTGTCTTACCAAAATTTAATGGAGTTCGGTTAATACAATTTTGCGATATACAGCTGGTAACCCTATCGATATTTTTTTGAAATTACCAATATTTATATTGCTCAGTACGACAACCCTGGAAAGCTCTTGAAATTTTTTTAGAATATGGAATTACAGGGAAGCAAGAGCCAATGGAAATATCCTGTTTGTACTGAAAATATAAATTGAACAGACTACAGTTGGTCGTTTTAGGGCTGGCCACGCGACAAGACAAGAAGTGACATTTGCAAGTCAAATATCGTTCTCGTCCAAATTTAACTTTTCTAGCTTCTTTTAGATCTTGAAATTTTTTTTGTTTTTTTTTGGGAAAAATAAAGAACAGCCATTATAATCTATAGAGGCTGGATTCTCCTTAGTACATATTTACATTGAGCATTTTCACCGAGATTTGCAGTTAGTCAGCGCTATTTAAACAAAAGCGGCAATACGTGTACTTTTTGATATTCGAGTTTTTGATTGCAAATTGAATTTCAAACAATCGACTGAAATAATTTGTTCTTGAATCTGGAGACCAGTGTGGTAATTCACCTGGGCAGATCCGCTTTTTTGTACAATAAGCACAATTTGCACATTTAGCGCTCATGTCGCTTAGCAGAGAGTTTGAGTTTCTTCGGTATACTCAGCTGGCAGTACACCCATTAGGTTATATACTGTTTGATCTTCCTCATTCAAGCATTTTCGATTTTTAATTTTACAAATCAAACACAGTCATAGAAACTACCCCCAACAGTTAAACAAATTTTTCTTTCCTTGTGGAATCTACAAAACTTATAAATCCGCCCATGTGTGGTATAGGCATATCTTTACTACGTTTACACAAGAAAAGCTTATGGATAATTTTAAGCTAAGATCCCCTCTATTTATATTGACTTGAGGCAAAACTTCCATGTTCCATACATGATGGGCAAAAATAAGGATGCAAATATTCTAGATAAAGTTACTTGATGTAATCGAGCTACACACGACGACGACAACGTCAACAAGACTAAAGCACATGGTCTAAAGACAAAAAAGACGAACTTTATATGTTTGTTCGTCCTTTTTACAATATTTTTTTTTTATTTTTTTATTTTTTAAACTCAAAAAGTTGACACTCGAATATTCATATGAGATAAATTCTAAATGTTCAGGAAAGTATAAGAGGCCATGATGAGACGAGGACGATGCTATGTGTGTTCATGTTCAGTTCTTTAAGAATTTTGTTATAAGTTTGACATCATTTTATCTTTTCTATAATATAACTCCTTGTGTGTGAAATGAGAGAGTTTTTTTTTTAAAGAAGCATTTTTACATTGAATTTAAAGGATGACAAGATTTATGATGGGGATGAATTTTTCCTGGAATAAATGTGTCATATATAAATTAAAAAGTTTTTTTTTTATTTTTTTTTGTTTAAGCTTAAATGGTTTATAGGAAAATTTTAATCTAAGCAGAGAATACGAATTTAGACGAACTAAGGGGAGACAAAATATTTTGAAGGCACACATATGATTTAGAAAGAGGTGCGTACTATGCCCTTGGTGATGTATTGATTATGTGAAATGTCTTCAAGATACAATGTGGATTGTTTTCAATGTCACAACTTATGCTAATAGCTGATGATTTTAGATTTCAACAATTAGTGACGTGTCTGACTTGACTTTATGCTTTCTTCATTTATAAACATTTAAACTGAACAAATCAAAGATGTATTCGTCAGACAAATCTTTAAAAAACTTCGTAAGGAGTCATATGGAGGAGGAGTCTGAGACACCATTTAATTATGTATCAGCAAACTGGGCTGCATCTTAAAATAGTACCTTGAAACTTTAAAGTTGGTTTTAATAAACTTTCTCAAAACATACAATACATCTTTGAAGAGAAATACCATTCATTTCGTGGTTTCAGGTTGGTAGCACTGATCTTTGACACCTGTCAAACTCAGCTTTCATCTGATTGCGTTAAAATCATTTACAAAACTAAATGTGCATTTGGTTTCGATGAATATCTTCTTCGCTAGATTGGAAATTAAGTTTCAGACCACTCAATACAAGTTGTACTGGATGGTTTTAATTCTGGTACCTATAAAATAAATACTGGTGTGCCACAGGGTTCCGTTTTGTCTCCGACTCCCTTCCTAATATTCATTAACGATCTTTTGTCTAAAACTTCTAATCCATTAAATTATTTTGCTGACGACAGTACTCTCAACTTTTCATATTCGTTTCTAGATTCACATCCTTGTTCTTGGGAAGTGGAACTTCAACGGCAGCGTATGATTAGCGCATTAAATTCTGGTCTCTACAGTATGGTCCAATGGGGAACTAAAAATCGTGTAGAATTTAATGCTTCGAAAACTCAATGCGATCTTCTGTCGTTAAAGCAGAACCCACCCCCTTGCCAATGTCCATTAAGTGGCACTGGCATCGAGGAAACTTAAAGCCTATCTGTTCTCGGAATGTGCATCACAAACCACCTTTAGTGGAATGAGCACATGCTGATCTGGCTGTAATTTACAAAGCCTTTATTCGTCCAAAACATGAGTATAATTCCCATATTTGGGTTGGTGCTCCAACAACCCATACTTGAGTCTCTTGGATAGAATCCAAAATAGAGCATTAAAAATGATAGATGAAAGAGCAATGATAGAAACATTTGCATTTCTAGAACGCTGCCGCAATGTTTGGTGTTTGTCATTGTTCATAAATGAACAGGGATTAAACTCATGGTGCGCAGATGCGTGTTATCTCAAGACAATAAAATAAATACAGTCCACTCAAACACATCGGGAAACAATCTGTCTTGGGATAGCGCATATCTACAAGTACCAAAATAGATAAGAAAATAGATGGTGATAAATTTTAATGACCAACCACCGACCGTAATAAGGACAAAGCGGTAATGTTGTCCTATAGATTTAAGATAATAGTTTTGTAAAACACATGTAAATATTTTTGTATAAATAGGAATGAAAAAATAAAATAAGATCAGATACTTTTCTGAAACCGAAGAGAAGTGTTTCGTACAGTCATTGTTTTATTTCTATTTTCACTAACAGTGTTCAAGTGAATTAGCCAGTTGCATTCCTTCTCTTAAACATTTTAACGGTAATACTCGCAATGCTAGGAATGCGCATTAGTTTGCCCCTGAGCCCAACTTCGCACGTACAGTGAAGTACAGATATTCTTTCTTTAGCCGCACCATGAGAATTTGCAATGCTTTACCCGGCTCTGTCTTTCCCTCGCACTTTAATGATCAGAAATTTAAAACCAATGTGCATAGCAAAAATCGTCCTGGAACGAGTAAAAGAACACCTCGAAATCATTTTCGACGCCGAACAAGAAGCACGAATCTGCACTGGATATTTCGGTATGTACCACATTAACACCTTGTCGATCATTTTCGGACAGTGCATCGAATAGCGATCACCACTTCACCTGTGGTTATTGCTTTTGAAAAGGCGTTCGACAGTATCAGTGGAGAATTTATCTGCGTTGCTTTGTGGATCCTAGATAAATTGATTGCTATTATCAAGGCTACATATAATGGAACCAAATGTAACGTTTTGCAGTTGATTAGTCATTAGTGATGTTCTGCACGCAGCTTTGTCAAATGGAAATGGAGAAATTCAATGAACTCTGCAATCATACATAAAACACCTTGACTAAGCGGACGGCTTACCTATGTTTGATGCTCTCCCATAGGATCTTGAATCTCCATCAAAAGAAATCAAGGTTGGATAGAGAAGTATAAAAGATCAATTCGGCAAAAACAAAATTGATCAGCCTTGGAACTTCATCATCTGCTCAAGTAAATATTTCTGGACAACCAGTAAAGATGGTTGAACATTTTCAATTTCTTGGAAGTATTGACTCTATTAAACCGATCGATTGTCAGAACTAGATATTAACAGCCGAATTGAAAAAGCAAAGGCTGCGTTTGGTATGCTGTCCAAAATGTGGAGAAATAACTCTTTTAGCTTAAAGGCCAAGCTACGACTGTTCCATTCCAATGTTGAATCAGTGCTTCTTTACGGGTGCATCAATTGGAAAGTCACAACTGCTGTCACTAGAAAGGTGTAAGCGCTCACAAAAAGATGTCCAGCCACAGCGAATCTCAAATTATGAGCTTCATGTGAGAATAGGACAGGAACCAATTGACTCTATCGTAAGGGTAACGAATGCTAATGAATGAAAGTCAGGCAATGCAATGGAACCCTTTCACTCAGACCATCAGACGACCAGGCCGACCTAGAAGCACTTGGGGAAGAACGGTCGAAGAGGAATCGGCACAACTGCAGAAGAGTTGGAGAGATCATCTCCAGGGATCATACACGATAGCGTGTAGTAGAGGGCCTGTGCCCCGTAAGGGGAAACCAACGAACGTAATTAGTCTGAGGACCTTAGTAAACTGAAAATACCAATCTGGTAGACTGCTTGCTGCCAAACCACCTAGCTTATAAGGTATTGAATTATTGCACACAAATTTAATCAATAAAAATTTTAAACTATATCACTATCACCTGTATAAAAAATATTGATTTTTCCATAACTTCTAGTTTTTCCAAAGTCATTATTTGAGCCATTATAGTACTTCGTCCATCATTAATTCAGTGTCCTTAGACATGAATAATCGCACAGCTTTAACCACAACAAATTACCTTAAATTTTAATAAATAATATTTTTAAGAAATTCATATGTTTGGTTGTGCACCCAGAAATAGAACATATTATAGCTACGCACTGTTGGCAGGAGTCAATTTACGGTACCACACCCACATAGAGGTACAACACTGTCCATAGAAAATATAGTTTTGTTGATGTTGTTATGCTCTATTTCTGTTGACGTGCGGCATAGTTTTCGACTATCGACCACTGACACGCAATGTGTGTTAGCTTTTAACACATTTTCTCCGCCCTTAATGATTGATTAATTCCTTAATTGGTTATTTTGGCTTTCAGATTGTTATCTGATTTTTACCCTCGAGGCATTGACATCCACAAAAGAAGTCCTATAATGGGATAGTTTAATTATGATTATAATAAAAATTACCGTTTGCCTGGTAGCCATCATTGTATTATATAGGTAGGTTTATCCTCGCAGGTATAATGGAGCTGTCCTTTTTCGTTTACATAGATGTATATTTCTAAATGACACGTAATCGTCAACATGAACTTTTAGATATGACTTCCATTTTTTTTTGTAGATACTTACATTTGCAAAAATAAAAATAGTGAAATAATTAGGTTTTGGATGTCGAGTTAATGGGAATATAATTTAGGTAATATTTAGCCTCACGTGCCTGTAGCTTTACCAAAAGGTTAACACATTTGATCGATAAAGTTTTGTGGACGTGCAAATTACTAAAGTATGATTATTCTTTTTATATTTTTCATCAATTAGTTCAATAATGACAATAATTAGACGATATTTATAATTGAACTTGCGATAGCAGCGCTATCTTTCAATCAAGCTGATATTCAGCACGTTCATCAGCTGATCGTTCAAAGGGTATTGGGAGACCGTCTACGAAAATGGCAACGAGGAGTTCCAGAAGTCTAAAGCAAACGTAAGATATCCTGCAGAAACCACTGAAGAGTTCCTAATTAGAGTAGGTGTGCACTAGGGAAGCGCCTTTAGTCCTTTGCTTTTTATTGCAGTCTTTGGTTTTCTGCTTTAAGATGACGGATCCAAAGTGAAACAGTTCTTCTTTACTGACGATGGAGCCTGTGTGCTTGCAACGAGCACTTGATGTATGAGTGGATGTTCTGGAGGGAAATGATACGAAGGGTGGACAAAGTACCGGGAAAAATCTGCCATCTTCTATAAGTAAAAAATGAGGGAAAGACAGTGTACAATGTAAAACGATTCAAAATGACAGCAGATTGGTAACAAAGCGTAATATGAGAACAAACTACAAAACCTGAGGTCAACCCGGTGAACCCCACAAGTAGAGCCTTGGGGTGAAGCAGTGGATGTTCTCTGACAAGCATTGTAATTTTAAAAATAGTTTGTTAAGACTTGTACGGTTGTAATACGTTGACTTGGCGTTCGCCATATTAACCGAGTGAAACGGGAGCAGTTCCCTATATGGAGCCCCCGCTCAACTTCGAAAAAAAGTAAAAAAAAGTCAGCTGGAGTCAATGGTATTGTTACATTCCTAGAATATAGAAGAAATCAGTATACGGTATCTTGTCTGGTTAACTTGGAAAAAGCCTTCGTCACCTTATGGTTAGAGTGTCTTTATCTATGGCTTACCTACCGGTCTTGGCATATGTTAGGTAGACCTAACTTTTGTTAAATTGAAGGAGTGGAAATGTGACTTTTTTCTGCGGAACTATGGACAGCCCGGCATCTTCTTTAGAATCGAGACGTGCTCACGTAAGGTGGTATACCTAAAGGTATCCCTAAATATATTGGTCGTGTAAGGACTAGTTCGCGGACGGCTCGTTGTTGGCGAAACATTTCGATTTTCTCGCGTTCGTTAGCTTCAATGTTTGCCATGTAGGGCCATGTTCGAGAGCTAACCTCATTTTTGCTGTGAACTTCATTGTTGCGCTTCTTTGTGGCATTCTTTGAGAATCGGAAGAAATGAATGTTCACAAAACGTGTTCGGCATTTGGGGGGAAACCCAAACGAGCATGTTCGGCGAGAATGTTCGTCGTTTAGGGCCACTTTAAGCGACTTCGGTTCAGTATGACTGTATCCCATCGGGACCGAATAGGTAGGACAAAAGCAGAAAAATCAGGTTTGATGGCAACATTTAGAATTAGAAGTAGAAATTTAAAGTCGACTGGATTGGCTCCTGGCCGACTTACATGTAGTGTAAGTATTACTAGCAATCAGGGATAACTGAAGTGGCACCAACAAAAAGTTATGATATATTTACGAAAAAGACGTTTTCTTCTCAGACGTCATCTTCTGCACATTGGTCAAATTAGCGGAAAATGGTAAAGTTTTTTTTTTGGCTGGTGTTCACTAGTTTTGATTTTTATTTCCATTTAGCCACCTTACCCGTGAAGAGTAATGCCATCTTGAATATCTTATTACACTACTGGTTTTTGAAAACCTGTCCCATCGATTGAAACCTTAGATATATATTTTGTTGCTGAACGCCTTCGGTTCAGTAGAACTGTGCCCGATCGAGATCGTAGAATTTGATTTAGGGAATCTTTCAAGCACGTAAATTGGGAGTAAGAGCAAGAGGAGACTATTATTTCGATTGCCATAACCAAAAAATATCAATAAATATCAATTAAAACTTCCATAAGCTCTCCGCAAAAAAAAACACTCTAGATGTCGCCCTATTCGACTGCCACCATAGGTTAGGTTAGGTTGAAGTGGCTGTCAGTATGAACCGACACACTTAGGCCAGGATTGGCCCATTGTGATACCACATGAATCTAGAGATTTTCCCCTCTACTCGTTGAACCAATTGGAGCTTCTCTCCAGCCTAGCTGTCGTTACATCTCTATCACTGAAATTAGTGAGTAAATTTACATTAATGCTACTTTTCACTAAAATGCAAGACCTAGGTTCACTTTTATCTGTTGCATATAGAGTGTGTAGTATCCAGGAGTCCTTAAGCCTCGGACCATGGATCTCACAATCCAGGGTTCCTGTATAAGGACTACATCTTCCCCTTTTTTGGCTAAGTGGAGAAGAAGGGAGGCCGAAGCCTTGATGGAGTGCTGAAGATTAATCTGGACTAACTGCAGCATTTTTGCTACAATCAGGCAGATCAACCTCCACCACAGTGTTCTGCTCCTCCTCGTCACTCAGAAGAGCTATGCTGTCTAGGTCTTCGGTCTCCATGTCGGAAAAACCGTCGACCAGTGTAGAAGACTGAGCGGTGATCGAGGAAGATCTGGATGCATCGTCTTCCATAGATGGAAAGGATACACCAGGGTCCCCGACCACTTCAGCTTCGTTGCTGTTTGGAGGCACGCATTGCGCGTCGACCTCATCTTTTTCTTTAGGTGGTGGTGGAGGCACGCATTCAGCGTCGACCTCATCTTTCTTATAAATCTTCAGGGTGATCGTCTCATACCCATACCGAATCACACCTTTGGTCTGAGTCAGAGGGGCAAGGGACTCCTTATAGACCACGATGATCGCGCTCCTATAAGAGCCCCTTACTTCCTCTAATTTCTCGACTTTCCAGTTGTGAGTCGGCAGTTTCGGGTTGCTAATCTTGATTATTCGGAGAATAATCTCCGAGAGGTCAGGTTCAGCTGGGATCCAAGTACGAGCTCTTGGTCTGCACGGGATATCCTCCTTAGCAACAACTTCGAGTCTTGCACCTGGCCACACTTCCCCCAATCTACCGACAGCAAGCTTATAGAGATCACATGACCTCTGATCGTCGCACACGACAAGCTTGACTTGACCCTGATGCCAACCCCCATTGCTAGTGATAGGTGGTGGTCCGGGATTCCGGGCACTGGAACATTCTCTTCCAAGGACCGTTCTCGTTTTGACGTTGCGCCGTCATTGGTCTTAGCATTCGCGATGATGCTTTTTGCCCACTTCACTTTGGCGTCCTGCTCCAATTCACCCTGGACCCCCAGTGTTGAACCAGAGGCCTTCAGGATCCTCGCAGCATAACGCCTCTGATTGTAGGCCTTCCTGGAAGGTTTGGACCTACGTGTGTCCTTACGCGAGGAACCCGCAGAGAGCTCCCCCCGACCGCGCCGGGGCCATTATCCACAATCCAAGCTCTCCCAAAAAAAAAAAAAAAACACTATGTACTATGTTTTTCATACACAAAGAAGTTTCTAACCAATTCTATTCTTTAGTTCAATTATTCTAAGATTGTAATTCAATAGTAAAATATTTCTCTAATTTTCTGAGAACATGCAGAACGTGTCTCTTACGATTTGATTTCTTCTATTTCCTCATAAAATCGGACACAAAGCTACAATTCAAATTCAATTCACGTTCCCTCATTGAAATCAAAACATTCTCCTTCATAACAAAGAAAGCACAACGCATCGCCATCCATTATTGCCATTGCCATTGCCATCGCTTCAGCAAGCGTTATGATTTTTATTTATTTTCTGAATTATGTACTGATTTCATGACACAAACATATAGCTAACTATTTTTTTTTTGTTTGTCTTTTATTTTTGTTTTTTTGTTTAACATCCAAGTAATATGTCTTGAGTTATAATTTCAGCGTTGAGCATACATTTCCCTCGAGACAACCTAAATACTGTGATATAGAGCAGCGAAACTATAAATCCTCATGGCTATAATACGAGTTCGTTTAAGAAATAAGGAATATCCGCTTATATTCTATACGTACTACCACTCGACTCTCTACTTGCTGATGTAAACATTCAGATACGTGCACGGAATGTGATGGATGAGAATAGTGATCCTAGCTGCAGGATATAAACATAGAGAAAGCCAAGCTAAAACTTTTACTATACTATTATAACACAAATTGTGAAAAAGCAATTCAGCATTTTGCTGAGAATTTGCTTGAGTTTTTTTTTGTTTCTAGAATGCAATTTTTGGTGGAGGGTAGCGAGTGTAGCTCGAGGTCGATTAATAATAATTCAAGCTAAATTCTTCAGATTGTTTTGAGAAATAGCTTTAGTAACTGGCATAAATATTTTAGGTTATCATTTTCTCTGGAGGGGATTTTTAAATGTTTAAACATAAATGTGAAGCTATGCATTAAAAGTACTTGCAATTATTCAAAGGACTTGAAATTAGATGTTTTTTAAATTGATAAGAAATTATTCTTTGTGTGAGAAACTAATGCCAGGTTACACAAAACGCTTCCAAATATTTATTGCTTCGATAAACTTTAAAATTGCATCTATCCGTTGCACAAAACAATTTTATTTCTGAGAGTGAATAAACTAAAATGCCATTTTCCTACAGATAAATTTAAAAACGATTTTTTTTTTATTTATAATTAGTAGGTACCCTTTATTATGTTAGAGACACATTGCGAGCTTTAGGTAAGTAGGAGGGGATTTGAAAGAGGTGATGTCTTTGAACATTAGTCTTGAATTTCAGTACATCACAATAAGAGGGACATTCGCGTAGTACGGCTAAAAAACGAATCCCTGAACTTGACAGTAGGACCGAAATTGGGTTCAAGAGGAAACTGATGAGCATTCCTGGAAGCGCGAGTATTGCGGTTGAAACGTTTAAGGGGAGGAATGCAATTGGCTATTTCATTTAAGCACTTATCGTAAAAGTAACGATAAAAGAGTGAGAGACAGGAAACGTTACGTCGGTGTTCGAGGGATGTGAAAGTATTGATGATGTTCCCGTATCCGATCATTTTGAAGACTCGTTTTTATATACTGTCCAAGAGGCTTAAATAAGTTGCTGGAGCACCAGCCCTCATATGAAAGTTATACTCAAGCCTTGAACGTATAAGACCTTTATTGATAATAGAGATCAGAAGGGTAAAAGAATTTCTTGCATCTCCAAAGAAAACCTTAACATCTTGCGGCATTTATTGAGTATTGAGTTTTCGAAGCATTAAATTCTACGCGATTTCTTAATCCTCATTGTACGTTGCTGTCTAAGTCAGAATTTAATGTACTTATCATAATTTAGCCGATTAAGTTCTACGTCCGAAGAGAAGGAATGTGAATCTGGAAACGAATATGAAAAGCTAAGGGTGCTATCGTCAACCAAACAATTTATTGGACTAGCAGTTATAGACAGGAGATCATTAATGAAAATGAGAAACAGGGTTGGAGACAAAACGGAACCCTATGGCACACGAGCAGAGTTTAATTGAAAATAGGTAAATCATCAAATCTTTAATTTCTTATACCTTTTTGATAGGTAGATATTGTGTTAAGAAGTTTGACATCTCTTATATTGCAATTTCACTTGCACTGGTTATACTTTTTCGTTAAGTTTAAAAACAAAAAAAAATCCAGGGATCTTTCACAAACAGTACATTAGTCCGACTTAGACAAATTCATTAGGTCGCTAAGCATTTTATCAGAAACTGGTTTTGGTGTAACTGGGCCATTAAAGTTTTTTTTTCCTTAATGCAATTGGCGAAAAAAGCAACAAATGTGTTCAAAAGATTTTGGTTTTGATTAAGTTTGTGTGTGACTTAAGAGTGCTGAACACCAATAATGCTACTAAATTAACAAATGGTTTCTGAAAGAATGGTCACACTGGTGACTTTTCAATATATTTGGTATAACTCGAAAGCTAAGCTGATTTTTAGAATATTGAACTTAACAGACTTTTGGAAGAGAATTAGGATTTGATAATTTCAGCTCATTTTGAACTTAATTAAAAATATTAAAAATTCACCAGTGTTACCATTCTGCTTTCAAGCATCCAAAAGTCCCACTCAAATAGTACGTTCCTTTCTCAAAAGGCGATTGAATCCCAACAAATACAACTTTTTTGATGATGAGCATGAGCATGAGCACCCTATGAAAATTTAGGCTAATATTTTTATTGAAACTATTTTTTTCAACTAAAAGAAATTTTGCTAGTTTCCTAAACATCCAAGAAAAATGAACTTTGAAAACTTAAAAAATACTCATTCCAACAAAACCCTATTTCCTTAAATAGTTCATCTTCATATTATAACGACAACGACACTTTTAGCTTCTGAACACCACAGTAAAGGCAAAAATTAAAAGAAAATTGATATTTCTCAAAAATTCAAGGTCACATCTAAAAACTAATATAAAATTCGACTTCTTGTCCATCCATCTGCTACCACTTAGTGATAAAAGTTTAAGAAAGTTAATGTTTTTTTTTTTTTTGTTCCTTTTCTTTTCCATCACTTTTCCCTTGCGATAAACTTTAACATAGCACAAACCGCACCACTCCTCGCGTTGCTACCGCTTCGTGCCACAACTTCCGCCCTTGGATTTAGCCATTTCATAAAAATCATTGCAAAAGTTTTATGTCTCTTCGTTATATATATAAATATAAGATAAGAACAAAACAATGAAAAAAAAAAAGAAAAAAAAAATTCCCAGAAACGCTAAAACTTCCGAGGTCCGAACAAAATATGTCTCACAAAGCATTTTTATCTTGAAGTCCTTCCACACAGAGATTATTGCATAGGGGTTGGTTGTTGGTGGGGCTTAGTGCTGATATGATGGTTTAGAAGAAACCATCAACTATATAAATATAAGGAAGAGATTTTTTGTTTTTATGCGATGCGCTCATCGTAAAGTGTCCACATATGTGGCCACTGGATAGAAACTGATTCTCTGTTCTGGCCATCAGGCAATAATAGCCATCCATAGAGAAAACGAAACGCGCAGGATGTGACTCCTTTAATTTTCTAAGTAGATTTGAGTTCTACTATAGCCATAAACCTGCTGCCCCTTTCCTAGTCCCTCTGTTATACAATAAAAACCTTGAAGCACTCTAACTCTATAGCATATTGATTTCCCATTTGGATTTGGTTTTTGGGGTCAGCCATCCTTGATGATAACTTAATTTGAATTAAATCGTTGTGGATGATGACAAATTGAGGTGGTCTAGAGGGATGGCAATCAAGCCATGGCAGATGGAATATGGCAAGAAAAGATTGCTATGTAGATGTACTAAAGTCATAAGGATATTCAAATAATTGACATTCAATTAGAGGGAGAAAAGCAATTTATTTGTTTAAGAAATTAGATACAATTAGCGTTGAAAACAAATAGGTACCGTTAATATGTAATCCTAATCAAAAATGTTTTCGGCAGTGTAAATAAATAGACTCTTGCTATTTGTCATACACTTACAGCTGAGAAAAAAACTTAAAATTAAATATTTAGCACTTTTCGATGCTGTGATTTTGATTACAGCTCGTCGGATAATTTCATACGAAATATTTAAGCAAAACAAAAATTTTAAATATAAATAGAAATTAATTAAAAAATAACTAACACAATATAATTACCTGGAAATAATCCTAAAAAAATTGCGAACTACTAGCCTGATTTATTATTATTTATTTATAAAAAAAAACAAAAAATATTTCATAAAGAAAGAAAATCGAAATTGTCGGAATTATCAAATATGTATGTATAATTTAAACTAAAAACTTAATTAAACAAGTTTGTATACCAATTCGTTGATGGGTATTTGAGAAAAAAAAATAGGAAAAGGATTGCAGGACAAAATTAAAACATTAATAATAAATTTCTCAGAAATAAACTTATTCAATGTAAGAAATGCTAACATGTCATGAAGTTAGAAAAGCATTAGAAAGAACATTAAATAAAATCCCACGTACTTTTTCTTTGCTTTTGTTGAATTGGCTAAGAATTAAAAAAATAAAATAGAATGCACAACTTTGTCGTAAGTACTTACTGCTATGTGCTATGCGATGGACATCTTAGGAGTTGGTAAAGGAGATGGTTGGGCTCTAGCAAATTTAGGTATCCAACTCATAAGACTGTACTGTAAGGTATCTGAAAGCCCTCGAGAGTCTGGCGTGGTTACGTAGGTTACCTACCAACGGAGCCCTATAATATTACATCAATTGGAGACATAGTAATGGTCATGGGAGACTTGAATGCTAAGGTTGGCAACGATAACGGCAGCTGCAACAACGATAGCGAATCCTTTGTTGATTTCTGCAACGCCAACCGTTTTGTTATAGTAGGGACCATTTTTGAACACAAGGCGTGTCACTAATCAGTTGGGTATCGCCGGACAAGTAAAAAATTTCTAACCAACTTCACTTTGCGATCTGTCGACGATTTAGAAGCAGTCTTCAAGACATTCGAAACAGAAGAGGTGAGATGGAAATAGCCTGAAACCAAGAAGAAGAAACTTTTGGACTAAAGTTCAATATGGCATAACAGAATAGATCAGCCCAGGAACTTACACATCTGGTCATTTCCGCAAAAGCAGTAAATATGGTTGAAAATTGCTAAGTATTGTCTCTATTGATGCGGCAACTATACTAGTTATCAATCGCCGACTTGGGAAATGTCCAAAATATGGAGAAACAATCTTATAAAGAAGACCAAGCTACGGATGTTCCACTCCCATCCCATGTTGAATTTGTTTTTCTTTATACATAAGTGCAGCATTCGGAAGGTCACAGCCGCTTTCACAATGCTGCAAATATTTGGAAATAGATGTCTGCACAACTTCTCGAGAACTTTGTGGCCAAATCCCATCTCCAATGGTGTGCGCTTGGCGAAGAACGTTCGAAGAGAAATTAGCAAAACTGAAGAAGTCTGAGGAAGCTGAAATGCATCTCCAGGAACCGGTACACGGTGTCACCTAGGAGTAATGGAGGCTCTGTGCCCTGCAAAGTGAAACTACCGGACATAAGAAGTCCAAAGATCTAATTAAATAATGTCAAATATTATTTAAAAAAAATATCACTATCTGTGATATTGAATTTCTTATATTCCTACTTTCAACGGACTGACTGTTGTGTTTGTGTACTTCTCTATACCATTTACTTACTTACTTTAGATGGCGCTCAAAGCCCAGGATGGACTACGGCCTGAACAACAAGTCCCTCCAGCGAGCTCGGTCCCTGGCTTACTGTAACTGCCTCCAGTTA
The DNA here is from genome assembly GCA_958431115.1 of Syrphus vitripennis. NCBI lineage: Eukaryota > Metazoa > Arthropoda > Insecta > Diptera > Syrphidae > Syrphus > Syrphus vitripennis. The sequence goes on from OY288110.1 coordinate 93,048,057, forward strand.
TACGCACCCCAAGTTGGTTGAGGTGGTTTTCCACTTGTGTGCGCCACCTAAGGTGGGGTTCTTCTGCTGGGCACACCATCAGGGCTGGTGCATTGGTGTCCATACGCTTCACGTGTCCTAGCCATCTCAGATGTCCATCGACACAGACTGGACCGGAAATCACCCGAAGAGTCTTCCTTTCAAAGAACCCAAGCAGATTCTCACCGTTCTTGTCAGGGTCCATGCTTCTGCCCCATACAGTAGGACCGGGATGATAAGGCCTTATATAAGGTCTCCTTGGTCAAATGCCTTCGTGGCCCGAAAAAAACAGCGATTGGCAAGAGTGATTCTTGGCTTGATTTTTGCACTGATATCATTTTGAGATGTTATAGTGGAGCCCAGGTAGACAAAGTCCTTGACGACTTTGAAGTTGTATCGTGACGTTCGATGCTGTGGTTCCTTTCCCTATAGAATAAACTCATAATATAATGTGCTCAAACAACAATTTTTCATAAAAATACATTCATAATTACATAATATGATGGACACATTATTATTTCATTAAAAACTTGCTTAAGGTAACCTGACATTCCTTTACCTCTAACCAATACTTTTCTCTAAATTGACCTTTGAAAACGGAGAGAAAGACAAAAAAAAAACTTTCACAGAAGACTTATTTTTTTCCCTCCCTTCTAGGTAAACTTAAACACCATGAAGATCCACGTAGCTTATCCCCTGTCAATCAAAAGCAAAATGTCGATCAATGAAAAGAAACGCTTTAAATCCAAAATACTCTGAGTGTCCATCTTTTTTTTTTTTGTTGAGAGAGATGATTAAATCCAATGTGACATTTCGAAAGAAATCAATTCGAATTTCTTCAGAAATCTAAGAAAAAAAAAAAAAAAAACATGTCCTACCACACTGCATTCGAATCACATACATCCTACAATCCTACCCTTTTCGCCTCCTTATTCGTATATATGTACCTAGAGAGAAGGAAAAAATCTACTGCTCGTGTACTATTATAGTCATCCTCATGTGTCAACTTCTATTGAGACTGGAAACTGGATGCTCCATCACACGTTATTGTGCAGAAGGATTGGAATAGAATTCATCCTTTTGGATATATAGGATTTGTAAGGAAGGTGTCATGTTACCACACGTTACACTTTCACCATGGTGTTTTCATTTTTTTGAAAAGAAATGAAAAAAAAAAAATAAAAAAATTGCTTAAGGCCTTTTTTACGTGGGCTTTGAAGAGGTAATGCAAGATAAAATCGTCTGTCAACGGAGATGAGATGATGAACCATATTGACACCATAATTCCTCTGCATGTATAGTAGTAGGTATTCCAGGCGACTACTTGGTAATGGAGTACACCACTCGTACCTCTATTATTTTATTCCTTTTGAAGGAATTTAAGCTTATTGTTAAGGAGGAATTTAAATGTAGATAATAGTGGTAGTCTGTGTGTTATAACTGAAATTCGATTCGGATGAAAGGTTAAATAAATTCCCATGAAATTGGGATATCTGTTGCGTGTATTGGGAAGTAAGTTTCGTCTTAAATGTCACTTGGAGGAGGACTGGGTTACCTCCCCGGGGTCTAGATAATAATATATTACGGATTTAAGTGACTCATGGTCACACGGATGGATCAAACATCATCAATAAATTAAAAAATATATATTTCGTATGCCTCTGAGCAGTGGTAAATGATAATTGGCTGCTTCGAATGACAAATTTACGATGGTTCGATTTGTGTGGGTTCAATTACATTATTTTTAATAATTCGAAGAATTGCGAAAGTTCATTTCGAAGATGGGTAACATAGCTGTCTACAAGCGACACACAAAAATATACATATATAGAAATCAATGGATGATTATTGACGTCAGCTGATTACGGAGAAAACAAATAGAAACCTTACCATTCAATGATTTTTTTAAATATAAGGTTTCTATTATTACAGACAATTTCCATAAATAACTGTTTGACAAAAATAAAAAATAAGAATGAAAATCAAGGTCTGTGAGGTTGTGCCAAGACTAACTGGACCTTAGCCGAAATTTGGAGGTTTTTTGAATTTCTATTCCCGGTTCTGCAGTTCTTCAAAATGTAATCGTAAATTTGGTTACTAGACTAAGAACAGTCTCCGTCATTTTTGGACCAAGTCTTAAAAAATTTTGTTATTAAAACAAAAAATTGAATGTTCTCATATTTCTCACAAAAATAAATAAAGTGGAAAAATTCTGAGTCAGTATACAAGAACAAGATCGAAGCGAGATTAAGTCAAACGAGACCAAGACGAGAACAAAAGGAGACTGAAATTTTCCAATTTTTGGCTACACCGAGACGATACTTCAAAGGTCCTCTAAAAAAATATATATAAAAAATCATATTTTATAACAAACCCTTTTCTCGGCAATCGATTGAGGTAGAAACTTAAAATAGGGCTTCAAGCTCGCAATTATTTATCTACCTACTTTTAGAAGAACTTCAATTCAAATTTTAAAGTCGGTTTTTAAATTAAGAACTAAAATGCCTTTTTCTCAGCAATCTACTACCATGGTGAAGTTAGCGATGAAGTATGGGGTGCGCAACTGGATGGCGTCAGTCCGAGACCGGGATAGGTGGAGAGACTTGTTGAAGGAGGCCAGGACCGGACTCCGGTTGTCGAGCCGATGATGATGAGTTTTAATTTGAAGTCTTATTCCTAACTCAAACGGTAGCTGAGAAAGGGGCATGTACTGCTAACTTAACAGTGAAGTTAGCAATAAAGGCGATTACATTCAATTTTTGATGAATTCCAAAATCAGAAATCGAAATGCAAAATAAATGCAAATTTCTGCCAAGGTCCAGTTAATTTAGTTAAAAAATGTTCTCCACTTCATAGACGTTTCAAAATAAGAAAGAGTATTTGAAAGTTAATGAAAAATTCAGCACCATTTCTGTCGATTTAACTCTTCCTTAACGTTTTTAGTCACTGACTTTAGATTTTTGACTAATTTGTATTTGTATTTTGTATGACTTCTTCTTCTTCATTTACCAGTGATTGCCTTGATCTTCAGTGTGAAATCTCCCACTCCACTGCTTCATTTATGGAGTTTGCTGAGGTGACCGCAGAAAACGTTGACATACCTCTAGGTTTTGGATTGTTCCGTCATGTCTGAGGCCAACTAAATGTAGCATGCAGAAGCAGATGTCGTTGCATGCAGGTGTTTTTTCGCCTAGCTTTTTTCCGCGACAGTGTTGGAACGTCGCCGTAGTTTGCTATTGCCTTTTGAATCGGGTTCTCAGAGACTCTTCTTTTTTGGCATGACAGTTACCAGCTATGTCAGTCATGTTGTATTTTGTGACGTGTCGATCAAACTCCTGCATCTTCATTTCAGCCATCGTCAATTAATTGTTATACATTTTGTGCATTTAATAACATTTAAACAACTGCAGTGCAAAGCTTTCCTTCGGGCATTTCTCGATCACAGAAGATGGCATAATTTTCCCGCCACTTCATCAGCTTTTCGTTTAGGCGCTGATGTTTGATGTGGTCATCAAAAGATCCTTTGATATTCATAACAGAAATTGTTGGCCCTTGAGAAGCACTGTTCCATTCAAAAGGATGTACGTAATAGGGCTATGTGGATCAGAAAAAGGGGATTGGGGAGCATAGGAATTCGGTCCGTTATGCGCTAATGGGGTACTAAATTTTTGAAATGAGATTAAGTCAAAAATTATTCCAATTAATAAATGAGTACCTACATCTATTCTTTGAAAAACTAATGTATGAATATAAAAATCACTTCTTCATTTTTCAATTTCAATAACAACCTTTTGACTCTCAAAAAGTAACACTAGCTATTTTTTAGCAAATTTTCTAAAGATTCGAAACCCGTTAATGTAGGTAACCATCAGTTTCTTATTTTTATTTTGAAAAACAAATGTATTTCATTTGGGCAAAATATTCCTTTTGCATACTTTTTAATTTAAAACCTCAAGAAATTTCTCGGAAATAAAGGTTTTTAAGCCATATTCACTCTCCTGTCGCTTTTTAACGCCCGCTGGCAAATTTGAATTAATTAAAGTCACTGAATCTCTCCCACAAACCAATCGCATCATACCAATAGCAACGACAAAAGCAACATCTCTCTTTCTCTTAGTGCGAGGCGGAAGGACATGATTTCGCTCATACGCAAGAAATTCAATTAACTTCCCCCAAAGAATTTAATCGAATTTTCAATTCTTCATATAAAGCAGCAGTCGCAACCGCATGGACAGTTTGGTTGGCGGGCGGCATGCGGTATGCGGGAGACCAATTATAAAAAGGTAATTCAAAGCTGGTCCAACCGGTAATTTTATTAAATTCTTCGTTGCAAAATAATTATATAAAGTAGTATCGTACATATACATATACATTGATGCAGAATAATTTGGGTGGGTGAAGGAAAGAGAAAGAAAACAAATAATTTATTGGTTATAGTCATATTGATTTTGAGATTTTGATGCATAATATTAAACAATTTAAAATTATGATATTTTAGCATAAATAGCTATCATTTTTTTTTCAAACATTATAATTGGGGTGTATAAATGTAAATGAGGTTAAAAAAGCAAACGCAAAAGCTATATTATTGTTATATTATTTTTTTTTGGAAAGCAGCTGGCAATTAGAATTAAAAAAATATTTGGCATAGAAAAGGTAAAAATCAAATTTCAATATTTTCAAGGCTTTGGCTTTCTCCAAAATGTCTCCTTTATTAACTTTTTCGGGTTTTTAAAAACGATACTGAAAAAATCTCACAATACGTTAAGCACTGCTTTATGTTAGGTTAGGTTAAAGTGGCTGTTGGTTTGGAAATTCAACAAATTTAGACCAAAGTTTGGTCCGTTGTGATACCGCATGGATCAGTTGATCAACCTCACTCGTTACTCGTTGAACCAGTTAGAGCTTCGAATGAAGCGTAGGAGACAAGTGATGTCGGAGTTTACCAGATCGCTTGGATCATTGAGGAAGAAGTTTCCTTCGTCTTTGTGACAGGGTGGGACAGGTGCAAAGAAGATGAGAGATTTTCTCGTCTATGCAAATTTTGCAAAAATCATTTCCAGGGGCTCCAAGTCGAAGTGCATGTATACCATGTAGCATGTAGCTAAAGGCACACCCACACTAGCTTTGTTAGCCAGCAGAGGTAAAGTTGTTCCTCTTTTTGCAAGTTTTTCGGCTCTGCAATTTCCTGGAATGTCTCTATGGCCCGGTACCCAGCAAAGGTGAATATTGAACTGTGTGGCCATCTCCATAAGAGATGATCAATAGTTTAGGGCGGTTAGTGAATTCGTAGAGCCAGAGTTTAGAGATTTTAACGCAGCCTGTCAATGAATTTCGGTTGTTGATATAACGTTTTCTTTGAACCAGGAAAGGACTTCTTTAACAGCCAGGATATTAGCTTGGAACACGCTACAATGATCAGGTAGACGAAAGGAGAGACTTAGATGAGTTTAATCTATCGGAGTAGACGCCTCCACCATCATCCGATTTTGATCCGTCTGTAAAGAAGTTAATAGGATCATCATTCTGAAATGAAGTATCCTCCCAAGTAGACCCGGAAGGGATAGTCACCCCGAAGCTAAGGTTGTTAAAGTGTGGATGGAGGATATTACTGTTTATTGATCTGAAGGAGTTCAGAATAGTGGAGTGGTCAAGCTTGAAGCCGTTTGCTTGATGAAAATGTCCAGCGGTATAAGATGGAACAGAACATCAAGTGAGGTGCAGGGGTTAGAGCGAACTGCTCCTCCGCTACACAGGCAGGCTGTTCGTTGGACTTAGGAGGTAGTACTGCTACCTGTTTATCCGTTTTCCCGCTGACGACGACAGAGCTATGGGTGTCCATCTGTCCATAGCTATATCAGCGCCAGTGGAAGAGGGATGAACAGCAGACAACTTTACAGTTGTACTGCTGGCTGATTCGGACTTTAAGTTAGTTTTTTTTGTTGTATTATTGTTCATTTTTTGATCCCACGAGTGGCGGAGAAAGGGGGTACATCTGTACAGAGATCCGTACATACTGATAAGGCTAGATAATCCGGAGGTCACCAGGTATCTGGATACTCCGTTAGCAACTTTTTTAATTGGGCCCTCAGCCAGGCTGATCATCGGCACGGGTCGTGTAAAACCTTATATCTAGTCCAATTGGGAAGTAGATAGGGATAGAGGAAAGAGGGTGTGAATATCAGACAGTATTAGCACCGTACTGATGGACAGGATTGACTTTAAGGATGACAAGCATCATGCTTGTCCAGTGGTTGAGAGAGGAAGCATGGACGAAGACATTGGATAGTTTTTTCACCATCAACGTGGGATAGGTGTGAGAGGAGTTGGTAACAATAGTCGGTTATTCGCTTCCTATGTGGGTGAGGAGAGGATTGAGGGACGGGTTAAAGAAACGCGAGCGACCTTTGGTTTCAGGTCTCATCTAGAGATGATCTCTCAAGAATCATTGACCCTACTCAGCTTGTAAAACTCGACAAGATCGACGCTCAGGCAGAAGTCCACTGCTTTATATTCTAATAAAATGCAAATCCATTGGTTGCGAATCAACAGCCGTTGTATTGTTCTTTCATATTACTTCCAAATTTTAACACAGTGAATTTTTTCGAACACGTCATATATCATTTGCTCCAGAAACATTTTAACAGTTGCAAGCAACTTCCCCGACATTCATATCGAAATTTGAAAAAAAAACTGATTCCTGACGAAACCCGTTTTTCAACGACCTATGTAAAAGAAATTCTGTCCTAACGAGATAAGAGAATAAGATCTTCAAATTAGCCGGAATTGAAAAATACATTTCTCAAATGCTTACACCGCAGACCAAATTTATACGGAAGGACAAGACTGACGCGAAGTGGAATCGTAATTTTAGTTTGCAATTTATTTTTCATTGTTTTGGAATTTCAGGGTCTCTGGAAAACACTATGCCCCTAGAAAATCTCCTCCCGCCTCTCTACGGCTCTGAGTATAGTTACATTTGAAAAATTTAATCCTGCTTGGGAAAACTCCTTCGTTATCATATTAAATGCAAAACATTAACAGCCCCAACTTCTATCATTATATTGCTTTAATAACTGTTTCAAAAAATATCCGATTATCATTTGGGTAATATATCATTTCCTTTCAAAATCGATAACGATAAAAGTTCTTATTCGTCTAAATATTTATAAATTTGCCAATATAATTGACCATATGAAAATGAAATCATTCGAACAAAATCTCGATCAAACAAATTCAAGTTCTCTATCTCTCTCTTTAGCAGCAGCTTATGCATAACTGGTGGCGATTTGGAAATCGAAATTGAATTCCGAGTCGTTGGTTTTCTGCAAGCTAAATCGATATGTCATTACCAAATATTCAAAATTCTATTGAGCACGTTTTCGAAAATAGACGATGTCGTTGTCGTTGTCGTCGTCGTCACATCACTTGCCGTATGAAGTCGAAAGGATATGTGGATGTGTTTTGCAAAGCATATACATATATAGGAGTTTCCAAACACTGCACTGCACAAATGCACACACGAAACACAAATTTCTTCTTCATTTCCAATTCTGTTTTCTTGCAAATTGAGTCCTCATTCAATTGAAGTTATGCAAATAGCAGGATTTCCGGATCCTTGGTTACCCAGCAGTACCTAAGCGTATCCTCCTCTTGGTATATCCTTCCTTCCGCTTGCACCACACTTACATTGTCGATCCATGGCATCATCCACCTTCGCACTCCCGGCGATGCGATGGTGGCGCCACCACCATCACCATCATTGATGGCAATAAATGCCTTCTTAACGACAACAACTGGCATGCATATTATGTTTGTCCCTTATGCATGTTTCAGTTCACACTGCTGCACTAGATACACCACTTCTTGCCAATCAACTTTGTCTCCAACTGCTCATCTCGACGAGAAGCAACCCAAGCCAATCTCAAAACAAAGACGCCAAATGCTATTGTTCTTTTTTTTTCCTCTTAGTTTTTTCATCTCAGCTCTTTTTTTTATTAGAATTCTAATCAGAGATATCGATATCTAACATTAATATCCCGGATCGATTTCACTTATTTTGCTCCTTTCTTATTCCTTGAATGCACCGACTGTTCTATAACGCATAATAAATTACACCATTGGTAATGTAATAGCATTTAATTAAAAAGCGCATTGCAAAGTGTATTTAATTTCATAGAGTTTGCTGGGCCGCGGGGGTTCGGTTGTTACAATGCCTTTGGGAGAAGCAAAATAAATCCGCTTATCGATTGAAAACTCTGTGCTGGAAAACACTGGGAGCGAAAGCGCTCCCGATAGTTCTTTTTAATTTGAAAAAAAAAAATAAAGAAAAAGTACTTTTGAACTTCCGCAAGCGATAATATGCAATTAATTTTTCTTTAACTTTGCTCTCTTTGCAGGAATGAAAGAACTTTGTAGTTGCATTTGGGGGACATCTCGGGTCGAAGGCGAAGGTGAATGTTAACTAATGGCGGCGGAATTGATGGTGAGTTTATTACTATGACGATCTGGAGGGATTAAGTGATTTTGTTTAAAACGAAACAAACAAAAAGATTTTTTAATACAAAGGAATGGGGTCCTTATTTTGAAAACTTCCTGAATTATTTCAGGACAGTCCAGAACCTAGTTTGGGCCAATAGAACAAAAAAGTTGTTTCTGAATTCAGGTTGCGAGAACTCTTAAAGTTCTGTCATTATTTTGTTATTTGTTATTTGTTATTTGTTAATTGTTATTTGTTATTTGTTATTTGTTATTTGTTATTTGTTATTTGTTATTTGTTATTTGTTATTTGTTATTTGTTATTTGTTATTTGTTATTTGTTATTTGTTATTTGTTATTTGTTATTTGTTATTTGTTATTTGTTATTTGTTATTTGTTATTTGTTATTTGTTATTTGTTATTTGTTATTTGTTATTTGTTATTTGTTATTTGTTATTTGTTATTTGTTATTTGTTATTTGTTATTTGTTATTTGTTATTTGTTATTTGTTATTTGTTATTTGTTATTTGTTATTTGTTATTTGTTATTTGTTATTTGTTATTTGTTATTTGTTATTTGTTATTTGTTATTTGTTATTTGTTATTTGTTATTTGTTATTTGTTATTTGTTATTTGTTATTTGTTATTTGTTATTTGTTGTTTGTTATTTGTTATTTGTTATTTGTTGTTTGTTATTTGTTATTTGTTATTTGTTATTTGTTATTTGTCATTTGTTATTTGTTATTTGTTATTTGTCATTTGTTATTTGTTATTTGTTATTTGTTATTTGTTATTTGTTATTTGTTATTTGTTATTTGTTATTTGTTATTTGTTATTTGTTATTTGTTATTTGTTATTTGTTATTTGTTATTTGTTATTTGTTATTTGTTATTTGTTATTTGTTATTTGTTATTTGTTATTATTTATTTGTTATTTATTATTTGTTATTTATTATTTGTTATCATTGAAATTTTGGCAGTGGCAGAACAATTGGTCAACGGGTTTTTTGGATTATTTCAATGCCAGCGTTAGCCCCACATAGCTAAAAAATAGAAATAAACAGGATCTCGTAAATATGTTATACTGCGCGAAAATATTTTTTAAGCTTCTGCTATACTCTTACTCCTACAGAAAAAGCAAAAAAAAAAAACATTTTTACACATGGACAATCTGGAATCCTCGTAAAAAGGACCTTAATCGGTGATAATCCGTTATCAATAAATTGTATAACTCAATTTGTTCATTTTACCCAATTCAAAAAGATTATGAGAGCAACATAAGAGTTTAAATTTTTATATCGCATACATAGTTCCATTTTATACTGCTTTTGCATTGGGTTCCGGTTTATTGGACCAAACAGTAGAAATAACCCCCACGCCATTGCCATTGCCATTGCCATTGCCATCCTTTTGAATAGGTAGGTTGAGATAACTTCGCTAACACGCTCTGAAGTGTACTCGGGTTTTATGAACGTCAGGGGCAGTGTAAACACGCCTGCTAAATGTATTAAATGGTCATCGATGTCATTGCGAAATAAAACGAAACGAAATAAAATGTCCTTTTCATGTTGCTTGAGGGGATTAAAGTTATTGAATTTTTATTTTGCTCCGGAGGAGACAGATCCTTAAAATTGCAAAAAAAAAAAAATAACCAAAATCAATATACACACCTACCTACACATTAAAAAAAAGAACAAATTTCTGTTTTTCGGTTTGTTTGTTTGTTTGTTTGTTGAAAAGAATTAAAGAACAAGCATTTTTACAACACAGAGTGGTTATTGCTTCGATTTAAAGGATATTAACACTTTGGTCTGTTTTTATAAGGTGTTTGGCTGCGGTCGAGAACATTATGTTGTTAAATAATATAAAACGAAACGAAAGGACATTATTTTATGGTTGGCGTTCTACTTAATGGCTTGGTAAGTATAATTTCGTATAGGTCTAGCAGTCACGCGTGCAATGGAACCCATTAAAATGTGTGCTTATGTAGTAAATGACCTAGACACATATACGGACATAAATTAAATACACCTGGCCAAGCTAAGGGAATTTCGAGATTGGGACATTATGACATTTAAGAACACTTTGAATGTTGTTTTTTGAAGACAATTTTGTGGTTAAAAAAAGTAATTATGCATTAATGTGTTTTAGAGTTAAAGCATGTCAGCATAATATTATCAAGATTTGATATTCTTGAAACATTTCCAGCATACCATTTTCACCTAATCAAATTTCAGTTCCTTGAAAATGAAGATTTTGACTTTTGTGATAAATTTATAAGATCCACATAGTCCATATAGCTTCTCATGGTTGTTGAATGTTCAATGGAGAAACAAAAAGTCAGTTATCATGGCTCTTTAGGGGTCACCAGTAGCTGTATTGTACAATGATTCCAACAGCCCAAAAAGTACTCCAAACAGTCACAGCTCAACAACAGGGGTCCGGTCCTGGCCTCCTTCAGAAATCTCTTCATACCTATCCCGGTCTCGAGGTGTCGTTATTTTGTGCCGCCCTCTCGATCTGGATGAAGGAATCATGTACAGCTTGTTCGATCCTTTCGATGATGTCAATGTCGTCTGCGTAAGCCAGTATCTGGCTGGACCTGTTGAGGATGGTCCCTCTTGTCACCAAACTAAATGCAAGTCACTTAAAAGCTGTTAAAATGGCCGCCTGTTAAAAAAGTGTTGCCAACTTAATTTTTTATACCCCTGACAAATCTTCTCAAGAAAGTTGGATTATCACAAAGAAGTTATGGGAAAACTTGCCGAAGATCAATTATCGACGTTCGAGGATCACCACAGCGGGGACAAGGGCGTGCATAGCTCAGTTTGTTGGCCTACATCGACTGCAAAAAGAAACAAATTTTAATTCGAATTTATTGAGTATCACGACAGTTCAATGACCTCCCTTGTTATATTTTTCTTATGCATAATTTTCAATATTTACAAAATTAAAAATGTTTCAAATTTTTTACATAGTACCAGTAAATATACAAACCTAAAAATCTTTTTAAATAAAATGTTGTACCTGTCATAAATTCCAAAAACTTGTTACCAAAAATTAAAAAGAATTTTTTTCACAAAATAAAACTAAAAAAAATTTACACGCCACTGTCAACGTATACTCTTTTTACTCGTATATCAATTTTGTCCACAATTTATCCCTTTGGAAATATTTTTTTCATTTTTTTTTTGTTCTTGATTTTCTATCGAAAAAGTTTATCCAAACAATTTATTTTTCAACTTGCTGCCAACAGTTTTTTCCTCTTTTTCCACCTCTTCCTCCGGCACCATTATCATTGTGATCACCGAAGAAGATTTTATGCAATACAACATGCAGTGTAAAGAGTTAAGGGCTATAGATAAGACCCAAGCCAACGAGTCATTCTAAATGTTTATCCAAGGATACTCTTCCATGGATGGCGCCTCTACTGCCGCCACTTTTATAAGGGTGATGAGGGTTAACCTAATCGAACTGGCAGCAAAGTTAAATTGAAGTTTAATCTAAAACTAAAGTGACTCTGTGCCGAAAACCGAGAGCGAGATATGGTATTCTCCTCCAGTCCTCCTCCAGCCGTTGCGTTGTCATAAAATCAAGGGAGCTCTCATCCCTTTTTATGGAATCACAGTTTGAATAACTTCCAAGGCTAACACACACATTTTTTTCGTTTTTTTTCTATGTGACACACATGACACATGGCATAAATCTGGTGTAGTATAGATCATATCCTTCGACATGGACTTTGCCGTCATTGCCAGCTCCTAGGTACCTCTACAACATAAATGGATGTAAATTGTAAAGTACATTCACAAGCACATCCTTCAAGCCAAAGAGTTATGGCAGAAAAAGTTTTTATTTTGTTTTCTGTTTAAAATTATTTCCAAAGTTTGATTGTTGGGCCTATATCTAAATGTGTGGTGCGAGACGCGTTTACTTTTGCAAAGCCTCACTCTTACTTATTCCCTTTTCTTTACTTTATATATACCGCATCCTGTTCCCTTCGCTTTATTTTATATTGGAACTGTGGTTGACCTATCGCAACGAGTAGTTAGATATATATAACAACATAAAGCAACTTTTGAAAATTTAATTTTTTTTTCCGCCGCTAAATATTCCATTTTGCGCCTGAATAAACTTTGGCATCAAACGGAAAAGCAAAGTTATTGATTGCTTTTGTTTCTTTTATTTTTTTTTTCTTGGTTTTTTGGTGAGGTTATGGGAATGAACTGAAAAGGGGTGGCTTTTTGGCATGTAGCATGTTCTGTGGATTTGTATGTGTGTGGGTTTTTTTTTGTTTGGCTTTTATCGATAAACGTTATGGATGGGCAGGGATGCTGACAAGGGAAGCGAAATTCAGGGGGGGTGGAAATTTGGAAAAATAAAAAGTTTATGCGGGCGCGCAATGATTGAATAATTTAATTTCTAATGCCATCACACCAAAGTGGAGTTGATTGGTGGAAACTCTGGTAAGTCACGGCTTTGGAAAGAAAAACAAAAACAAATTAAATTGGTTTTTAGCACGTGTGTTTGTGTTTTGTATTTTTTTTCTTTTTTTTTTATTCTGTTTGGTTTTTTTTTATGATGTGTGATGATTGGGTAAACATTTGTTATTGAATGAAAGTCATTTTTGTTGCTGGGTCTTGAATGATTGTTATAAACTTTTTAAAGGGAGAATATAAGCTATGAAAAGTAAGTAGATAGATATAGTGTCACATGCACCAGCACCTGTTGTGATTTGATTTGATTTATTTCAGAATTTTTTTATACTTTTTTAAAATCAATGAAATCAGTTTGGAAACATTTTATCTTAGAAGAACACACTTCCTGTATGTATTAATTTCTTAATAAGTTCAATTCAAATTGCAAATTAAATTCTAGTGGTGACATAAAAGGGTCCTGTTTTCAAATCAGGGTTTTGAAAAAAAAACTAACAGGCTATGCAAAAAAGAAGCAAAGAAAAAGTTTGGCCGATTTCAAAACTTCCTCCAAGACAACTGCAGATTTAGCCTTAACACCAGTGGGGGTGTCATCAATTTGAAAATTATTTATTTTTTTTTATTTTCTTGGGTTTTGAAGAGCTGTACTTAAAAAAAAAAAGGTTGATTTGAGACAAAGAGAATTGAAATAAAAGTTAATCTAAAGATTCATACAAATTGAAGATTCACATTTTCTTCAAAAAAATATTATTCAGTATGATCTTGAATGAAAAAATTTAATCGTTTTCTTTTTTGAGTTTTTGAAAATTCAATTTTTTTTTGAAAATGTATGGATTTTTTTTTGATTTATTTTACTATACCAAGGAATAATAATTAAATAAATAAATATACATACCATTACCCGTTTTTGCCAATTTTTGTTTTTTAGAAATTTTTTTTTTTAGAAATTTAGCTCTGGCTCTCAAAATTTCCCTTAAATTTATTGTGGCATCAGTATTTTTACTTAGATATTGGTTATCAGAGACTTCACTGAAAGCTAACGCTAAGAATTTTAATCCGTTTTTAACATTCTCTCTCAAGTCAGAATTGTGTACCAGAGGTCTTGTTTTTGAGATATTAAATTCAAAAACAAAAAAAACATTATACTTCTTTTTAAAAAATGAAAATTCTGAAATTAATACCTTTTCAAATTTTACTTCAAAAATCAAATTAAATCAAATTCTTTTTATCAATTTTGTTTTTGATAATTTTTTTTTTTGGAAAATGACAATTTTTTTTTCCCAATTTATTTTCCGAACAATTTTTATTCTCGGGACTAACACATTTTTGTTTTGTTTATGACCATTTTTTTAACACCCTTAAATTTTTTTTCTAATTTTTATTCAACCCGTTCAGAAATATTTTCATTCGGTTGTCAATTGGCAAATTTTGTTTTTGCCATATTTTTTTTGTTGACCGAACTTATTTTTGAAAATTTTTTTTACTCATATTTATTTTTGTATTTAAAAAACATTTCCTTTTGGTTGTTGCCAGATAATTTTTTTCAATCCATTTTTTTTTTCACATATTATTTGGAATTTTTTTTTTGACAAAATTTTTGTTTTCCTAATTTGTTTGAAAAAATATTTAATTCGACATTTTAGCACCATGGACTTTTCCCTGGAACCTGGAAGAAAATGATTATTATAGCTCTTGCCTGGCGAAGCATAAGAGTTATGTACGTGAGCGGTACAGTGACTCCACAAATGAGTTAAGGGTAAAAAAAGTAAAAAAAAAAATTGTGTATCAAACCAATTCCTAAAATTTAAAAATCTGTCTTGCCTTTATTTACATGGCTGTAACCCAAAACTTGTAAAGGTTATTCAATTATTAAACCCTGAATCCAGTTACACGAATCTTTTTTCGTCGAATTTCAACGGTTCAGAAGAAAAGTGACAGAACACAAACAAATTAAAATTTTTCAAATTAAATAAAACTTTTATTTTTTTTTTAACTTCGGAAAATTCATGTATTGAATTATTTGATATTTCATTCAAACCCAACCCACGCGTTACGTTACGTATTATGAATCTATTTGTATCTGGTGTTTCACTGAGGTGTTGGATGGACTCAAACCGCTTTGAAAAGTTATTTGTTTTTTTTTAAAGTAAATATTGACTTCAATATTATACTGGGGTGTGGTATCCACACTTCTTGTTTCACCCAATAGGCTTCATTCAAAAAATCTCTTCATTAAAATGCGTATTGTGAGTCCAAAAGAAGGCAGGTGCTTTTCTTAAGAAGTCAAATCTTCTTGTTTTTTTTTTTTCTTTCAAGTTAAAAACATTAATTATTTGAAACTTTTCAGTTTGTCTTTCGTTTTGTTTTCCCCGCTGCCCGGTTACTTCATTTTGAAAACAACTTAAGAGCATTGTCATGAATAAATATTATTAATTAATAATGTCCTTGCCTTTCTCTCAATAATAACTAATCCAGTGATATTATTTAGGAATATCAGAAGTAGAAAAAAGCATTTAATATCTTCTTCTTAAAAATTATAATTCCAATTTAATATTCAAGTTTCCTTATATTTTAATTTGAAAATCTTAATATCGATTGCTGGAAAATAATGTTGGTTCTAGAAAGAAGGAAATTATTTGCAAATGTATATAATGGTTGTCTCTGGAGATTTAAAACCTTTTCCTGATATTTTTTCGTTTTTTCTTATTCAACTGGTAATGAAGCTTATTTTTAGTAACTTAGTGGAATGCCATCTTATTATAAAAAGGACACTCAATGTATCTTCTATACTCCCTTGGTGACTTCCGTTCTGTGTTTCATGTCTTATTAAAACATCTAATATCGACTTTCTCCCCCATGTATTTGTTTGTAATAAAAGCTACACGCTAAGTTACAAGGACTATAATGTAGTCCTTTCACAGAAGTTAATTTAAATTCGATACAGCCTATTGGGTATCGGGTGTAATCACTATACGAAGTGAAACAAAGTAGCTGTTTTTGAAATGATACACATTTTTGTTATTTGATTTTACATCGGGCATTGCAAGAGAGTCCTTAAGGATGGAACTTGAGAATCTATTGATTATAAATAACTTTTGAAGGGCTCTGACTTAGTAACTATGAAGTTTAATAAATTTTTTGTGTCTATACAACATTTTTGTAAAAGAATTTGAAAAACAAAACATTGAGCTAAAAAATTAAACTTTGTTATTTACTTCTAAAGTTATAACATTTGGAGAAAATTCATTGATCCTCAAAGTCACAAGTTATGGCAAAAAAAACAGTTTTTTCATACTCTCAGGTTTCACCAGGTTTCAGTCAGTAATTTTTAACCCATTTTCCAAAACTACGAAGTTGTGTGTAGATTTCAAATATTTTTTTGACGTTTTTTTTAACTTTGTAGACCGTTTTAAGGAAAATTCTGAATTTTATTTTATATTTTTATATACATACATCCAAATTTTGATATTATATTTATGTTGAATTCAAAAAGATATGATTTTATCAAAAAATTTACCTGCCATATTGGTAAATTGTGTTTTTTTTTAGGTAACCAACCCAATTTCCAAATTACGAATCTAGTGAAGTTTTTTTTGAATCTTTTCAATTTTAAAACAATGAATATTGTAGTATGGATTCCAAATCACACAGCAATAGTCTAAAATAGACCTCACATATGAGCAATATAGGGTTTTAAGGATGAAAGGATCCTTAAAGTCTTTAGAGTTGCGTTTAACAAAACCTAACATTGAGTTTGCTTTGGCTACTATATACATATTCCATATGCTTAACAAAATTCAATTTAGAATCAAAAACGACACCTAGATCTTTTTTTCGGATACTCATTCTAGAATATGGTTATCAATTTTGTATTCAAAGAAACTTGGTGAAAAATTGCGACAAAAAAAAACAATGACATTTTGAGACATTTAAAAACAACAGGCTAGTAATACTCCATTTGATTAGCCTTTGAAGGTCTTCTTGCAACAGAAAACAATAAACAGATTTTATACATTTGAGGAATTTTAAATCGTCAGCGAATAAAAGTCGAACAGAATTTAAAAAGATGTTTGGCATGTCATTAATAAAAATAAGAAAAAGAAGTGGACCAAGATGGCTTCCTTGAGGAACACCTAACAATACAGTTGTTGTATAGGAAAGGAATTGATCAATGAAAACAAATTGTATTTGACATTTTAGGTAAGATACTAGCCACTTCAACATACTTGAATTAAAACCCAGTCTTTCAATTTTTTTAATCAAAATAGAGTGATTGACTCTGTCAAAAGCCTTAGCAAAATTGGTGTAAATAACATCGATTTGGTAAACTTGCTCGAGTTTATTAAGGACAAAATTTGAGAAAATTGAAAGATTGGTGGTTGTTGACCTTCATGCTACAAAGCCATGTTAAAATGGCGAAATATATTCCTTTAGGAAAAACGATAATTTAGCATACACAATTTTTTCAAATAGTTTGGGTATTGTCGAAAGTTTACAAATAGGACGATAATTGGATATTTCTTGTTTAGGGCCAGATTTATGGATAGGAATAATGAATGGTTTTTTCCATTCAGGTAGAAACTCACCACTTGCCAGAGAGCAATTAAAAATGTGAAGCAGAGGCTCAGTGAGAGCTGTTGCACATTTTTTAAGAATAATTGGAGGAACATCATCAGGACCTGGATTTGTATCTACATCATCTAAGTTAGTGTAATTAGATTTGAAATACTCTGTAAACAAATTGCAAATAGTCTGAAGATTCGAATATATGTAGAACCCGAGTATCTCATGCTACTTCGAATCCCATTTGATTTTTTTACTTTTAATAAACTCTTAATAAAAATACTCATAAAATGAAAAATGAAAAGACAAAGCATTATAATGAACAGAGTTTGGAAAAATTGGATACATAGATTTATCAACAGAAATAGATAATTCCCTGTCAACAAATAAACAGTCAATCCATAGAAAAACTAACTGTTTGGTGTGCTTTATGGGCAGGTGGAGTCATGATGCTGGCCAGAACGTTACGGTCATTGGTGACCGCTATAGAGTCATGATTACTGACTTTTTCGTTCCTCAATTGAATAAACATGATGTAGAGAAACTGCGGTTCCCACTAGATGGCGTAACATGTAACACAGCGTGATACAATTGATTTATTGTAGGAAACGTACCACATAGTTTCATTCTTTGGACCGGTGTATTGGTGCGATTTAACTCGACTAGACTATTTTCTATGGTGATATGGTCTACGCCACCGATAAGCTGGAAACGATCGACGACTTGTAGGACACAGCTTTTATAGTAGGTGCAGAGAATTCAAATGTTCCTTCTAAACATTTTTTTTTTTTTTTTGATAGAATTTTATTTAAAACATTTACTAAAATTTTTGTTTCAAATTTCGTTTTTAAACAATTTTTTCAAATTTTTATTTTTACATTTCTTAACAATTTTTAGTAATTCGGCAGAAGTTTGAAATTTTCTGTTGCAATAATTCATTTGCGATATTTAGGAATAAGTTCAAGGAAATTTTAACACAAAAAAAAAATATTTTTATTATATTTTTGAAACTTGTCTATTGACTGAGCCAAAATCTAATAGACCGAAAGACATAAGGAATCATATTTTTATGTTTATCAATAAAAAGTCTATGAGAAGTTGGTTGTGCAAGAATCGACTGTCTGATTCCATTTCTACCTGACCAAAATATTACAACCCTGAAACCTGAACGAATATAGTTTCCATATATTTTTTCAACTCAAATGGTTACATGGCACTTCGTAAAGTTTTCATCCAAAAATACAAACCAACATTGTGTTTTGACGAACACCTAGAAAACAATGAAAACAGGAAAAAGTTGACAAATCATCAATATATAGGTTTTATTTTTGGATGCCATGTGATACAAGACATTTTACAGAGTTTGGGAAGAGTACCATTTTTATAGAGTGAAGTTAGCACTGCCATTTTTTAATTTTTCAAAAAGAAGTTGCAATGCAACGTTTTCAAATCAACTTGTGTCCTTGAAAGTTTTCAAGCTTTAAACAAGTCAATTAATCGACACTCTTCTTAAAAAATCCAAAAATCTAAATCCAGAAATACGAGTACTGAAACGATAACTCAATATTTTTATCCCATCATACCATCATACTAAAAAAGTAAAAATGTCTTATTTTCCGATAACAAGTTTTTGTCACTGCTCATTTATTTATATTGTCACACCTGTCCAATTTAAGTCACTCATAAAAAAAAATACAATAACAAAAAAAAAATTCAAAAAGAATATAACTATATTCTGTTCCTTATTTTGCACAATATTGACAAGCAAAACTTCATATTAAAACTTCAACGTTTGCGGAATATCAGTGTCTAGTTATATAATATCGAGGTAGAAAAATTCCCAGCAATATAAATTTAAGAACCACATAATATTATATGTATATAGGATAAACATATAGCTTCTATACCTGTTAGATAACCAAACGAAAGAAAAATTCTTTGAAAAAAAAAAAACACCAATGCACCAGCCAGTAGCGCCAGCACTATCGTCCGATGTGCTTCAATTTTATAACATTGTCGATGCAGAAAATACTCCGTGTCATCTGATTGTGGCCGGACTTTAAAAATAATCAAATCGCCTTGAATTTATCAGTGTACCAGTCTATAACAGTAAAAACGCATTAACGCCATTAAATTAGTATGCATAGTTCAGTAAATCTAAGCATTTGGCTATGGATAAAAAGAGAAAAAGTTAGGAGTATGCTGAAATTTTGAACGCCGCGCCAATCGAAAAAACTTAAGTCTCTAAGACTAATGTAAGTGCCACGCCCACTTTTTATTTGAAAGACACTTTGATTTGAATGGTTTGAAAGGATTTGTTTTACTAGCAACTAAAAGTTAAGAAAATAGTTTTAGTAAAATCCGCCCACTACCACACCCAGGTGCGGTCCTGGCCTCCATCAACAAGTCTCTCCACCTATCCCGGTCTTGAGCCGACGCCATCCAGTTGCGCACCCTAAGGCTTCGGGCGTCCTGGTCTACGCAATCTCTCCAGCGCAATAATGGTCTACCACGCTGCCGTCTACGATAGAATGTATCACAAAGGACTTTCCGAGCCGGTTTCTCTTCACACATGCGAGCTAGGTGCCCTGCCCACCGGAGTCTACCGAGCTTAATTTTTGTCACTATGTCTGCTTCAAGGTAGATTGCGTACAATTCATGATTGTACCATCTCCGGAATCGTCCTTCCTCACATATGGGACCAACGATTCTCCTAAAGACTTTTCTCTCGAACGCGACTAAGAGGTCAGAGTGTCTTTTGCTAAACAGCCAAGTCGCGGATCGATACGTGAGTACTGGCAGGACCATGGTCCTGTACAGCAGCAGTTTTGAAGTTATGGTGAGATTTCTGGATTTGAAGACCTTTGTCACACTATAGTAGACTCTGTTGGAATTGAGCAGCGCACCCGCGTATTTCTTCTTCTATATTATTATCGGCTGCTACTATTGACCCAAGGTATATAAACCCACCCCTACTTTTCTTATATCCTGGTTTCTCACAAACGATTTGAGGGAAGTAGCTGTTCAGTAAAAAGATAGCTGAATATTGACACAGTGAGACTTTGATTAGTTTCGAAATCATTAAAATATCGTTGATTTTTAAAATTAAAAAAAAAATACTTTTTTAAAAAAATAAGAACTCTTTTTTTAAATTTGTTTTTTTTTTTGTAAAGAAGAATTGTAAATATTTGTTTTAGGTTCTAAGATATAACTTTGTGTTTTCGCTTCATTGACAAACTGTCAACGCCAGATTTCAATCCTGCAATTTTTCGTATATATATTATATAACAAACAATTATAAAAAAGCATTGATCACATGACACGGACTGTAACTATATAATGTACCTACATTGCAATAAATGGTTTGTTTTCGTGCTTTCACAAGCTATACATTTTGTGGAAAACGGACACTTTACTAGGAAAAGTTTTGTCGTGTAAAACCAATAACGTTTGGAAATAAAAATGATTTGTGTCATTTACGAAATACACATTTCTCTTTTCTTAAACATTATTGGATGGTTTTAGAAAATGTTGTTTTATTGATAGGTTTGGTATTAATTAAAAGATGTCAATTTGGTGTTATACAAGTTTTTATTTTAAATTGTAATTGGGCTTTAGCGAGATAAAAAAAAACTTAACTGGTGTTTGATTGTTTTAAGCATACCTTAAGTATACTTAATCGTCCAAATGCGGTGGTTCCCAGTTTCATAAATTACAAAATATTCAATCAGGTGAGAAGAACCTACTTCAATTGAAACTTATCCCACGTACATTGTATATAAAACCTATAGTACTATCATCACGATGGTTTTTGTGTTGTGGGGTGTGGTCGTTTGAGGGCGCATTTGTATATACACAGAAACAGCAACCAAAAAATTAGTTAGGGGTGTGATCGCTAGGTGGCCGACCGACGGGTGGAACGTGTTCATGAGAGTACTATGCAAATTCATATACAATGCCCACGTAGCCTTAAATAAGTTGAATACTCGATGTTTAAATATCTGATGTAAGTGTTACATAACGATTTCCTATTGGAGCAAATACTCCATTAAAATTGTAGCAAATACTCCAATTCGCATACCTATATATGTAGGTACATATGAAAAAATTGTACCAGCGTTTGCTCCAATAAGGATTCTATTAATGAAGTAAATACTCACAGCTTCTTTAATATTGTAGAAAGTACTCCAATAAATACATTCAAAAAGTGTTATATCATCGTTTACTCCATTAACAAATTTCTTATTTAATTAAATACTCCCTGTCTCCTTTAAAGTATGAATAGTGTATAACATAGTGTTCTTAAAGAAAAGTCGATTTAATGCGCCTGTAGCGCTGATATAACGTAAACGTTAAATTAATAATTGTATCATCATTTACTCCAATAATATTTTAACTTCGTTTAACACGGACTGTATAAGAACTACGAGCAAAGTTAAACTCTGTGACTTGGATATTGGAGGCAATATTTTAGTTGGAATTGGATAAGTTGGTGGATAAAAACCTTTTCCATTTGAATTGTATATAAATTTCCTTAGTACTATTATGAACACGTTCCACACAGTTGTGTTGTGTGGTCGTTTGAGGGCGCACTTGTATATAAACAGAAACAGAAACCAACAAATTAGTTAGGTGTGTGATCGCTGGGGGGCCGACCCGACTTGTGGATAGTGCTAGTCAAATTTATATACAATGTCCATTTGCTAATTTTATTTTATATCCGTATACATACAATCTTGTAATACATTTAGCTCTATGGCTTAAGTTCTTCAATTTGTTCCTATTGTCTTCCTTATAATGTTTCATTGTCATTCATATTCATGGTGTCATTTAATCTCATGCCTAAGAACTGTAATTAAAGAATATAGGTACTCCAACTAAATGACCATCATTAAAAATGTCATAATGAGAAAACTCTTTTTCTATTTCTCGCTCTAAATGGCACTTAAAAAGATGACATGACTGGGCGTTGGTCTCCAATTCTATATAGAGTGCAAAAGTGTTGGCATCAGCCAATTATTATATTAAAGCTGAAAAGATCCTAATCATAGAAATGCGTGTCGTTGTTTTTCTTTCATTTTGAACAATAACTGTTGGTTTGTACTTAAAGATTTATTCGTGGATATATTGTGAAGTAGAAGAGGTAGGTAAACCTTATTGAAGTAGGTATTCACTTTTCAGAGGGTAGAAACCAATTCAGGACTGTCCATTGTCCCTACAGTACAATGCAGAGGTAGGCATTCTAATCAAAATATTTTATACGTTGGGCACTTGCAGTGTCAGTTCAACTACAAATAAATGGTTTTGGTATATTTTTCTGGTTTTGTGGTGATGTGACAGAATTAGAAATGTTAAAAATCGTTTTCAAAAAACGGCACCGATAATTTTGAAAATTGAGGCATTACCTATTCACGGTACTTCCCATTCAAATGTTAAAATAAAATCGTTTTCAAAAATCACAAATTTATTGTAAAAGGCACGCAGAATTTTGATACAGTTGTTTATTTTTTTTTTGGTCTTATTAGATTTCTCTAAGTCCTTCCATATAGTTGACCATTCCTTCTCAATATCACAAGTTGTTTGTATTTGACAATTTTACGGCATGAGCCGTGAAATTTATTTAGTCTTTTCTAACGGATAAGATGCAGCAGTGGCCATAAATGATAATAAATCGGAGTTCCTTCTTGAAATGACTGAAGTTCCACAGGGATCCATCTTTGGACCCATTCTCTTCTCACAATACATAAATATATTAATGAGCTTCTAACTACATATTATAAGCCCATGATTTTTTTTTTTCATTTCAACCTAAGCGCTTATGTTCTGTCACATAAGAGTTTATGTGGAATATAAGTATTTATGTTCTGTATCACCAAATGGGCTTTACTGTGATTAAGCTATCCACTGCACTAAATAAATAAATCTTCCATTTAAAAGTAAAACTTAAATTTTAAACTTATTACAGAATCACCTTTTTTTTGGGAACACAATTTCAAATAACTTATCTCTCCTCTTTTTCCTGTCCTCACTTCAACTTCCGGGGAATCATAGCATCTAAATACTTATACGAGACTAAGGGGCCACTGAACCATACTTCTAAAGAAACTTTCTTTCTACCTATCTACTCCACTATGTACCTTCCCATTCATTCATCAAAAGTTTCATTTACTGCAAGCTACAAGTTGAATAAAACTTTTAACGCTCAATTTGCTGCTTAACAAATTCATGGTTCTATTGTCTTTTAGAGAAAACCATATTCCTACCTTCCAGACTGTTACAGTATTGAACTTGTTCAAACAATCTTCCAACTAACTACTCTACTATAAATATGTTAAAAAACTAGTATAGTTTTCGAAACATTAGTGGTTGTTGCAGAGAGAGAGAATTTACGGTTCTCTATTTGATTTGTATGGAAACTTATTGTCGTGCATTGTATATCTGGTTCTTGAGATTGTATAAATGTTCCTACTGAGAAAATTGCAAAACTTTCATACATCAGAGATACCTAACCTAATGCAGTTGAATGAACATTGCATTTGTGAACAAATATATATAGCGAGCGGGACATATCAACGACATCAGATTAAACAATGAAAGATAGAAGAATAAGAGTTTGCTGAACTTTTGGTACACCAAGATGGCTCCTTCGAACTTTAATCAAAGAACACGTTTATTAAAAATTCAAGAATGACATGATGTGTGTTCTGTGTTCTGTGTTCTTCGTTGTTCAATGATGGCAATGTCTGATGGAAAATATTTTCCAATGAACGCATGTGGTTTAATATAATATGTAAATAACGGTTTTTAAATTTCTTGAGGAAGTATGATGGAATGGAAATTACTCACTGAGGTGTGAAGTAGAGCAGACAAAGGAGAGAGCATTGGAACGTGGAATGTTATCGCTGTCATCTATCTTCTCCCCTCCCCCTCTTTCTATCTCTTTCTCCTTTTCTCTCTCTATCTGCACTTCGAATTGGTTTTTTTTGACTGTCAAAGTTTCCGGATGGTTTCAAATCATACAGGTATCATGATGGAAACTATAGAAAGGCCCCGAGGCTGTTAAAGCATCCAAAGCACACTGAAGATCAATTCACGGACAAAAAGTGAAGAAATTGTTGAACTTTACCAGGGTTGACCCGGGTTTTCTTGAGAACCCTAAGAGTTGTCAAAAAACTTGAGTTTTTCAGTTCTCAAAAAAGCACTTAAGCGCTGTCAGTTTTTTCTTTGACATTCAAACCAGAAAATCATGATTTTTTTAAATTCGATTTGTTTGTACTTAAAAAATAAACTGTTACCTCATCATCATCGGCTCGACAACCGGTGTCCGGTCCTGGCCTCCTTCAACAAGTCTCTCCACCTACCCCGGTCTCGATGCGACGCCATCCAGTTGCGCACCCCAAGGCTCCGGGCGTCCTGGTCTACGCCATCTCTCCAGCACAAGCATGGTCTGTCTAACTTGTTGCCGTCTACCATAGAATGTACCACAAAGGACTTTCCGAGCCAGTTCCTCTTCACTCATGTGAGCTAGGTGTACTGCCCACCGGGATCTATCAAGCTTAATTTTTGTCACTATGTCTGCTTCAAGGTAGATTGCGTACAATTCATGATTGTACCGTCTCCGGAATCCTCCTTCCTCACATAAGGGGACAACAATTCTCCTTAAGACTTTTCTCTCGAACGCGGCTAAGAGGTCGGAATGTCTTTTGCGATTTCTGGATTAGAAGAGCAGAATATGGTAGGCTCTGTTGGAATTAAGCAGCTGCCCACGTATTTCTTCTTCTATATTGTTATCGGCTGCTACTATTGACCCAAGGTACTTAAAGGATTGCACCACTTCAAATTCGTGCTCACGCTACCTTGATTGTTTGACAAACTGTTCTTCTCGCATTTGATGCCACCATGTACTTTGTTTTACCTTCACTAACAATTACCTGCAACACGAATATCTACAGCAAAACAAATGCTTCAAACTCGTGTCAATTTGACAGTTAATTTTTACCTCAACTCACCACAGCAAAAAAACACAGAATTTCATTGGGTGAGTTCAGGTTTTTCAAAAAATCAGGGCTCAACGAACAAACCTACTAATGGGGACATATTAGAAATGAAGATTAATTGAAGGAATAGAGTTATGCCACAGGACTCAGATCTTCTCTCAGTTTGGGTAGAAAGATCGCTTGCCATTGCGTGTCTCGCCACACTTTCTTCAAGATGTATCGTCCCAAGTTCTTCAAACTTGGAATTTAAGGTTTTGACTTGTAGGTTATTCCATAGAGTCAAAATTAATTTCTTTGCTGTGGTGAGTTGAGGTAAAAAATAAACTGTCAAAGTGACACGTGTTTGAACAAACAAAACTGAAAACTTATTTATTTCGAAAACTACTTAATTGATTTTGAATTTACACTAATAGCTATGTAGCCCAATCAAAGGAAAAAATAAAAAGTCATTAAAAGTCAGTTTCACATTGTGATCTTACCAGAATAGGTAATTCCCATGTTAGGAACTTATGTTCAGCAACTTATGCTCAGTTCAGTTCAAAGTGTCACTAAAATGAAATTGCGGATAGTTGTACATTTTAAAAATGGCCCTTAAATAGTTCGAAAACCCTCTTTTATGTTAACCAAAAACGACCTTTGAATTATTCCAAGATCCAATACAACAGATTAAGTAATTGCATAATTATCTTCTTTATGTCGCCATCTGCTTCTGCATCTGAATGGATACCAACTTAATCATTTTTCCTTTTGTATTCCTTTTTCTAAACAATGTTTGAACAATTTATTCTTTGATGAGTAGCTACTTTGAGTACTATATCACCAATCATAACAATAATTCAACATCACAAACATACAAAAAAAAAGAAAAAAAAAATATTTATGTAATGTTTTCATTTCCGACATCCATTTTCCATATGTTCCATTCATATCCTGTTGAACGCAGAAAAATACAAAAAAAACGAAACTTTCTTTCCCTGATTCAGTCAACCTAAGGGTCCTGTTCGTTGTAATTTTTGTTGCTGTTGTTATTGTAATAACATATAAAGTACAAACTTGAATGAGTATAGGTATACCTACTTCATTCACAATATATATACAACACAATGAAATCTCATATCAACACTTTGTTTCTCGATATGACACATCCTCTCTTAGTGTCTCTGGATGTTGCATATAGCTGTACCTATGTACCGTACCTACTTACGCAAGATAATGTTCAAGTTTCCCGTTAAACAAAAAAAAAACAACAACAACACGATACATACATATTTCCCACAATGGATGAACAGCATCAGTGAAAGGATATGAGGTATCCTTACAACACGCTATATCAGCTCTCCAACTCTCCCCATTCTTCACCCACTAGATCACGACAACGCGTTATCTGTTTTTCGTCAAAAACACATAAAAACTTGGAACAAGCTCGGGAAATTGGTACTCGCAAAAAAAAAAAAACACAAGGAAAATTCCCAGGACAAAGAAAAATAATAAGAGGACTTGTGTACAGCACTCATTATTGTGCCACTGAATACGGTTATTGGATACATGAAGCACCTCATTATGAAGCATTGTGGATTGATGCTTGCATGGTTGGATGGTTGGTTGGATGGTCATAATGGAAAACACTTCGGTTTTTGTTGTTGTTGTTGTTGTTGGAGCAGCAAGAAATATTTGAAATAGTTATAGCTAATTCGATGTTTTTCCAAATTTACAACAATGAGCAATCCGCTCATCTCATTTTGCATAGTTTTGGTAGGTCAGGTGATTTTAAGAAAAGGGTAGTAAAAAGATTTTTGATTTGATGATTTTTTTTGATTTTTTTTTAAATAGTAGGGGTGGCAAGCTTGCGTGAAGACCTTCAATTAATAATGGTCCCTGTTGGTAGTGCTGGAAAATTGTAGAACAATGGGTCATATGCGAAAAAATGTGTTCAAACTTTTTGTTCACTTTTCTGAGAATTTTTCTAGTTTGGTGTGCAAAAAAAAATTATGGAGACCGAGATTGATCTCAAGCTGCGAGTTTGAACTAAAAGTTTTGAGATCGATCTCTTGACGAAAGCTCGTGTGGTATGCAAAAAGATGAGAAAACGATTGATTCCATGAGATCGACCTCTTGATATGAAATGTCATAAGCATGGGTTTTCTCTTACTCAGTTCATAGACAATGAAATTATCAAAATGGCAGAGTTTCAGAATAATTTTGTTACAAATCGTTATAAAAATAAAGAAGATGTCGAATTGGATGAGAAGATTTACGAAATTTTTGCAATTATTTGCTGACGAGTTTTTGGGTCAAACCCTGGAAACACGCGGTGGTACTTCGACTCATGAAGGAAAAATGAGGATTTATAAAAAAGATCCTGGATTTCAAAGTGGTGTTGGCGAAGATATATTGGTGTCAATCAATCAACGATATCTAGGGTGGTGCAGCAAGTCGCAACAAAAATTGCAAGCCGTCCTGAAGAACTATTTTCTTATTAACAGTTTTTTTTATATCTATTTGGCTTTTTAAGCCGGATTTCACTGTAGAGAGTGAACTTGTTTTTTTTTGCATATGAAACTGAGTCCGAGTTCATCTCTACTCGTCAGCTCTGACTCTGAGATCTGACCCAATAGCAGATCAAATATTTTTTTGCTCCTGACAACATTTAAATTTTATTTTTCAGCTAAATCGTCAATCTTTACGAAAGTGCAAGATGATTTTTTTTTTTAATAAATAAAGGGTGTTTTTAAAGAGGTATAGAACTTAAAGTTGGCAAAACTTTTTTTACCACTGACCATAAAATAGCTGTTAAGTGATAGAAGTCACACGATCACCTAATAAGGCGTTGATTCGGTGAATGGACATAAAACAAGATGGCCGTTGATCCCGATTTTCATAACAGAATTTTGTTAAGCGATGAGATGAATTTTTGTTGAATGGCTACGACAATAAACAAAACCGCGATATTTGGAGTGAAGATAATCCTTAAGTTACATACAGAAAAAAAAACTGACTGGTGTGCTTTTTAGTGTGGTGGAATCATTTAGCTTCTTTAAAAACGATGCTGACCAAAACTTCAAATGATACTGACTTTTTCGTTCCTCAATTGAACATGATGTGCATCAGGAGCTATGGCTTTGACAAGACGGTGTAACCCCTTCGGACCAGCGAATCGGCCCTTACGATCATTCGATTTAACGCCGTCACTACACTTTTTTCTGTGCGGATATGTGAAGTTGCTCGTTTACGCCGATAAGTCTGAAACGATCGACCACCTTGAAGGATAAAATGTCGGAAAAAAGTGAAGTAAAGTGGTTGTCGTATGACAGAAATCGGGAGCGGGTCATCATAAAATCCCTAATAATGCCGCAATTTCATTTACAGTATTTCTAAAGAATGTTGATATACAGAATTTTGAAATACAGTGTTAAGACCAACCAAAATTTTGCTATGCAGAATTTTGACGTACATTTTTGCTCATACAGTATTTTGAAATATACAATATTTCGACCCCAACACCCAAAAATCATATTAAAATTAAATTATATTTACATATATTCAGTTTGAATTATTAATTACATTTAAATTATAATTCCAAAAATTCATTTTTTTTTATTTTAAAGTTCTATATCTCTAAAAAAGACCATTTTATACATTTTCTTAAAAAAAAATTTTTTTTGACAATTTTTCACTTTTTAGTCAACATGGAGTCGATGCACTATGCGGCTAGTCAAATTTGTGTTTGATTTATAATTATTATTAAAAGTATCTTTATCATATTTCATTTATGTAGGTATAATGGATTTAAATGGCATAAATATCGCCATTAAGAAATTGCTAATTTGTGAAACTTCACGCAGTGGATCAATAATTTTAATGAAATGTTTTTATTGCTCATCCCAAGAAAAGTTTAGAAGTGTCCAATCTAGTTTGTGGCGTTGAGCTTAAATCAAATGCTCTTAAGGGACTTGTCTACCTTAAGAGACAGGTAACCGCAATGGGAGATGTAAGTGTTTATAAATTTTATCAATTTACATAGGTATTATACATAAATTATTACTATATGTATCAAGACAAATTAAATTTGTGTACACATACCTCCTATTGCAAATTGAATTCCTTGTAAAGTTAAATGTGATTATGTAAACTAATTAATTAAGTTTCATAAATATATTGATTTTGTATGCTTTTATGTTGTCCCTTTATAATATACATAAGCACAGCAAATTAAATGGTTTGAAATTGATTATACATTAAAATTTCTCCAATTTTTTTGTTTTGGCGATGGTGTCTCGCAAACTTCATCAAATATTAAGGTAATTGGTTATTAGTGTAGGACACAGGAAAGATATCAAAACTGAATCAATTAGGCCAAACGTATGCCACAATATTTGTTTTTATTTAAGAAATAGTGATTTTTATGCTATATTCGTAATATCAATAAACATTTTTTATTAATCTTTTTAAAATCTTAATAAAACATTTTTTTTAAAATATCTATTCAATGAACGATTTGTTGTTGGCTTAATGAAATTTAATAAATTGAAAATTTTAATTAAAAAATTATTACTTGTATTAATAAATATTTTATTGAAACCATAAACTCGTTCATTGTGCCAACAATTTGCTTATAAAACTATTTGATGAATGCGTTTAGAAGTGAAAACAAGTTATTAAATGTCAAGAAACTTTTTATTGATCTCAGCAATTGTGTTTGTTGTCGGAGTAAAAGAGAAAGAGGAAACATAGAGAAAGTAAAAATCGGTTGACCAAACATCAAAGGAGTTGAATTATTTCTACTTTTGAGTTGGAATGACTATTAGGTTACTTTGGTCATGTATAAATGAAAAATTATAGATAACGTTTAATGCGCCAACTCGGCATTGTAAGCAAAATACATATTATCCTATGTCTGAAATTTTTTTTGACGGAAAGATATATCAACTCGACGCCCAACGCTTTATTATAAATCAACCATCACTATGTTAGAACCGTTCTCACCCTTTTTGTTCGAAATTTAATGAATTATTTTATTGAATCAACAAAATAAATTTATTGGCCCAACAAGTTTAATTAAGAGTCATAGGTCTGTAAATGAGCAATTCGGATCACAAAATTCTGCATTCCAAAATTCTGTGTTCAGTTTCTGAAATTCTGTATTATAAAATTTTTTGTAATCTCAAAAGTCTGTAAAGTATCTTAGAAAAATTGTGTCAATAATGAAACTTTCTGCTGCCAGTAGCGCTGCATTCAAAGAACTATACAGGAGAAGTTTTTAGAAAAGCAAAATTTTTGACTTTCTGAATAAAAATGTAGATTATTGGACTTTATTTTGAAATACAGAATTTTGGATTTATGGAATTTTTTACAGAAGTTACAGAACTTCAGAATACGGAATGATGGAGAAGCAGAATAGCATTTTTACTCCATATACAGAATTTACAGTAATTCGAGATAGAGATCCATTCCCAATTAAAAATTTTCAATTAATAAACTTTTTCATTGATCTAACAAATTCAATCATTAAATTAATAAACTAATTTTGTTAAAGATACATAAAAAATTATTTAAATCATTAAACATTTGCATAAGTAAATATTTATAAAAATAATAAACCAGTTGTAATTGTCCAAGCAAACCTATTTGTTGGACTTAAATTATTAAAAATATTATTGTCTAAATAAACTTATTATATAATCTACGTAGTGTTTTGGTTAAATGTGAGCGAAAACTATTTTTTACAACATAACATATTTTGTTATTTTGGAACTCATTTAAGAACTTCTATTTTTCAAGTTCAACTTTGAAACTTTTACTTCTAGATCAAGTTATCTACACCACAGAATTCTCATTTATGATTTCTTTCAAAAGAAAATCTCCATCACACCAGATTTCCTGGATTTCAAGGACTCCATATAATCAGTTTTTTTTTGTATGTATATATCGTATCCTCAAGCACAAAGATTGTCCATGACAATCTACAAACAAATTGCATTCCGCAAACTTTTGCTTGGAGGTCCTTACCGTTTTACTAACATAAAGAAATATGCATTAAGTAAATTTTCAAATTTCACAAAAATTGAATATGAAAATACTGTTAAAAAAATACACAATGAACAAACAAAAAAAAAAATAAATATAAAAACACTGCTTGCAGCTATGCAATGTAATGAATGTTTTTCTCTTTGAGTGCATCAGCGCATGGGATTTTATTCTTATTTCAGCAACTCTTTCCTTTTTGTTGTTATTGTAGCTGAACATATTATTTACCACCATTACCCAAAAGAAAAAGAAATACTAGATCCAGGATTTCAGAATGGCAGAATCCAGAGAGCAACTTGCATATTTTTCATTACGCGTTTGGTTCGTTATTCTTTTCACTTTTTGGTCGTCGTCGTCGGCGTCGTCCGTATAACGAATTTTCATGATAAATGCGACAGTGAACGCTTTTGCAGAATTAACCACCAGGAGGAAAGAGAAAGGATTGCTTCAGTGGGTGGATGGAGCTGATGCACAACGTATATAATGTGATTTTATTATTTTATTTTATTTCGGTTTTTTTTTTTTTTTTTTGAACATCCTTGCCTGAATTTTTATTCTTATCTTGTTTTAATTAATTGAATTACTGCACGACATAAGGGATTGCAGTGGAGTAAAATTGTGCAGCTGTCGCCAGGGTGCAAAAGTGCAAAGTAATGTTTTCATTCTCAGAGGATGATAATGTTTTTTTTTTGTTTTTTTTTTTAATTTTATTTTTGTTAACTTTGAATCAATATTTACAGAAACAAAGAATTAATCTTTGACGAAGTGGGTTTTCAGTTTGAGCATATTGGTACCTACATAATAAAATAAATCTTTTATGCACACGCAAATAACTTTTCTTTCCAATAACCATATTAATGACCATTATCTTCGTTTTTATTTATTAATTAAAAGAAAAAGGAAAATTGAAAAAAAAATTAAGTTATAAAATTTTATGAGGAAACGTTAAATATTAAATTTTAGGGAAAAATTAAAAATTTTGA
Organism: Syrphus vitripennis; assembly: GCA_958431115.1. Classification (NCBI taxonomy): domain Eukaryota; kingdom Metazoa; phylum Arthropoda; class Insecta; order Diptera; family Syrphidae; genus Syrphus; species Syrphus vitripennis. Next base: position 93,080,554 of record OY288110.1, read on the forward strand.
GTAAAAAAGAATTTAATTAGGATCATTTGAGTTATGCATTAACCAGAGTTGTCAAAGAAAAAGAATGTCGTAAATTGTACTTTTTAAGCTCGCAATTATTTTACTTGTCCTTGCGATTTCAATCTGGGAGGACATAACATATCTTGAAGATGATTGCGTTCATTTTTATATTGATGGATCAAATATGGATGACGGGGTGGGTTGTGGGATGTACTCCGACAAGCTTAAACTAAGGCTATCCTTCCGTCTTCCTAATCAAAGCAGCGTGTTCCAGGCGGAAATTCTAGCGATCGAAGAAGTTCTGTCTACTGTCTTGGCTTAAAGGAAACGTGATATCAACCACTGATGTCCGCTGTCATTAAGTCTCTTGATACTGTCTCCATAATCTCATTGGCAGCCTTAAACTGCCGATCATCAATCGTGAAGAAGACGGATCACTACAATACTCACCTATCCTAGGTGCCGGGCTAAAGGAACATACCAGTCAATTGGCTGATGAACTCATTAGAAATGGAACTATCCTACCAATAATTGCACCATGCATGGAAAATATTGGTATTGGTATATATGCAAACTCAAGCCAGTGCAAGATGCCATTAGGTTAACAAACCTTAGGTGGAATACCATCACCACTTGTTCGGCGACAAATCAGATCTGGCCTAAAGCAATCTAGATTCTTGTTGTCCCCAAATAAAGGGTGTCCCAACAAGAACGCAAGATTTAAATTTTAATTAAAACGCAGAAAAATCGCGAATTCTTTATTATATCGTAAAGTAGACAGGATGAGGTTATGTATATGGAACAACACATCGGGCAGATGGCCGCCGCGGCTTTGTTGGCACATACGGGATCTTTTAATGAACTTTCAATGACCGTTTTGCATAAATGCGGGTGGTATTTCATTAATGCAGCGTCCAATTATCTCTTTTAAGGCTTGAGTCGTCGTTGGCTTATTCACATAAAAAAAGTCGAATGAAGTTAAATAGCACGATATAGGCTGCCAATTCTAGTCTCCAAAACGCGAAATAACACGACCGGGAAATGACTGACGCATCAATTGAATTGTTTCTCTCTGTATGAGATGTGGCGCTGCCGTCTTGTTGAAACCACATCCCCTCCACATTCATTTCTTCACGAAAAAATTGGTTATCATTTCACGATACGGATCACCATTGACTGTTTGCGCTTGACCTGACTCATTTTCATAAAAAAAGGTCCAATGATAGTTTCAGCGACATCATCACGTACTGCTGCAATATTTTCGGTCGATCGACCTGGTCGAAGGCGCGTTGTTGTCTTCACATCAGTGACAGACCCAGTTTCAGCAAATTTTTTCATTAATTGCTTTACAGTTGACTCTTTTGGAGCATTATTGTAACCCCAATTTGATTGTAGCCGCAAAACTTTCACCATTTTGGTAAAACAATTTCACAATGAAAATGCGTTGTTCATTCGTGTAGCGCTCCATTTTTATTAACCTTAAACATTCTACTAACAAACAATAATAATTGTTCAAATGTCAAACAATGACACTTCGAATGGTGCCAAATTTAAATCTTGCGTTCTTGTTGGGACACCCTTTAGACCGCACATTAGCTCCGTAATTCATGTCATTACAGGACACTGTCTAAGGCTGGGTGTTTTCTTCAACGACTTCTGCAGAAGCTGCATGGATGAAGAGGAGGAAGAAACAACTACTCATCTTCCCTGTACATGCCCTGCTCTATCCCAAAGAAGTAGGCTCCATTTGGGAGAATACTTTTTTAACGATCTCAGCGATCTGGCATAGGTCGATCGCTTAAAACTTATCAGCGACTTCACATAAGCCCTCAGAAAATAGTCCAGCGGCAATGAATCGCTCCATCTTGGATTCCAATTCAGGGTTTCGAAACTTCAAACTATATATGCGGTTACCAAAAGTTAACTACAATAAATTAATTGCGGCTCGAGCTGTCTGGCATGTTGCACCGTCTTTTAGAAACCACAACTCCTGCACATCATATGGTTGAATGAAAAAATCAGTAATCATGGCTCATGCTGTGGTCAGCATTGATCCAGCATCGTGAATCCACCAGCCCATAAAGCACACCAAACAGTCAATTTTTCTGGATGTAACGGTGTCTCAACATACATTTGAAGATTATCTTCACCAGAACGGCGATCTTGCTGTGGGTCCATTCACTGAATCTACGAAGCGTTGTTCAGACGTCAATCGAATGTTGTAAAATGCCAAAATAAAATAAAAACGAATTATTAAACAGCTGTTAAAATGGCTGCCATTTAAAAAAGTGTTGCCAACATAAAGTTTTGTTTTAAAAAAAAATTTCAAATTGAATAATTTGTAAATTAAACTGTAAAGTCAACCGAGATTCTCTCTAAGTCTCGTCTCGTTCTCATCGAGAATGTCTCAAAGTTATAGTCTCGTCCCCTGTTCCCAAACACGAGACTCGTTAGAAAATCATTTGTGCCAATACCAATACAATAATTAATGTGGCACATTAGGATACCCGTTCATCCTTGGCCAATTTGAATATCTTCATCTTAATTATACCTCCAACTCCAACTCAAACAATTTTCTTCCAAAGATAAAAATTAATGGAACATTTTATGAATCCCTCATAAGATGTTTACAATAAAACGAACATTGATGTTTGGCTGCGAAAAACCCTTAATGTTCTCTAACATTTTTACTTTTCAAGTGAAAGTGTATTTAATATTGCACTTAAAGCTACAAGAACATTCAGAGTCTTCGTTTACTTTTGTTTTTTTTTTTTTGGTTTTCTTGGTATGGATCAATTCCGCCAGCCAGCGTGGAAAAATTATTCAATAAAAATGGTTTGAGAGGAGAAAAGAAGAAACATTTCAGCCAAGTGCAAAATCGACAACACTTACGATGGCATTCACGATTGCTGAGCTGAAGCTTGTGTCTTAAAGGGAACGACAATATTGTCTTCTCGCATATACAATACCTCTATTATGTGCCTTGGAGCCAGGACGAACCCTTTAAAATACAAAACACCTATCGTTCGTAGATGTACACATTGTTGCTAGAGTTGGAGTGCTATATGTATGGTTTGGGGTTTTTAGTTGTTTTAGAACGTTCTTTTGTTTGGTATTTGGTCTTGGTCTGTTAAGGTTTCAACATAAAAATATCATTTTATTGGACGGAAATTGATTATGTGGAAGGAAATTTTCCAGAGGGATTGACGCTCTGGCTGATGATGGCGATAGCGATAGCGATGGCGTTTTCAATCGAGGTGGACCAACGATGTTGAGCGACGATACTTTTTCACTTTAATACCTTATATTCCCAAGATGATGATGTGTTTTGTTATTCTTTGTCTTTGTTTTTGTGCTTTCGTCTGATATTTTTTTTGGCACAAAAAAAAAATAAATAAAAAATCATTGTCCTGAAATTGTTTCCATCAGGACAAATCGACCATGGGAATGTGAAAATCGATGTTGCAAAGGAAATTTTTTTTCTTCTCAAAAAAAAATCCCCAAACTTGAGGACTTATGAAAATTGAAAAAAAAAAGGAATAAAATACAATCAAAACTACTTTGCTTAATTTGCTTTTGTTTTTGGTGGAGAGAGGTTCGTTTTATTTTTTTTTTTTGAAAAACTATGAAATTTTATGATTTAAATATTAAGAAAATGAGGTGTCTTTTTAAGTGTCTTGTTGAAGACGATTGATTTTTTGCATTGTTTTATTTTTGAAAAAAATGGCTATTCACTAATCCTTTAGAAATAAGAAATAAGAAATTTTCGTTATACTTATTTCATTTTTGAATACTTACTTAAAAAAATATTAAAAATTAGAGAAAAGAATGAGATTCTTAATAAAGCAGTAAAATGACAAATCCAAACATCTATGTATATTGCAATACTTTGATCACAATCAAACGACTTCAATATTACAACTATGGAAGAAGCATTAAAAAGTATTGCAACCATTTTATTGCATTTCAAAAATTGTATGTAAAGGATATTTTTTTAGAAGTTTATAACGTTGGCAACACTGTTTTAGCTGGCAGCCATTTTAATAGCTGTTGAGTGATTTGTGCTTACTTTGGTTTGACATTTTAACATGAATAGCCTGACTTCTGAACGATTTTCATTGCAGAATTTTTTTGTCAACGATGAAGCACACTTTTGGTTGAATGGTTACGTCCATAAACTGCCGTATTGGGAGTGAAGATAATCCTCAAAGTGTATGTTAAGACACCGTTATATCCAGAAAAACCGTTGTAATCATGTTGCCGTCTTTCCGCAACTAAAATGTAGTTCCAACAAGATGGTGCAACATATCACACAGCTCGTGTCATGGATGATTGATTGAACAAAAAAGTTTGGTTATCGCATAGTTTCACGTTTCGGAACCGTTAATTGGCCTCCAAGATCATACAATTTGTCACCGCTAGACAATTTTTTTGTGGGGATATGTGAAGCCCGCCGCTAAGCCCAAAACCATCGAGCACTTGAAGGACAACATCCGCTGCCTTATTGACGATATACATATGGCCACAAATGTTGGAAAAAGTGGTCGAAAATCGGACCTCCAGATTTATAATTATAATGCCAAATTCGAATTTCAAAATTCATCTTCTTTTTGTGCTATTTAAAAAAAACCTCTACGAAAACACCCTTTACCAGCGATTATTTTCAATATTTCTGCATTATTTCCACATTATTTCGATAACATTTGATTTCTTCTAAGCGATAATTTGGAAAAAAGTGTCGAACTTTCAATTTCGCATTATTAACAAGTTTTGCATTATATATTTTTGAATAGATAACCTTTAAAAAGTTATGAGTGCAAACCAGTTTGGGGACTTATTACAGTTTCCTCAGAACACCATTGGAATTCCTCTTTTCGGTGATTTTCCGGATTTAAATGCCTTAAACGGCTGGACTCTAAACTAGTTTTCAGATTTTCGTTTCCTTAAACATCGTATTTCAACTTGCACGAACATCAGGGTTACATACAAGTAAAGTATACGAATATTTTTAGGTGCAGAGAAATAAGTCCCCAGGAACTAAGTCCACTGGGGGACTAAGTTCTCACAAAACAAAGTTCACTTTAGTAAAGTGGATTTCGCTCCCATGTAAGGTGGGAAATTCGTTGTAAAAATCTGTGGGTTTCAGTTCCTTTTAAATGTGAAATAAATTCCCATGTTAAGACAGGAAAAAAATAATTCTTCACTTTATTTCGAAATTTAGTTCTCGAGTTTTCAAAAATAACCACAAAAAATCGAGCGTTTTTTTTTTTGAGATTATTTTTGAAAACTCGAAAGTTGAATTTCGAAATAAAATGAATACAATTTTAATTTAAATTCACTTCTCAAGTTTTCAAAAATATTTTTTTTTCATTCCCATTAAGTGAGAACAGTGGTGGGAACTTATTTGCCTACATTATATTTTTAAACATTAATCAAAGATGCATGTTCAATAAAACATTGTTGCCCCCCTTAATTACAAAATTTTTCTTTAATCTCTAAAATTTCAATATGTCACGTCTTGCAACTTAGATTAGCTAATTATATTATTATAATCATCATACACATACTTCCATACCTACCAACCAACCTCAGGTTTTGTGCTATGTTGCTGTCGGTATTGTGTCACTTTCGTTTTGATAAATTAATTATGGTTTCTTGTTTTAAATGCCATATTCTCTAATCACTTATGCCAAAGTTATAAATATGCCACTCAAGCCAACAACACCAACAACAACAACAACTGTGCTGCTGGAGGAGTGTGCGGTATGTTAGATACTCTTGTTAAATCAACACAAAATTTGTTAGATACCCACCTCTCAGCAAACTCACACTTTCCAGATTAATTTATTAAAACATAATTTGCAAAGTTTTGTTCTAGGATCTCTGTCACAATATTCATAATAATTGTGGGAAGAGAGTGTGGAGTGTTGAAAAAGGTCCTTCTTCTATATTTTATTATAACAAACTGTATTCCAATGAAGTATATCCCTTCATGTTTATTATTTTGTAGAGGGGAGACTTTTATTGTAATCGATAGGGGATTTGTGTTAACCTTGGTACTGGCGCGAGCTTATCCTTATCATTTATCAATAAATTAAATGAATGCTCGCTGAGGGAAAATAAATATCGTAAATACCTACAACAAAAAGAAAAAGAAAAAAAAATTGCTCAGTAAAAATAAAATAAGGCCCGGGTGAAGCAAATAAATTTTGTAGCTAATAAAATTTGCGGAAATATACATCTAGATGTAGGAGGGTTTTGAAGATGAAGTTCAAGAGAATATTTTTTTTGGTGGGGGTGATGCATTATTTTTATTTTTTATTGAACTGCTTCTGAGTATATTTTTGACGGAAGTACTAAGGGCCTGTGTTTTAATCTCAGCTTTCGTATAAACGGACAATTTGAAAATTTTACAGCATGCCTTAAAAAATTCTTAAGGCATCGGGATTCGAAGAACGATAGCTTTGGCTCTGTTGAAAATGCTCATATTTTAATGATTTTTTTAAATTGTAGGTATTGGAAGTTAGAGTTAAGTTTACTCTCAATAGGATTTTTTTTTTGAAAATTAAAAAAAAAACTTTGAGATAATTTGTTACTGAATGACGGCTCAAAGATGAAGTGTGTTTGGTGTTGGTTCAGGAATCTTTTCTGAGTCTTTAAATGTCGCTAAATCCTTCCTGACTTTGCTAACGTTTTTCAAGCTGAAATGCTGGCAATAATAGAAACATGTAAGTTACTTAAATAAAACCCAAACCAAAACCGAAATACGGTTATCCTTACAGACAGTCAGGCGGCTGTCAAAGCCATTAACTTGACCACATCATCGTCTAAATTGGTCCAGCAATGCCGCAATGAGCTTGCGTGCCTGAGCATTAGCCTCGATGTCACTCTGATCTGGGTTCCGGGCCATAGTGGTATCGAGGGAAATGAACGGGCTGATGAGCTGACCAGGCAAGGATCTGCCCTTCACAGCTCAATTGCGAAATTGGTTGGCATTCCTCTTGGTGCTATGAAGGGAAAATCTAACCAACTGCATTATCTAGGAAGAGATGGCCCAACTATAATAAAACCCTTTCAAACGATCTTTTATGCAGGCCCAGGCAAGACCTAGCCAGGGTCGTTGTGGTATGTACGGGACACTGTCCTATTGGAGAACATGCAGCGAAGTTGGTCATTCCTCACAACAAGTTTTTGCCCGTAAATTTGGTGACCAAGGGGAAAGGGAAACAGTAATTCATTTCCTGCTTTGGCAAACTTGTGAATGCTATCTTTTGGAAGGGCATTCTTTAACGACCTCGCGGAGCTATCTGAGACGAAGATCAGATCTAACCTTTTTTTCAATGCAACCAAATGGCTCTAGAAAACTCCGCTGTGAAGCTTCTCTATAAATCTTTCCCCTTCAACCATAGGTCAAATGAGTTATGGTATCGAAACGGCGCATTGAAGCCCCAATTGGGCAAGCTAGGTTGCTTTATGATCGCCTTCCTACCTACCTTATTACTGTACTTCTGGTGATTAAAACAAAAAATATAAGAGTATTTTTGATAAGTTATTAGAGTTTACTTAATTCTTAAAAGTTGTTTTAAAAATAACAAAAAAGTTGCTTTACAATTTTCCTTTTTTCTTCCTCATCACTTTAAAAAAAATTCCTTTCTTGGTATTCATCACTATTAAATCGGGATTTAAAGAATAGAATGCATGTCAGCCTGATTCAATACTGTACGTCCAGTGCTGTTGAAAGTTGAATTTGGTGGAAAAATGTGCCATGGGCTTTGCATATGAAATCTATAGTACTGAAATATGGCGTGTAAACCAAACAATTGCTCAATAGATGGCGCTGTTGTTAAGTTATTTATACATTTTAGATTTTATATCTACGCTGCAGACTAAATATGAATTTATTTCAGTAAACAAACTGAGTTATGGTCTTTCTCTGCTTCACCCTCATTTGGGGTTTTGAAATTAGGTTTTCGAGATATCTTATTTAAAGAAGTATGAAAGCCATTTGATTTGTTACTTTCTTTCAAATCGCTCTATACAAGTAGTATTAGACGGATTAGAGTCTGAAACCCACAACATAAATTGTGGAGTGCCACAGGGTTCTGTTTTGTCTACGACCCTCTTCCTAGTATTCATTAATGATCTTTTGTCCAAAACTTCTAATCCATTAAATTGTTTCGCTGACGTTAGCACCCTCAGCTTTTCATATTCGTTTCCAGATTCAAATCCCAAATCTCTTTGGAAGTGGAACTGAAACGGCTAAATATGATTAGTGCATTAAATTCTGTCTTAGACAGCATTGTACAATGGGGATTAAGTAACCGCGTAGAATTTAATGCTTCGAAAACTCAATGCTGCCTTCTGTCGCTAAAGCGATTTGCGATTTTAGGTATGTGTATCACAAACCATCTTTTGTGGTTTCCTTTGGAGATGCAAGAAATTCTTTTCCCCTACTGATCTGACTATTATCTATAAAAGTTATATACTTCCAAAGCTTGAGTATAACTCCCATCTCTGAACTGGTGCTCCAGCGACTTACTTGAACCTCTTGGACAGTACACAAAGACGAACCTTCAAAATGATCGGAGACAGGAACATCATCGATACCTTTACGTCACTCGAACACCGGCGTAACGTTTCCTGTTTCTCACTCTTTTATCGTTACTTTTACGGTATGTGCTCTAAAAAATAGCCAGTTGTATTCCTCCCCTTAAACGTTTCACCAGTAATACTCGCGCTTCCAGGAATGCTCATCAGCTCGAACCCAACTTCGGACGTACTGTCTCGTACAGGGATTTGTTCTTTAGCCGTACTACGCGAATGTGGAATACCCTTCCACGCTCTGTCTTTCCCTTTCATTGTGATGGGACGAAATTCAAGACTATAATGTTCACCGACATCTCCTTTCAAATCTCCTCCTACTTACTTTAAGCTCGCAATGTGTCTCTGGCATATAAAGGGTACATGTACATTTTTGTAGATCTGATTACCTAAAACTTAAGACGTTAAGCCACCCATGATATGTCCCATCCCATTGACCTTGCCCCTGTAAACCTCTTTTAGCAAGTTTGTACCGAACCCTTTTTTCATTTTATATTGATTTTATTTAAGGACTTAATACTGACTTAACTGATCCATCCATAATACGCAGTCGAATCGACGACAAAAAAAAAGGAAAAGTCTTCAATATAAGTGTTTAAATTGTCACACTTACATTATATCCTTTGTCTTTTTGACCCAAACTTTAATTTTCAAATCTGATTTTTCCGGTTCACGAACCACAGACACTGCAAATTAAGAAATAAAAAAATCAAACCAAAAAAAAAAAACTAGAAAAGATTTTGCTTTCTGAAGACGCGTCGACGTTTATTTTTCTTTGTGGCTTCGCTTTTTTGAACAAAGGTTTTTTTTTTTTTGTTCTTGCGATGGTTGAGTGAACTCAAAAGCAGGATAAATAAAAAGTTTCCAACCCCCCACAGAGAGGGCGCCGGCCGCGCAGCCAGTCGGTCATCTTAAATGTTTCATTTAAATTCGCAACTTGTTCTTGGCAGTCCTGGTTGTTTATTGCTTTGGGTTTAACATCCTACGATAAAAAAAAAATTAGGTATTTTAGTTTTTTTTTTCTTCTTCTACCATTTTGTGCTAAGTGGGGTCAAAAGTGAGTGAATTTTTTTTTCTGAACTAGTCTCCTGTAGCTGATTTTTGGGATTGCTATAAAAAAAAAAAAATGTTTTGTTTGAACTGATGATTGCGATGGAAAATTAAAATCGAATAATCACAGATTAAATAGAATAATCGCATGAAGCTGCTTTTAACAGTCAAGGACTTTTTATGGTTTGAAAGGGAGTTTATTGACAGAGTAAATTCAAAAGATTATTTTTTTTTTAATTTCCAGAGAAACATTAAAAAAATAAATGAAGTTCGGGAGTTTCATTTGTCGGTGTTTACAGTGGACTCACTTTGACGACTCGCTTTGTCGCCTGAGAAGTTAATTTCGATCGTTCTTCATTTTTGTTGTTGAATGTAAGCTCTACTTTAGAAGGGGAAGGGAAATTTGGATAAGTAATGGGGAAAGGACAAAAATCGTTTGGGAGGGAGATGAGAGGGACAGTTTTCAAAAAATATAAAATTGGAAAAGTAATTATTACGAAACAACTGAAATACTTGCAATATTGTGTATGGTTGTTTTTCTAGCTTAAGATCGAGGAGAAATTAGAATTTTTGGGAAGCGAGTTTATCTCGAAGAAGTGCTTAGGTTCTCGAAATTATAATGTTCCTCCTTGCGGGATATAGGGTCTACTCTACTCCTACGCGATATCTTGTACGGTTCATAAGATGTATTTCAGCTCTCTCCAACTCTTCCATAATTTTGCTGATTCCTCTTCAACTATTCTTCGCCAAATCTTCTTGCCAGTGGGAAGGAGTTCAAAAGTTCGGACATCTTTTTACGAACGTTTGCAGCTTTCTAGTGGCGGTAGATGTGACTTTCCTTGTAATGCGCTCTTAAAGAAGCTCAGATTAGAAATTGGAGAGGAGCAGTCGTGGCTTGCTTCTTAAGATAAAAATAAATTCTCCATGTTTTGGATAGCGTTACAAACTCAGATTTCTGATTCGACAGTTAATATCTGGATCAATGGCAGTAAAGTAATATTCTAGATATTTACTAAATGTTTAAGGCTTATCCTTTTTTTTTGGAGTATTGATCTTTAGACCCATGATTTCAGCTTCTCTCTCAGCCGCCTTATTGTCATTTCATGGAGATTCATGATCTCTAGTAGAAGAGCCAATTCGAGCTATGTTTTCGCAAAGCCAAATAAATTTTCTATTTACGCTATCAAACGCCTTTTCGAATTTGATTAATAGCAATCTTCTCAGATCTTGACATCGATAGTGTCTTCAAAGTCGTCATCAATTCGGTTCGCAGCTACTCTTGCTATTACCCTTGTTACTGCAGGAAGCACCCAGATTTCTCTCCAGTTTTCGCATTGCGTAGATAAAATTTCCTTAGAAGTTGTTATTATTCCTTTTTTCTACTCTTCAGAAAAGCTCTAAGTTTCTCCCAATGACGGAATGCAGTAGTTAACTCCATGTTGTTGACGCTGATCGGTTTCTTCTCTAATAAGGGATACAATGTGTAGGTTGACGTTGGACTCACTAAACTGGCGAAAAGGTAATTTGAAGCCGCAGTACGCCTTCCACTTTTTGAGCTGGTCTTCATCCAAAACAGACATCACAGTACACCGATGGCCTTAGTACTGGCTTCCGGGTTCCTGATTATTCTTAACTCTTGCGAAAGGTAGTCCCCTAGTATTTTATTGATATCTCCGAACAGTACATGTACCTACATACTCTTACAGTATCAACCATCAGGTGGTCTGAAAATTTCTTCCCAAGTAATTAATTTCGGTGAAAATTACTTGTTTGTCCGTCGAGACGCAACTGAATTAGTGACTGATTTTGGGAAACATTGCTGAGCAGAAGAGAATATATAAACTATTTCGAAAACTTAGCACCATCCTACTACATTGCAGCCTGCTGTCTATAGTCGATTATAAATATAGATAAAGCCAGGTGTCCAAACTATCAAAAACAATTGCTTTATCGGTAGACCTAAAACTTTTTTAAAATTAAGTCCTTGTATAGATTTGTTAAGATAGATACCTAGAGAGGGTACCTCCTACTACTTAGGTACATACTAATTTTCTATAACAAATTAATACACTTTAACACATAAATAAGTTTTCTGATTGCTGGTAAACTACATGTTTTTGCACTCAAACACAAAAGCAAGTTTACCCATCTGGTCAAAATATTTCATTTAACAACATTTTAACTTTTATACCTTTGACTTTGAGTGGGTGGTAACTATATGTATTTTTGTAGGTATAGGTACTTGAAGCAGAGAGGGTCTTCAAAGTTTTTGATAAGATTCTTTAGATGACGCAAAACCAACACACAATTTTCAAGGTAGTGATGCATTCAATGAAGAATGCACCTGACTATCAATCTATGTAGGTAGATAGCTATATAAAGCATTTAATTTAAGCCAGGAAAAATGTACAAAAACGAATTCCAAGTGAAGGATTCCGACAGCAGTTGAATCTGGCTTGATTTAAAAGTTATTCGTTGTCAAATTTGTCAAATCTCGAAAATGTTCTTTTTTAGAGTATAACTTTGAAACGGATAATTGTATTAAAAAGTAATGAATACAAAACTTGTAGATAGTGTAATTATCTACAAAAAATGTGTTAACACTTTTTTTTCTCCGACTAAAGATTAAAAAGATATCTGCGTTTCAAAAGACGTAAATTGACGAAAATGCTTTTTTTTTGCACATACTTCAGGAATAGGCAAGAGTGATAACTTTATAACAGCCACGGCTGGCTTGGACGTATTTTAATCTGGAGGCAAAATTTTCGATTATTTTTTCCAAATTTGTCTCCGTATATCGGCAATAACCCGGCAATCGTTGTCCTCCAAATGGTCGATCGTGTCGGGCTTATTCCCAAATAATATAGTCGCATCATCATCATTATCGGGTCGCTAACCGGGGTCCGGTCCTGGCCTCCTTCAACAAGTCTCTCCACCTATCCCAATCGCAAGCCGACGCCCAGTTGCGCACCCGAAGGCTTCTGTCGTCCTGGTCTACGCCATCTCTCCAGCGCAAGCATGATGGTCTACCACGCTGTCGTGTACCACAAAGGACTTTCCGAGCCGGTTCCTCTTCGCTCATGCGAACTAGGTGTCCTGCCCACCGGAGTCTACCGAGCTTAATTTTTTGTCATATTGACTGCTTCAAGGTAGATTGCGTACAATTCATGATTGTACCGTCTCCGGAATCGTCCTTCCTTACATATGGGACCAACAATTCTCCCTAAGACTTTTCACTCGAACGCGGCTAAGAGGTCGGAGTGTCTTTTGCTAAGCACCCTAGTCTCGGATCCATACGTGAGTACTGGCAGGACCATGATCCTGTACAGCAGCAGTTTTCAAGTTATGGTAAATTTTTTGGATTTGAAGAGCTTTGACAGACAATAGTAGGCTTTGTTGGAATTGAGCAGCCGCCCGCGTGTTTCTTCTTCTATACTGTTTTCGGCTGCTACTATTGACCCAAGGTATTTAAAGGATTGCATCACTTCAAATTCGTATTCGGCTACCTCGCTTGTTTGACCAACTGTTCTTCTAATATAGTCTAGCGGCGTTAAATAGTACGATCTTGAAGGTCAATTCCCGGTTCCGAAACGTGGTAACTATGCGGTAACCAAACGTTTCCTTCCAGATATCAATTGTGACACGAGCTGTGTGACATGACACACCAAACAGTCAGGCCTCACAAATCATTTAACAGCTTTTAAAATGTCCCCCAGGTTTAAAAGTGTTGCGAACTGAAAAGTTCTATAGCTCTTCAAATCATCCTTTAGCAAGCCTGATCTGACTGTTGGCAAATGAAGATAATTCCATTTAAAAATTTTCACTTGGAATTTTTTCCGATGTCATAGAACATTTTGCCTGGACTATTATTTGTGATATTGTTTAATTCTACATGTTGCAGTTTCTTAATTGATTTTCTTAACAAACTACTAATAGATGAGGTTTTCCTTAAAGTTTACCTCTTCAACTATACATAAATATTTGTTGAACATATTAAGAACGATTTTGTAGCTTTATATCCTTAGAGTCTTTAAAAAGGTATTATCTCCATATATACCAATAACCACAGAAACCCCAAAGTGGACACAAGACAGACGGGCGGACGAAAACTATGGCAAGCTATTTCTTATTCTCAATTTAGTTTATGTATTCTAAGAACAACAGCAAAAAAAAAAAAAAAAAAACAATGAAAGAAAAGAAAAAGTCAGATTAAGGATGTACGAGTGGAGTAAACGTAATGTATATAGAGACTTTGAATTGCTACAATACCCAACCAATTAATCTTCCATTTCGATTAGATTGTATCGACTTGTCGTGTATCCATATGTTCATTGGATGAACGTTAAACTCTCTCTTCCAGATCCAGATCCACATCCCAGATCCAGTTTTTCCCTATACACAGTGGTGAGCCTTTTTTTTATGGTCATCAATATCCCTATATCCCCAGTCCGCGCGTATATACGAGTACTTCAACGGATAATGTCCTTTAGCCCAGTTTTTTTTTTTACTTATTTTTCAATTTGGTTTTTTTTTCGTTTGAGATTTTATTTTTTTTTTTTCGATTTTAAGGGAATATCCTTGAAGTGGATAATGTAGCTATCTAGGTACGTACACATATAAGAAACAAACTGCATTTTAACAACTATCCATAACACACGTATAGCCAACAAGCACGGATAAAAATAACATATCAAAAAATAAAAAAAAGGAGAACAAAATATTCCCTGAAATGGAGACGACGACAGAGTGTCGTCGAAGAAAAAGAACCTACTAAACTAAAGTACCCTCTCAACCCCCAAGGAAATCCAGTTGAGTGCATTTCAACGAATTGAAAATCCGCATGCATATCCTTTCGATGTGTATTTTTCCTCTCCAAATATTTCCCGTTATTTTTTTTTGTTGCAAAAAAAAAATCCTACATCCCTACCAAAAAAAAAAAGGACGAGGGAATAAACTGTGGTCTACTAACTCAGGATATTTACTGAATATGGTCCCCTAGATTTATTTTAACATTTTTTTTTTTGAAGAATTTCCGGGGAAAGGTGGGTGGGGATGAGGAGGGTGGGTAGTTGAAAAAAAAGGAAACTGTCATGTTTTGTCATTGAAGGTATCCGTGTGCACAATGCTATACCTACACACAAGAAAAAAAAAAAAAAAAAAACAAATAAGACAAACAAACAAAGAGGAAGCTTTGGAAAAATCCGCTCAAGGATTTGCAACTTGATTTGTTGACCGTTGATTTTGAAGAATACGTGATTTCGTAATCAAATGGCTTAAGGATTGAATTTTTTTTTGTGTGTGTTGTTCTATTGTTGATGAAGGTAGAGTATAGAGGTATGTGGTTTCTTTCTTTCTTTCTTCTTTCTTCTTTTTTTTTTTTTTTTTGATTTTCGATTACTGAATTCTATTGAATTGAAAATCGACGAGTTACTATAAATAACTTTGAAGCCTGAGATGTTGTTTTTATTTTTTTTTTTTTTTTTGTCTTTGAGGTTGACAAAGATTTTAGTTTGATAAAAAAAGGGGTTTGGATTTTTTTTTTTTTTTTGAATGAATTACAATAAACCTACTTGAAAAATAAAACCAATGGTAATTTGTATCTGTAAGTTTTATTTATTGATAAAAATTTAAGAGGGTTGGGGAATTTGAAAAAAAGGAGAACCAAGGTTAGATTTAAGGTAGGTAGGTATACCTACAGACCTTTAATTTCTGTGTTCAGTTTAAGGACCATTGATTTAGATGAATATAAAGAAGAAGCAAGGTTTAGAGTAATAGTTTATATTTAAGTAAGAAACTGAAGTTTTTATAATCAAATATCGAATAACAAAAATACATTACTCAGTATTTACTGAGTGCTCTTAAATTTAAGAGCCTCTTAACTCAAAAACTCCTCCCTCTTTAAAGATAAAAAATTCCCATTAATAAGCCAATGAGGGACGATATTTTAAGAGCGTGATCGGTGAATACCAGCCTAAGACTAAGAAAGTATTAATAACTTTGACTAGACAATTAAAGTGACAAAGTATTTTGGAACATACCTTAGTTCAATAATTTTGAATAATAGCTAATTTATTAATTTTGTTAGGTGAGTTCCCAGGGCGCAGTGGACATAGTGCTTGACTGCTACCTTGGATGTGTGGGTTCGACCCCTAGTCTAGGCAGCAATTAATTCTATACTCCCCCAACTGAACGCCACTTCTAGAATTTAATGAGATAATCAAAACCTAATTTCTCAATCCACTGTGTCAACAAAAAGTCTGTCCTATCCTTATATTCCTTCTAACAATGCCTAATTTATAAGACCCTAGGTCTTACTGGCATATTTATGTTTGCATGTATGTGTTTTTTTTAAATATTTTTGTTTTTAGAAAGTTTTTAAAAAAAAACTTTGTTTCTATATCTTTAAAATTAAATTGAATTATTTAAGTTGCCGGTTGGTAAAGGTTTTCTTTATAGTATATTTATATTTTTAAGAATATTAATAATAAATACAAGGTGTCCTGAACTCACCACCATAAAATAAAATCATGAGATGTCATTTCGAGTCGAAAAACTTATGGGGAAGCAGTGGTTTTATAATTTTTATTCTTTTGACTGGCGCTAACTTTGCCAAGAAATTTGAACCTGTTGAACAATTTTTTTTTCTCTGGATAAATAAGGGAACATTACACATTTTAAGAGCCAGTCAAAGGAAAAAAATATAAAAATCATAAAAAACGTTATAATTCGAAATCGAAGGGAAAACGAGAAAATTACCTTTAAAGTTTTTTTCTTGTTTTTTTTTGTGGCTGTAATTTCGAGACACTCTGTAATATGAATTTTCTTGGAACCATAGATGGATTCCCAACGGAAAGTTGACAGAGTAATACTCTAACGTCAGCACTTGAGAAGTCAATAAAGATGTCTCCGAAAAATCTTGAGGATTTTCAGACCAAGTTGTATACCAATTGTCTCTTTCAATCAAAGACGCAGGTGGTAATGGCTTTGTCATAAGCTCCGAAAAGTTTGCGAGAGAATTACGAGTCAAACGGTGTAATGCAACCATCTTACGCAGGCAGCCAGGCAAGGCTTCCGACCCAGAAGTATTTGGCTAAAAACGGTGGAAGACCAATCAGCACATATAGAGAAGAGTTGGAGAGAGCTGAATTAAATCCTCAGGAACTATAAAAGATGGCACGTATTAATAGTTTAGGATGGAAGGCAACCGGATGGATTCGAGTACCTTATTAAATAATTATCAGGCAACCTTACACCGATCCTCCAACCATACGATTTCAAAGGCTTTCAACTGGCCTCACCGTTTGAGGATGAATCTATCATCATATCTGAATTCTCTGAAACCACGAAAGTCTATCAATAAATTTCAACGGGTAAATGTTTTCAAGGCTGTTCTGGAGATTCTCAAACTCCCTCCATTTAATCTATAATTCTCACGAATCTTCAAAAAATGATGAACGTACTAGAAATAGAGATTATTTTCCTTAACCACACAACACGAATGTGGAATTCTGTACCCGCCCAATTTTTCTCTTTGTTTACGATCTTCAGGCATAAAAACCCGAGGGGCATCAGTATTTGCCTTTAACCCGTATCAAATTTTAAGGGTAGTCAATTGCGCGTAAAATATACAAAACAAACTTCAACCGGACAACAACTATATTCTTTAACAGTGCAGTAGCCATTAGCTGCATTTATTCTGCATTGTTCTTTTTTTTTTGTCATACGATTCGTATGTCTGCAATCCTTTTAGAGGATAGTTTCAATTTTCCCACCAAACTTTTTTACGAATTTAGAGACCGAACTTTATCTGATAAAAATCACATAAAGTTCTTGATCCTTCTTCCTCTCTTACATAGACATAGATAAAAAAAACTGTACACCAAAGAAAATACCTGAGAAAAACCACCATCAGGCTTGCCATGTTGTAACGACCATAAAAAAAAAAAAAACTTTTGCGTCCTTTCATTTCATCCAAAAAGGGATATCATTGAAAAACACTTCGGATAATTATCCATGAAATGTTCATTCTTCAAAACTGAAGAGCATCACCACCACACCACAGCGACAGCTCCGCATCAACGCGATGCACCAGAGTCACAAAAGGCTATGCTACAGTGCATGGCGTCTATTTTCTCGTCCTGGATGCATAGCAAAAACCCATTTTAAGGATATCCTAGGTGGAAAACTTAAGTTTTGCAGCACTCCTGCTGCGGTGGAGGTGATGGCTTTCCGTTGCAATAGTCCTTTTATTCAATACATTTGGGTCAAGTCCTGAGGTTTTTCTCAAGAAAACCATCATCGGCTTCGGCATCGGCATCGGTATGAATGTTAATGCACACAGCATAACTGTTGCAAGCAGCCATTTTTTTTTTTTTTTTGTATTTCTCTTTGTGCGCTGGCTGTACATATAGAAGTAACTGTATATACCTCTTACCTCCGTTGGCTGGCGATATCCCAACCACTACCATCATCATCATCATCGACACAAGCATACTTCAAGAGTTCCTGAACTTTGTGTAAAGATGAAACTTTAACACAATAGATTCCTGGGCACAAGCATCAAGGAACCACGTAAAATGTGCTAAGTAAAATCCAATGAAGCCTCCTTTTGCCAGGATACCAACCATTTTTTGGCAATGGGTCGGACAAAAGCACATCATCATGAAAGAATCATTAAGCAGAACCCACAAAATGGACAAAGATTGCCTTTGGTCCAAAGCAATTTTCGGCATCCTAGCAGGCCTTACCAAAAATAGCTATATCTTCCTTTCAGCTTTATCAAACCAACCACCTATACACCTACACTCATATCATCATGTATCTATAAGCTTCATCCCAAGCACACGCATTCCAATTTGCTTAAAAGGGTTACTCGAAAGACTTTTCGAGTATATTGACCGAAATAAACATGATTTCATGCTCATATATCACAACAAGCAACAAGTTCCTAAAGCTGAGGAGGCTGTTTTTTGTTTGTTTTTATTTTGAAAGGTGGGGGTGTTCCTGGGCTATACTCCTAAACTGGGTAATTTATATTCAGTTGAGAAAAAGTCTTGCTCTGCCACAGAGAGAATCAGCATTTTTAGAACACACACACACACACAGAGATGAGATGAAATTGAAATGAAAAACATGTCAAACATTTTTCGGAAGATTTTTCCACTTGAATTTCACATCCACTGGCGGTTTTTGGCTGATGGGAAACTAATGCGCAAGGGAAAGGGGCAAGCTAGCAGACAACTTCTCAACTGATGGGCCAAAAAGAGAAAAGTTGGTTTGTGCCTCTATTAGACAAGCATAAGCCATCAGGCCACCAGCCGCCCAGAGGAAAAGATGAAGTTATGTGGAAGAAGTATTTTTTTTTTTTTTGATTTGCGTATTTTAGGGAAAAGCTTTTTTTTTTTTGGTCGGGTAAAGTCCTTTTTCGGTTGTATAAGCTATCATCTGAAATCAGCATATACGAGTGAGTATATCCCAGCACCATAACATATGTGACCTATGGGTGACTTTTTTTTTTTTTTTTCTAACTTGGGGCCAAATGGGAATAGGAATAGTTAGTTGTTATTTGAAGTTGAGATATTATGCAAAAGTTGAACTACTCTCTCTCTGTCCTGTCTATGGCTAGATAGAATCGTATTATGTAACTATAATTTTTATTTTGTCCTTGTTAAGTTATAAATGTTATGATGATAATGATACGCCTCATTATATATTAATATAAATTATTCAATTTGCTAATTAAATGTAAATAAGTTTTGAAAGATACTCTCGTAGATAGTTAAATTCACAGGATATGGGATTTTATGTAAATTTTTTTATTAAACATTAAGTGTGTCTTGTTCCTTAAAGATTAGGTAACTTTTGCTGTGAGATACTGTTGATGGGTTGTTAACAAGATCGTTGGGATTGTTAAAAAAGTATTCTCCCAAGTGGAGCCTACGTCTTGGGGAAAGAGCAGGGCATGTACATTGAAGATGCGTAGTTGTTTCTTCCTCCTCTTTATCCATGCAGCTTCTGCAGAAGGCGTTAGAGAAAACACCCAACCTTGCTGCGTGCTTCCCAATTAGACAGTGTTCTGTAATCACACCTATTACGGAGCTAATGCGCGATCTATTTAGGGACAACAAGCATCTAGATCGCTTCAAGTTTAACAGTGGCCAGATCTGCTTTGTCACCACACCATGGTATTCCACTTAAGGTTTGTAAGTTAACGTAATGGCATCTTGCACTGGCATGGACCATGTTCCTGCCAGTACTCACGTATACTCCGAGGCTTAGCCGTGTTCGAGAGAAAAGACTTAATGAGAATTGTTGGTCCCACATGTGAGGAAGGACGATTCCGGAGACGGTGCAATCATGAATTGTACGCAATCTACCTTGAAGCAGACATAGTGACAGCATGAACGAAGAGGAACCGGCTCGGAAAGTCCTTTTTTTACATTCTATGGTAGACGCAGCGGGGTAGACCATGCTTGCGCAGCAGAAATGCCGTAGTCTTGGGGTGAGCAACTGGATGGCCATGGCTTTGGCTTGAGAGGTGGAGAGACTTCTTGAAAGAACCTAGGACCGGCTCCTGGTTGTCGAGCCGATGATGTTGATGAAAGTTATATAGGCGTTCAAACAGTAATTAACAATAATTCAATGCATACAAAATTGGTCCTGTTTACTTTTATCTGCTTAATTGAGGGACATCTTACTTACTTACTTAAGGTAGCGCTACAATCCGAGATGGACCTGGGCCTCAACCAACATGCGTCTCCAGCCAGCTCGGTCCCTAGCCAGCTGTCTCCAGTTTCGCACGCCAAGTTGGTTGAGGTCCTTTTCCACCTGCGTGTGCCACCTGAGCTGCGGTCTTTCTCTACTGCGCCGCCGCCGTCCCTTGGATTGGATTGGATTCGAAAACTCTCCGGGCCGGAGCGTTGGCCCAGCCATCTAAGTCGTTGGACTTTTATTCGTTTGACCAGGTCAGTGTCGCTGTACAGCCCGCACAGTTCATGGTTGTATCATCTGCTCCACTCACCATATATGCAGACGGGACCAAAAATCACCCGGAGAATTTTCCTCTCGAAGCATCCTATAAGACGTTCTCATCCTGCCTTGACAAGGTCCAAGCCTCAGCACCATATATAACAACTGGGATGATAAGCGACTTATAAAGGGTCACTTTAGTTGCTTGAGAGAGGACTTTACTACTCAATTGCCTTCTAAGCCCAAAGAAGCAGCGATTCGCAAGAGTTATTCTCCGTTTAATTTCAGCGCTGGTGTCGTTGTCTGAATTGATAGCTGTGCCTACTGCCTAGGTATACAAAGTCCTCAACTACCTCGAAGTTATAGCTACCTGTGGTGACGTTTTGTCCAAGACATCGCCGTTCTATGTCCTTTCTTGAAGACAGCATATACTTCGTCTTGCCCTCATTGACCACTAAACCCATCTTCTCCACTTCCGTCTAAATGCTCACGAACGTGCCACTGACATCACGCTTTGATCTTCCAATTATGTCAATATCATCGGCGTATCCGAGTAATTGGACCTACCTTTGGAAGATTGTGCCTCTGGTATTGACGAGTGAGTTTTGCACAATTCTCTCCAGAACGATGTTGAAAAAATCGCATGACAGTGCATCGCCTTGTCTAAAACCTTTTTTGACATCAAATGCGTCGGTGAGATCTTGTCCGACCTTGATGGAGCAGCGTGCATTCTCCATCGTCATTCTTCACATTTTTGAGGGACATTATTTAGTAATTATTTAATGTCTTACAATATTTTTTTCATAAAAATTTTCGATTTTGCATAAAAATCATGGTTTCGTCTTTGATCCCAATATCTCAGCAAATTTTGCTAGCAAACCTTTTTCAGGTGATTTTGAAAACAAGTGATTGTAGCTCAATTTTATAAGACAAAAAATAAACAGTAATGTTTGTGAAAACTCAAGTTTCTAAGTACACTGAAATTGGAGTGGCCCGAAATAGTTTAAATTCGATTTTAATAATTTAGTTTTTTTAATTTTGATATGCCCGATTACTCTTCGAAGGTGATAATAAAAAAATGTAAAATTAACAAAACGGTCTCTGGAGAAAAGGATGGCCACGAGACCAAGACAAGACTAACTTCTGCAGACATGCTCGATTAGACTGCGGCAAGAGTATTTTTTCGACTTTGAAAACAATATTGTTTTTTTTTCGGATTTCGGATTTCGAACGGGTCAAGAAATCCTGCATTGCTTTCTATGCCTGCAGAAAAACCTTTGGTAAGAAGTGGGGCCTCCAATCTAAGATGATTCTGCGGACGTACACTGCTGTGGTTCCACCAATTTTGTCATACGGATCGATTGTGTGGTGGCTGCACTTAGCAAATAATATAACATCAATAAACTTAAGAAGGTTCAAAGAACGGCTAGCGTTGGCACTACGGGAGCTATTCGATCCTGCCCAACAGATGCCCTTAACGTTATCCTGCACCTTCTACCACTCGATCTTCACATCAAATATGTATCGGCATGCAGTGCCGTAAGATCAAAACTGCTGGTCTTCCAAGCCATATGGCCATGGAAATATCACAAAATTGATTCCTCCCGATATTTTCCTAGCTAACACCGACTACTGTATACCCCCTCTCAGACTCATCGAAGATTTGAAAGTTGTTTTTCCTTCAAGAGTTGATTGGAAAAACGATATTGTAACGAAAGACTTTGACACCACAATTTTTACTGATGGGTCTAAGATGGAGTGTGGCGTTGGTTCAGGAATCTTTTCCGAGGCACTGAACATCTCCAAGTCTTTCAGACTACTAGACTTTGCAAGTGTATTTCAAGCTGAACTACTAGCAATTAGAGAAGCATGTAAATTGCTCAAATTAAACCAAAATCAACCTGGAAACATAGCAATCTGCTCCGACAGCCAGGCGGCCATTAAGGCCATCAAATCAACTACATCAACCTCATTACTTGCCCAGCAATGTCGAGACGAATTGTCGAGTCTAGGCATTGAACGCCGGGTCACTCTTATCTGGGTTCCAGGTCATAGTGACATAGAGGGTAACGAACGGGCTGACGAGTTGGCTCGACAAGGCTCGGCCCTTCACAGCTCACTAGCGGTAAATGTTAATATGTATCCCTATTGGTGTTGTGAAGGGACGGATTTTCTCGATTTTTCTCAATCAATCCAACCTTAGGTGGAGCAGTCTTACAAACTGTGTCATATCAAGAAAGATTTGGCCTACCTATAAGCAATATCGTTGCAAAGATCTGTTATGTAGACCCAGGCACGACATAGCCAAGGTCACAGCAATTTGTACTGGGCACTGGCCTATAGGGGAACATGCAAGGAAGCTGGGAATCCCCTATAACTCCCACTGTAGGAGCTGTGGAGACCCACAAGAAAAAGAAACTGTCACTCATTTTCTCTGCAACTGCCCCGCTCTAGCCCATTCTAGATTGACTTCCTTTGGGAAGGCATTCCTCGACGACCCAAGTGAGCTTTCTGGGAAGAAAATCAAAGATCTGGATTATCTTTCTGAATGCGACGAAATGGCTTTAATGAAAGTTGTTAAAGGCTAAAAAAAACCATATAATTCCATTTTAAATCCTTACTAGGTTGACACGAGTAAATGGTATCAAAACGGCGCTTCCGAGCGCAAGGCCAGGGCTAGCGGCTGCCATCTCTACCTACCTACCTACCTACAAGTACATGTTCAAAAAAATTATTACGAATTTTTTAAAAAGCCAAAAGATTTTACAAATTTTATTAAAGATTCCTCTTCTTATACAAAACTTGCAAGAATTGGAAAATGCAAGTTTTGAAGTTAACTGGTAGCCCCCGCGCTGGAAATGGGTTAATAAATTTATTTCATTTTTTTTCGTTTGCTCAGCATGACGATAGCTGGGTAGTACCCGAAAAATATTATTCAGAAGAAACAACTACATATCTTGAAAGCATATTAATTTCCATAAAGCATATAGTACATAAGTAGTTCCGTTTTATAGTATACCTATTGGCAAAACTATTAAAAAAAAAAATCATTATTATCCCCAGAACAAAATTTGACAATGACTCAAGAAGGTTTTTAACATTGTCTTATCTAATCAAATAAAACTGATAGCAAAAGGAGCAATTCCTTCTTTATTATGTTATAATGCTGTTTAATTTGAATTTTTATGGACTTTCATCTAAAAATTGTTGGTACCATTATTTTTTTTGTTTTTTGCTGAAAACTCATTAAATTTCACCATCATCAGCTTCAGGAGCAAATTATTTGTTTCTTGCTTTACACAAAAACAAAAAAATAAAAAAAAACCCAAAGGTGCGCTTTCTTATCTTAATTCCTTAATATACTTACCTTTCGATTAAAAGTTAAATAATTTAAAAGTAATGAGTAAGTTACCTGAAGCAATAAGTTTCATTTTCTTTCAATGCTCCCTAAGCCATTATATTCTCCTTTTTTTTTCTGTGTGTTCCTTGTTGTCTTCCTTTTTTTTTTCCTTATTTAATCTTACTGCATATATACAGAAGGCTATATCATTATCAAAGCAACTGAGACAAGGATCACTCACAGAGATATACAGCTGAAGATAAAAGTAAAAAATCTAATTTTCTGATGAAGTAACCTGTCCAACAAAAACCTAGTGTGAGACTCTGCTTTTAAACAGGAAAAGGTCCTGGATGGTGTCGGTCGGTGTGTGCCCCTCTGGGCAAATCCAACAACTATAAAATTCCGTATACACATCATCACTATATACAACAGACCTGCCTTAGATTTTTGTAAACCTCCCTTTCCTGAGCTGGCTACTTTTGGTTGTGCATGGACCACTTCCGCTTTTTGTGCACAAATTATCCTATATTATGGAAGTTGTTGAATTGTTGTTATTAGATTTTGCAATAGTATCAGTTGTTGTGTTGTGTATAGCAAGGATAAACGTGGCCTTCCAACGAGAAAATTACTGGGCGTGTAAATTACTCGTTAGGTATAGTTGTGTAATTTGTACCACGTATACCTTTATTTCTATATGTTGTTTAGATGTAGTTAGATACTTCTTGTTTTCTAGAATGTGCTGTTCATAGTTCATCATATTCCGTACTTCTATTGAGGTCGAGTATTTGGTTTCTAAATTATTTCCGGACACAATACACAAAATCTATTTTTTTTTTTTAGAAAAATAATTGCTACTCTTATTATACCAGGGACAGTAATCTGGCAATCAGTTCCATTGCTATGAATGCTATGAATCCTGAACCAATCAGAAATTATAGGTTCAGAACTACTTATGTCGGTTTCAGGAGCTGACAAAGCTATCCAACAAATGGGATTGGTGAGTTGGCAAAATACTGGAAACAGGCACAGGGACCGACGAAGACATTCGAGATGTCAAACTTCTAAAGAGAAAACACCAAAAATGGAATCAGTATCATCCTTGAGAAGGAGTTTCTTGGAAACATCTTGGCTACTTCAAAATCCAGTGACTGTTTAATGTTTATATTGATTACTCTTGCTCCAAAAATTGGATTTGAAAAATCGGAAGAAGAAGCATTTTAGCTAGGCATCCAAAGCTACCTTGGGAACTATCCGAGAGATTAGCTTTTATTTTTAACCGAAGAATTGAATGGGCATGTCTGCTCAATCTTACGAAGACACTATGAGGATTGTCAAGGTGGCTTGGAACACGGGACTAGGAATCTTCCTGTTGAAGACGTTCCAAACAGGTGCAGATCCACAAGTGAATGATTGTAAAGTGATTTTGGGAGAAGCCATCGTTCCGCAATGTTGTCTTCTACTCACTGATTTTCTTTTACGGAAACAAGCAGGGTTTCTAGGGGGAAATTTACATGCATGAAAGTACAAAACATGTGGTAGTCTCTGAAAGAATACTACGTGCGAAATCACCGCTAGGAACTATCAGAGGACACTACTAGAATGATGAAACGAAAGCAGCGATAACTAGGACGGCTTAGAAAAAGCTTGATCAATATGGCTCGAAGTAGTTGATAGACGCTGCAAGAAAGAAGCAAAGAAGAAGAGTGCCCACCATCAAGCAAAAGCTAATAAGAGCATGTGTCGGAAGCTGGTGGGTATACCTGCGCCCGCTCCGGATGCAAATAACGCTTATCAGTAACTGCCAACTTATCGAAATAGCGGCACAAAGAAGGGAAATGAGAAGACTCGTGTACCTACATTCTGGGTACTGAAAGGAACGTTCTAGATGGGTATTATTAGTCCAAAACGGACATACCGTTTACAGGATTTGACAATGCATAAGCAGTACGAATTGATGGCAGCTGAGTGAAGATAATTTAAACGACAGCAGAATAAATTTAGAAGAAGATAAAGAAGAAGAAGAAGAAGAAGAAGAAGAAGAAGAAGAAGAAGAAGAAGAAGAAGAAGAAGAAGAAGAAGAAGAAGAAGAAGAAGAAGAAGAAGAAGAAGAAGAAGAAGAAGAAGAAGAAGAAGAAGAAGAAGAAGCAGAAGAAGAAGAAGAAGAAGAAGAAGAAGAAGAAGAAGAAGAAGAAGAAGAAGAAGAAGAAGAAGAAAAAGAGTAAAGTCTCAAGAAGAAGAAGAAAGTCTCAAGAAGAAGAAGAAAGTCTCAAGAAGAAGAAGAAACTCTCCAGAAGAGAAAGTCTCAAGGAAAAAATACTTTGAGCACAAACATACGACTTTAGCTGGCACTTAATCTTTTTTTTTGTTGGTGTTTCACAGCTTCGTTTCTCTTCAATTTTTCCCAATTACAGGACGTGAATGTCAGGGAGTGAATTGGTCGTTTGATTTTTTTTTTTTTGTGTTATTTCGCCTTAGTGTGTAGATAGACAGAGTGTAAGGCATCACCTACCACCGAATGAGTGGTATCGATTTAATTTAAGGTCAGCATTTGTACATATGCGGTCGACACTCTTCACCATTATTATAGATACCCTCTCTGTGCTATTTATTGCTCAGGTTGAGCTATCTGTGTTCGAAGTATAGATGACTATAGTTTTCTGTGTTGTGTAAAAATGATACAGTGTTAGGAATAGGAGCAGAAGTTAGGCTGTAGCACAGGCATGATATTTATAATGGTATCTAGGATGATAGTATAGATTGTGTACTTCGACTTCTATTCGCAATGGTTTGGGTTATATGTATTTTTTTTTTATGTAGTTTCTGTGCTTTTGTCTTTGATTGATAGTTTAGATTGAATAATTGATGATATGTAGTAAAAAAAAAAACATGCGGATATCTGTCAGACAATCAATATGTGAAAAACAGTTGATTTTTTTTTCAGGCGATAAAAAAACTATTTGACTAGAATTGGTTTAGGTTTGTAATTTTAATGAAAGCAACAAGCTTTGGTTTGTTTTTTTTTCCGGTCTATCAGAAGTTGGAATTGAAATGATTTTTTTTTCATAAAGTTGAATTAAATTGAAAATTGGAAAAATTGAAAGGATATTGATTGATGTATTGGTATAAGCAAAAGTCAAAAAAAATTCCAAATTTGCGGTTATTTTATAAATCAAAAAAAAAAAGGAAGAGTTCAGTCTGAAATCTGACTGTAAAATTGTAAGTAAGAAAGAGAAGGAGAAATTATAAATTGGGTAACTATATTAAGAATTCAGATAATAAATACTATCTCATGTTTATGCAAGGTTAGTGGATCGATTAATAAAAAAGTAACCCATACATCAAATAAATATGTAATAATTATTAAAGAATTTTTTTTTAATATTGTCCAAATGTACACCCTCTTGGCACTCATTCCATCGTGAGGTAAAATTACTTATGAAGGCTAGGCAGGTGGATTTAGTGATGGCTGCCGTTTTGTTTCGCCACGTTTTCTAATGTTACTGATGACCTTGGCTCCCAGGAATTTGGGTTTTCCAGTGTTGTACCGGTCTCTTTAAATTGTTTGATCCATTTTCGTAAAAAAAGAATGTTTGGCGTACCATTTACCATTTCATTGCGTTCTTTTTAAATCTTTTTTTTTAAATTTTCGTGAGTTTTTGACATTATTTGTTTTTGATAATTCACGTAAAATTTATAAAATTTTAACATTTGAGAAGAGTTAAACTTAATTTAAAAATTTATAACTAACATGAATTTTAAAAACTACTTTATTGTTTTGAAATCTCATATTCAATTGAAATTTTGAAAATTCATGTGAATCTACTCAGTTTTTGAATATTTTAAGAAAACTGTAAATTTGGAAAACACTTTGAATCTTAGACTTACTTAAACTTTTTGAAAATTTTTAATTTTTTAAATTTAAGTGAAATTTGTAAATTTACGTGGAGTTTATCTCTTTTTAATAAATAAAATTCTCGTGTCACAGTTTTCGTTGCCATACTCCTCAGAAACGGCTTGACCGATTTTGATGAAATTTTTTGTGCCTATCCGGTATCTATGAGAATGGACCAACATCTATTTTTCATCCCCCTAAATGTTAGAGGTAGTCCACCCCTAAATTTTTTTTTTATTTTTTAGACAACATTTTTAATTTCTATTTTTTTATGATACAACATACAAAAATACATACAATCCTAAATTTTCACCCTTCTACGATCAACCCTTATTTTTTAATAGCCATTTTAGTAATTTAATCATTTTTCCTCTCCGGTAAAAGAGTATTCCTACCAAATTTCAAATTTCCTATCTCTCAAGTTGGAAAAAAAGCACACATTTAAAAAAAAAAAAACATTAAAATCGGTTAAGTAGTTTAGGAATCCATCGCGGACAAACATCGTGACAGGAGATTTATATATATAGATATAAGAGATTTCCACGTATATAGTCATTCATCACGATATCTCTGGAACCATTAGATCTAAAGACTTGAAATTTGGTAGGAATACTCTTTTCACCGAGTAAAAGTCAGCTAATAACGGATTTTACGAAATTTCACCCCAAGAGGGGTTGGGGGGTGTTAATTAAAAAAAATTCAAATTTTAAAACTACAGCTCTTATAGGTATTATGAAACTTAGTCAGGATATTCTTTTTGGCATGTTTGAATTTACTAAGAACTAATTTTATGATATTCAACCCTAAGAGGGTTGTGCGGGGGCGTTAAAAATTAAAAAAAATTGTATCTTTTAATCTGTAGATTTAAAACTTAGAAACTTGACCAGAATATTTTTTTTGGTATGTTTGAATTTACTGTGGATCTGTGTAAGTCAAAACAATACTTCAATTAAATTTCAAGTCTAGATCTAAAAATACAATTCTATAAAGTGCCCAGCGAAGTGGGCGGGTAACAGCTAGTAAATTTATAAAACTTAAGAAATTTACACTTCCATGTGCAATTTTCAAAAGTTCACGTGAAATCTATAAGAAATGGTTTAAGTTTTTTATAAACTTGTTAGTTTTAAGATTACAGTATACACAGGATAGGTGCAATTTTTAAAAAAATATGTAACCATATTGTGACCAAATTTTCGAAATTTGGACGTAACATTTTGAAAAATTTCATCAGAATTATAGTTTTTCAAAATAATGTTAACTATATGTAAATAAAGGTTCAAATTATATTCTTCAACAGATGAGATGAAAGCGCTACGTAACATTTTTGCAACGCTCCCCTTCTGAAGTTGCATTCATACTTAAAAAGAAATTTTCTTAAGTGGCATTGTCAAATAGATTGAACCTTTTTTCTCAACATTCTTCCATTCTTCAGTAAATGATTTTTATCTTTTTAAGAGTTGTTTTAAGAAGCTTCCATTTATGCAAGGATTTGTCAGTTTTATTTCCATTTTTAAAAAAATAATTTTTTGTAAAAATTGATTTTTTTGATTATCTAATTTTTAATTTTTTTAATTTTTACTGTTTTATATAAACAGAGTTTAATTAATTATTGGTTCATTTAAAAAAATTATAAAAAAAATATATTATTTTCGTTTTTACTTTTTTATTTAAAAAAAAAAAAAAACAAATAGGTAGGTAGGTATTTAGATGTTTTTTCATAGAAGTATTCAAAAAAGAGAAGTGAGAACTAAATTATAGGGGGAGTACGGGAGACTTGAGCCACTTTTTGCTTAATCGTTCATAAAAACTTGTCTATTTATCTCAGAGACATGTCGAATACATTTTTGTAAAGATACATTTATCTGCTTCCAGAAAAGCCTCATAAACTTTATTTACACTCATCTGAGTTTTGCCAAATCCACAAAAAGTGGGAACAGATTTTTGGCTCAAGTCTCCCGCCTGGGCGGGAGACTTGACCACCTCCTTGGGGAGACTTGATCATACCTAAATTCTTCGAGTAAAATAAAAACAAAGATAGTAAAATCAATTCGTATCTTATTAAAACTCATTTTTATTATATTTTATGTGTTTTTAATGAACATAAAAACTCTTTAAAAAAAAAAAAAACTTAAAAACATAAATATATCTTTCATAGTAAATAAGAATAAAAAAGTAAACAAAACAAAAAAAATAACTTCAAAAACATAACATAAATAAATAAATAACTTAATTTCTAATTAAAATACCAGAAGCACTGGCTTTTAATTGCCATAAATGTAGTATTAACCTCTAATTGGTATCACAGTTAGGGCAGATAAAGACCTCATTGTCTTTTTTGGTCAGTCCAACACATATCTCGTGCACGTATTTGTTACATAAGACGCAAAGACGCATATCCATAATATCATCAGTTTTGCACACAAAACAAAACCATGTTTCGTCATGTTCTTCTATGTCCATTGGACTGTTTAAACCTTCATCGAAATTTACTTCGTTAGAAGTTTCGCTGTCACTTGACTGCAAAACTTTTTTTTTTATTGTAGCAGGTTTGTTTTTTTTAATTTTATTTTTTTTCTCTGCGGCTGATTTTGTAATGTTTTTTTGTTCTTCAATAATATTTTCTTCATTTTTTTCGGGTGTCTTTGTCAAAATCTTAGTTTTTCCTGGTTGTCGACCTCTTCTCTGTACCCTTGGACCAGCTTTTGGGAATGGCCGGATCATACTGGGACTTACTATCAGATTTCCAGATCCAATTGTATGGGAAGGAATTGATAAACCCTTTGATAAACCTCTTGAAGTAGAGGGAACTGAATCTGGATCTGGGACTGCACCTAATGACACTTCCACTGGTACTGCAACTTCGTTTTGGACTTCTACTGGAACTCTATTGATGACTTCAAGAAGTTCTGTTTCCATGTTTGGCCGATCTGTCACTGCAGAGCACATAAAATCATCATCGGTGAAAATTTCGCTGTTGAAAGGATGAATCCCTGCCCTTTCAAAACCACTGGTTATATTCCTTTGATTAAAAGCAAGTGGCATTGCTTCTTTCACGTATGAAGGAATGTTGTAAATTGTCACAGTCTTCCCTGGATTGGACAACATCCAGTTATTCATTGCAGCGTTGTATCTGGACTTAAAGGAAGAAAACACAGTTATATCCAGAGGCTGCATTTTGTTGCTGCAATGAGGTGGCAATGTCAAAAGTGTTATGCCATTTGTCTTCGAAAAGTCGATAGCCTCAATGCTCATGTGACTCTCATGGTTATCCAATATAAGCAGCACCCGATTCTCCATCGAACAATGAGAATATTTAGCGAAGTGATGAAGATACTTCAAGAATCCATTGGACGTCATCCAGCCACTTGGGTAGGCATCTCCCCCAGATCCTTCAGGTCCGTTCAAAACAAAAGTTTCGTTGAACTTAACTCTTGGAAAAACAAAGAAAGGGGGAATGCTATTTCCAATTGCATTAATTGCGAAACACACGGTGACAAGGGTTCCCCTCTCTGCAGATGTTGCCTGTCCAACCTGACGATTTTTTTTTGCTGCTAGGACCTTCGGGCATTTCTGAACAGTTGTGCACCCAGTTTCGTCGCAGTTATAAATGTTCTGGGGTTCGAAATTAAACTTTTCACGGACTTCTTTTAAATTAGTAAAAAAATCTGAAACATTTTTTTTATTAAAGCTTGTTGCTCTGGACAAACTAGTTGCTTCTGGTCTTCGCAGGCTTATTGATGAATTTCTTTTTAAAAATCCTCGAAACCAATCACGTCCAGCCTGTTCTTTAGCTGACCAGCTCGGAATTATTGCTTTGTTGTTGGCTTTTGCAAATTCATAAGCTAATCGCATGGCAGATGTTCTTGTGAGTCCATAGTTCATTTTGCTGCATGTGATGAAATATTCAACCAGTTGTTTTTCTTCTTGTAAGGTAAATATTTGAGCGTTCTTGTACTGACTTGCTTTGCTCTCAAATTTGTCAAAGCTAGTCTTGCCGCGTAAATACCTGGTCAAGGTTGTTCTGTTTATGTTATGCTTATTTGCAGTTGCCCTGATTGATTTGCCTTCATGAACTTCTTTTAATGCTTGTTCAATCATTTCTTTCGAAACCACACTCCTTTGCGCTGCTCCTTCCTTTCTTTTGTATACAAATGGCATTTTAAATATCTAAAAAAGAATGAAATTTTTGCATTTATAACCTATTCTGACAATAAATATCAACATACGGGAGACTTGAACCACTGATCAAGTCTCCCCTAAAAAAATGGCTCAAGTCTCCCGCTCACGTTTTTTCACAATTAATAGTTAATAACTTTTTTGAAACATAAGACAGCTTCATTTTGTTTTATTATTAACAAAGTCGAATTAATGTTTTATTAGTTTATGTGAACTTTTTTTAACTTACCGTGATAAAAAACTTTTTATGTTGAAAACAAAAAAAAAAAAAAGTTTAACTTTTTGCGCCAAAAAACACCCTTTCTCATTCACCAGCCAAAGTTAACTGAGGATCAAGGATATTTTTTGTGTGCAAGTAGAATGTCGTGGGATGGAACGTTTGAGTATACTCATGAATGATTTGAGTGGTATTTGAGTGAATTATTTAGAGTGGCTCATGTCTCCCATATGGTCAAGTCTCCCGTACTCCCCCTACGCTTTTCGAATTTATTTTTTATATTTCCCTCTATTTTCATAATAAAGCCAGCATGTGGTTTCTAATATTTTTAAAACACAATTTTAACTTGTTTTTGAAAAAAAAAATAAAGCTCTACTTAATTATTTTTAACTTTTGTTTAAACAAAATCTTTCATCTTGCATGCTTTTAGAGCGCAGCATAATGTATTTAGAGTTATGGCCTTAATCAAGTGACAAAATTTTTTCATACCCTCTGTATGCACTAAAATAAAATCCAATACTTATCCAAGCTAAATTTTAAAATCCTTCAAAAAAAGCGGATTGCAGGTTGAATTTAGTAAAACAGTCTAAACTATAAACTTCGTCCTTGATTGCTCATCATCTAGCTTAGGTACCACACGTTTTATTGATGCCATCACCAGCCCTCAACTTGTTGCTCCAATCCAAACAATTCAAACAAAAAAATATTTTTGTTCTTAAATCCTTGCAAACATTGTGTATACACCCCAAAATCTGTTCCTTATACATCAACTGTATCCGATAAATTATTGTGATGATAATCCCCACCACTTTATTATGTCCCAGTCTATTTGAGTTTAATGTACCAATAATGTTTTCAGCCAGATCCCACCCCTGCCTGCGGTATTATTTGTCGTCATCACTCCGTCTTATCAGGAAGCACATTATGGATAAAGCTTAATTTAAACATCTTCATCACCTGCCTCATATACCTACCCTACATAGCTATACCTACGCACAAATTCCCTAAATCATGTCACTTGCAACTTCAATTTACGTTTGACAGTAACAAATAAAAATAACAACCAAACCAATGCCAAAGCTGAAGCTGAAGCCGTAGCTGAAGCAAAAACGCTACACAATTCACCCATAAACACAAAATAGAGAGAGGAGATACCTAGAAATTCAATGTTTCTTTTGTGCAAATATTTGTTATAAACTCTCTTAACAATACCTGCCCTTGAAGGCTGTTTGGGACCGTTCTTAGCTGTGATTCTGTGATGACGACGACAACATAGAGTCGTCGTGATGGTGGTCGTCATTGTCTTTGTTTCCCACAATAAACAAATAAAATTACATCCAGGAGCAAAGAAGAACGTGGGCGCAGTTGTGGGGGGTGGAGAGCTATGGTATCACATCACAAATTAAGGTAGCAATGTACAAAGCCCTAACAAACAAACGCAACAAAAGGGAAGGAGCAAAATATATCTCCCCCAATTCTAAAAGGCCTAGACAATATACCAAAACCGATGATGATGGTGCGAATAAACTAACACAAACAGGGATGGAGTGAAGTAAAGTAAAAATGATACAAAAACAAACAGAAAGTGGGTTAATGTTTTCCACCCCTCTCCCACATCCACAAAGACCCCCTGAGGTCACAACAACAAAAAAAAAAAAAACACATAAAACAATATGGGGTTCGAAATTTACCCATCACGTACCCATCTATACCTACTATATAACTTGGAATTGTATTTGCGGTTTATGTGAACGTTTTTCAGGTTGGCATAGGTCTCCAGTTCCATAGCCATCACGAGGGTGAATTTCCTCATTAAAGAGAGACTCTTTTTGAGAGAAGAAAGTTAAAGTAACCACAAATTCAGTTCCATTGATGATGAACAGAGTGCTACACACTTTTTTTTTTTTTTTTTTTTTTTTCAGGTGGTGCCAAAATTAGGTATATGTTCCTGGTTAGAATAGAAAACGAATGTCGAACACACGTAAAGGTACATTCCGTTAGGAAGAAAAAGGGTTCGATGGTTCATCATCGCTCTAGTTCATTCAAAGTTAGTTTTCTCTCGAAAAGAGAGCCAAAAATGATCCTGCGTAGTTGATTGGAAACTCTTATATTTTTAGCAAAGATAAGAAAGTAATAAAATGGATTTTGAGTGAGTTTTTTGAAGGAGGCATTGCAGGTAAGGTAGTTTTTGAGTGTTATTCAAATGAACGAATTGTGCAAAATATAATATGAATTTAAAAATACCAACAATTATTACCTACTACTTGGTCAACAACCTACAGTACTTTTAGTTTTTGAGTCTCCTCGCATCCATATTATATAGAGACATCAATGGCAGCGGTGGGCGGGAATTGGCAAACTCCAGATGTCCTCATAAATTGCAAGAAATTGCAGTCATTATTGGTTAATGCGGGAAATTGTAGTCGTTTAATTTTAATGACCTTACGTTCAGCAATGGTGGGTGTGTACGCTGTATATAGGTACAGTTATAAGTTGACTTGAGATGATTTATCCATATTATGGATATTAATAACATATTACCAAACCGGTTTAATTGAAGAACAAGTTAAATTATTTATAGTCAAGTTATATGTAGGTGTCTACAGTAATTACAATTTGAAACTGATGGGGGTTGCTTTGTACCACTAATATGATATAATACAGACTTTTGATCTAAATATGTATAAGACCTAACCCAAAGTTTTAGAAAAAAAATGGCGGTCCAAATCTTAAGCAAACATAGCATATAATTTTAGTCTACTCGTATTTTTAATGTAAACAGTAGGTACTAGTTCGGAACTAGAAATATAGACTTTGGCATTTTAGTACAAACTGACAGTATGAATTGACTAATTTGGTGAATGGACCCAGAACAAGATGGCCGTTAATTTCAATTTTCATAAGAGAATTTTGTTTAGCGATGAAGCTCACTTTCGGTTGAATGGCTATGTCATAAACAAAACTGCCGTATTTGGAATGAATATACTCCCCAAGGGTATGTTCAGAGACCGTTAGCTCCAGAAAAATTGACGTTTGGTTAATGGAATTTGGACAGAATTTGGTGATCATGATCACCATAAGGCCTTGAGTACTGACTTTTTCGTTCCTCAATCGAACAACCATGATGTGCCAGGAGCTGTGGTTTTAACAAGACGGCGCAACATGTCTTAAAGCTCGTGCCACAAATGATTTATTGAAAGAAACGTTTGGTAGCAAAGTTTTCTGTTTCGGAGCCGTGAATTGGAATTCAAGATGGAGCGATTCAACGCCGCTGGAGTATTTTCTGTGGAATTATGTGAAGTCGCTTGTCTACACCGATAACCCTCAAACGATAGATCTCAATTTTAAAAATTCATCTTTGTTTTTTTTTTCTATTTCAAAGTTCTATGCATCTGAAAAAAAAAACACCCAGTTAATTTATAAATAATGAAAAACTTTAACTGGCTTTTATCATCTACAAGTGTATTATTATATAATTAAGTTTTTAATTTTCTTAAAGTGTTATCTTCTTGTGACAATTATATTGTACTCATTTTAATTGAGACATTTTTTTAGTAGATATACAACCCCCAAATCCCCCCCAAAAAAAGACATTCTTAAATTCCAGAGATGTCATGTTAAACATTCCACTTGAATTAAGCACTCCATCAATCTGTTGTCTCTCTCTCATCGTATTTTTATTCCTTTGCAAACAAAAAAAAAATAACCACTTCAATGTAAAGCAAGGACACTTAATTTATCTTTTTGTCTAGCAAATTATTTACATTTTATATTTTATATATATAATATGAATTTAATGCAAAAGAACAAAGTAGAATAAGTGTATTCATTAAGATTTTTTTCTTTTTTGTTCAGGAGGATAAATCATTTTCTTGTTTTACTGAAGTGTTTTTCAAGAATTAATATAAACTAACCTATGGATTTTTTTTTAATGTTTTTAAAACCAACTGGTATGTTTTAATTAATTTCAAATACCCTGTATTAAAGTTCTAAAATCATTCATTCATTTTTAAAATTATCTACTTGGGTGCTTAAATCAGGAATTTTCAAAAATAAAAAACATGTTTTTAAAAAAAAATTGCTTTGGAAAAATATTTCAATATTTTTCGATTTTTTGAAAACTGCAAACGCGGCAAAAATGTTTGTTGGTGGCCAAAATGGTTGTCTTTTGAGAATTTTATTTTATTTTTCTTAATTTGTATGCCAAGTTATAACAACTCCCACAGTTTTAAAATCAGCTGGTACCTTTTCGATTCTTCATGTATCCAATTAGAACACTCGACAGAAGTTTTTTTCAAAACCACAAACTTATCTCAAATTTTTGATTGGGATGGAGCTTAAAATCAAAACTGCGCGTCTGTAAGTCGTGGACATTGGCAGCCATTTTGAAAAACTCGTTTTAATCCCTACATCTCAAGAACAGCTCGTCAAACAAGAAATTGATAGTTTCCTGTTACCTATACCTACTTATTTTTTCATAATATCAATTCTAAGGGAGATATAATGAAAAAAATAATAAAAGTAAAATTTTAGGCGCTATAACTCCTTTGAAGAAAATATTGAAGGCAAAAGAGTAAGAAAATTAAATTTCCAATAAAATTTAAAATTATGAATTTCTTGTACGCTGAGCCGTTTTCGAGATATGGCTTAAAGCACAATTTTTAAATGGCGGCAAACGCACATAAGAAGATACAACCCTGGTTACTTGCCCTATTTTTATCTAGAAACGCAATCGTCACTAAAAACAATTTGTACAAATCTCAAAGGCGAACATTTTTTACAATTATTTTAAAAACTTAATTCAAATTGATTACATTTTTGTGGGCAGAGAAAGAGCAAAACTTTTTGAACCTGCCAAAGTTCATGAACTCCAAGTTCCTATATACATGGTGTCTCCGCATTTGTGTGTTGTTTCCATTTCCTTGATGAATGCCTTATTAAATTTTTAATTAAATCACAAGAACCATTAATTCTCCAGTTGATAGGTTTCATTAATTTTACGCTTACGTTGCTCTTGTAAAATAATTTTTTTTCTCCACGAAAACAAACAACAACAACAAAAAAAAATGATTCTAAATAACCATCCGCTAAAACTGGGTTAACACGGACAGCGAGAGTTTGTGGAAATCCATTTTGCTCTTATAATACTGATGAATTATAAGACAGAAGGATTAAAACTTCATCGCTGCTATAAAAGTATGAACGATACGATAGAAAGAAAAAAAAAAAAAAATGGAGAAGAAATCTGAAAGTGCTATTACAATTGTTGTGCAATTAAAAATCATTACTGGGGGTGCCTAAAGTGTTTCCATTTTGCGGTTGGAAGAGCGCAAATGTTTTGTTGCAGCTTCTACAAATTCATGCCATTATCAAGGACGAAAGGGAAATTATCGCAGCCAATTCGTATATTTGTGTGTCATGGCGATTTAATTAAAAAATAAAAAAAATAAAAGTAGAACATGTAGCGCTTGAAATTCAGGTGGGATCGTTGATGTTTGAGTGGCACTATTGTTTTTGATATTTTTTTTTAGTTACAATTTTGGGGAGTGGGATTTTTTTTTAAATTCATTTTAAACTTTTAATATATTTTAATAAATGGTACAGCGCTTTTAATTAATTTATTGTTATTAATAAACAAATCTACTAAAGCTTATCAGAACAAAGTAAATACTTATTCTATTTTTTGTAATAAATAATATAGGAGAGTTCAATTGTGTATACTTCTATTAAATGTTTTTTAGTTCAGTTTGTAGGGAAAAAACGGCTTCAATGGCCCAATTAAATACTTTGTTATTACAAACAAAATATTTTTTAACCTATTTTTTATCAAAAAGCTGATTATATTATATCTGATTTGTAGTAGCTTCCTCTTCGCTATTTTCCCTCTAATGTTTAATACCCTTTTGGTACAGTTTAATTAAAAAAACTATAGTTTAAGATAAATGCATTTCAAAGAAATAACCTCACAATTCGAAAAACATTACCTACTTATTAAGAGAAGCAATATTTAATATACCTAGCAGCTGTGTTCACTCGACTCAAAAACGTGTTCAACTTTTGAATATTTTGCAAATCAAATAATCATTTATTGTTTTTGATCACAAGCAGTTTTCGAGAAATTTGTTTTTGAAAAATTTGGTCACAGAACACTGCCCCGAAAAATTGATTTGTCAATTTTTTCAATGCCTTTGATAGGCATCCAAATTTTGCATTATTTAATTTTTTAAAATAGATTGAATTTGAGTATTTACCGTTAATTTCCCCTTATTAGGGCCTCTGATATTATTAAATATAACGTATATCGTTCCTGGAGATGTAAAAGGGTGTTTTTTTTAGAGGAATAAAGGAATTTTAATGGAATAATAAATATAATCTCCACATAACAAAAAGTTTTCGTAATATTAAATTTGAAATATTGAAATTTTAAAAAACAAACCCATTTTTTTCTATTCATAATTTCAAAAAAATATTTTCTTTTTCAAAACTTTAGGATTGTTATAATTTTTGTTTGGTTTGTTTTAAGTAACAATCAAAAGTTTTCAGAAGTTATCAATGAAAATAATATTAATCCATTGTTGTTCCAATACTACTTAATTTTATTACGTTCTCATAAAACTTCAATTCAAAAAAAGTAAAAAAAATTAAGTTAATGCTTCATAAATTGCTTCGTTAAAATAAAAATAAATGTTTTTCTTAGAAAAAGGTGGTTTTGGTTTTTTTTAATTTCTTGAGAACGACATAAAATTTTTGCATCATAACAGCATTTAATTTTGAAATTAAAATTAGCACTTAATTACGTAAAATGTTGAAAAAAATGAATTTGAATTTTTTTTTTCAATTTTTTTTTTCAAAATTTTGATTTTGAAAATTAATATTTCAAAAACTATTTCTTAGAATAAATTTATTTAAACACAGAATGAAAGAAAAAGTTATTGGCTTTTTAAGAACGTATCGCACAGCATTGTGAATGAAGCCGTTGATTTTAAATAATTTTTTCTATTTAAAGTCAGTTTTTTTTCGAAAATTGCCCCTCCCGGCTAAACGGAGGGGAATAGACCCCCCTCCCATACGATTTTTTGCTTGTCTCAACGCAATCTACACGCCCTAGCAGTTTGTCGCATTGCTCATGACTCACCCTGTATATACAGAAGGAGATGTCAGCACTTTGGGGAAAATAGAAAATAATAAAAATCCATCTGATGAACTGGAATTTTTTTTTTCAAAAAATAATTTTTATGTGTAATTTTTTTTAAAACTTATTTTCTTCAAAATTCAAAAATCCAAAAAATATTTCTTGGAAAGATATGTATACAGTACCTTTAATAATAGGTAAAATTTATTTAATAGTTGAAGGCTTTTGGTTTTGTTAAGAAAATTCAAAACACTTGCACCCCTTTTAACCGTTCTTTTCAGTGACTATATTTATGGTGTTCAGGAGTTAAGGAAATTTAATACCATATGATTATTATCAAAAATATTCTCATTTGATATATGTAGTCACGAATTCCTTTTCTTCCTTAGGGACAATCCATTCATGCTTTAAATTTTCTAATAAATGTCCCAAACTTCTAACCGATGTCATTTTTGTTTTGTAGTAACATCCATCATCTACTACACCACCCAAGCATACCCAACATAATGCACAAAAGGATTTTTGTTTACTTACAAAAAAAAAAAAACAACAACAACAAACCACAAAATGTAAAATGTAAAAAGTGAAAAGATTCCGGCACATATAAGACTATGGTTGAAGTTTGACATGGTTTTCATTGTTTAGGCAACAAACAGGAAAATAGAATTGTTCTGCTTGCATTGCCCGTTAGAAAACCAACACAAAAGCATACAAAAAAAAAAAAAAACACCATCACCATGCTAGATATATCCCTTTGAACAATATAAAAAGGAACAATGACTAAATCAAGAAAAATAAGAACAAACATATGAGCGTACGAAGTTGGAGTATGTTATGTACAGACTGTTGAAGTTCTTGACTTTTAATTCACTCACTATATAGAGATCCATGAAATATTGTTCACTTCTGGCTATACAAGTAGATATGTTGTTGTTGGTTTGTACATGTTCTTTCAAATAAAGTTGAAGCTGAAGTGGCTTCTTTGATCCTTGTCGAGAATTTTTGTTTTTTTTTTTTAAGTCATTCAAGTCGATTGTTTGGATTTATGATTGTTCTGAATTTTGAATTGTGGAGAAATTCAAGATTGTTTCGATGAAAAAGAAAAAACAATCATGCAATGCAGATTGTAAAATCTGTAGGTACCTACTCAATACATGTGTGATCTATTATAGTGTTTTATTTGTATTTTTAACTATGCCTCTTTCTTTCGGCTATTGATTCATTTCACATGGCTACACATCTTCCATGGTACTTATACTGGACATGTTATGCTATTGTCATCTAATCCAATGCCTATGCTCAAGAAGATGATTTTGATAAAAAGTTCGTCAGTTCTGAGTTATCAAAGAAAATAATTTTTTCCGAAAAAAAAATTTAAGAAAAATTTAATTTTTTCCTGAAAATGTCGACTAGAAAATTATACAAAAAAAAGTTCAATCTGATTTGAATGCAAATATAGTTTCGAATGCTAATACAATCTGCTTTCATTTTATCTTTGTCAGGCAAGGAATTTTTTTTTAAATTGCGTCCATATTATTTTTTAAAAAATAATTTGAGTATTATTTATTTTGAAAAATAAAATTTTCAATAAAAAGTTTTAATATTTCAAAACTGCTACCTACCTCAATATTTTTAAAATTTCCAAATTTGTAAAAAAAATAGAAAACAAATCTAAAACAGGTCGATTGGATAATTCAATCAACTCTCAAATTAACTATCGTTTTCGAAACGTTTGCCGAAAATAGGATAAAAAAAAACAAGTTGACCATTAAAATAATTATTATTTTTCTTCTGAAGTTTGACGAAAAAAATTTCTAAAAATTAATTTAATTTTTTTAAAAACATTGTTAAAAATTATTGGCAACGCTGACAAGTCTTTTTAAAACCAGAAGTCTAGTCTTTAGTTTTTTTTTTCAAACAAGCTTTCCAAAAGTTGATAGTTTCTGAATAATTTTTTAAGTCGAAATTTAGACAGAATTTGAAACGTCCATTAAATTTTTCTTTGTTTATTTTTTTGTCCGACAGCTTTTAAATCAAATTTTAGTAGTTTTTGAGTACATTTTTTTATAAAAATGTCATGGTCGAATTTACACATATCACGTTTTTCTATTATTTTCCTTCCTTATCTTGAAAACAGTCGAGGTTTCACATAGTAGGATGCAGTTATATGAAACAGTTCTAAAAATTTCAAAAGTTCCAGTTATTTGAAAAAATAGAACTCAATAGGTTAGGTTTACGTAGCTATCAGTGTAAACTGACACTCTTAGACCAGGATTGGCCCATTGTGATACCACATGAACCTAGAGATTTTCTCCCTACTCATTGAACCCTTTGGAGCTTCTTATGAAGCGTAAGAGACTTTTTATTTCTTTGTTAACAAGATCGCTGGGATCGTTAAAAAAGTATTCTCCCAAATGGAGCCTGTCTTTGGAATAGAACAGTGCATGTACAAAGAAGATGAGTAGTTCTATCTTCCTCCTCTTCATCCAGCAGCTTCTGCAGAAGTCGTAAGAGATAACACTCAGCCTTACACGTGCTTCCCATTTAGATAGTGTTCTGTAATGACACTAATTACGGAGCTAATGTGCGATCTATTTAGGGACAACAAGCATCTAGATCGCCCCAGATTTAACAGTGGCCAGATTTGCTTTGTTGCACACAAGTGGTGATGGTTTGTTAACCTATTGGCATGTAGCGATAGGTAAACCAATATTTTTTAAGCATGGTGCAATTGGTAGGATAGTTCCATTTCTAACGAGTTCATCAGCCAATTGACTGGTATGTTCCTTTAGCCCGGCACCTAGGATAGGTGAGTATTGTAGTGATCCGTCTTCTTCACGATAGATGATCGGCAGTTTAAGGCTGCCAATGAGGATTATGGAGAAAGAATCAAGAGACTTAATGACAGCTTGGCTGTCAGAGAAAATGCGGACATCAGTAGTTGATATCACGTTTCCTTTAAGTCAAGAAGGGTAGGCTTAGTTTAACCTTGTCGGAGTACAACCAACAACCCACCCTGTCATCACTATTTGATCCATCAGTATAAAAATGAACGCAATCATCTTCAAGGAATGCCATGTTCTCTCAGACCGATCTATAAGGAATTGACACCCGAAAGTTCTTGCCAAACTGAAGACGCGGAATGGAGTAGTCGATGTGCCTAGGGATGATTCCTAGTATGGGTTTGGATTGAAAGAGTGTCCAATTTCATTGTTGATCCACTCTGAGGAAGCTTTGAGACGGATGGCAGTGCTCTCAGCTGTACATATGTTTACAGAATATATCTAGGTGTTGCAGAAATCATTAACTCATTGAAATTTCCCTGAGTTTTTGGAGTCGTGTTTTTCACGACTGATATTTTTAGCCTAAAAAAAAATATTTAAGCAGCATTTTTTTTTACATTTGTTCTTACTCAATTAATCACCTCAGATTCTGAGCTTAATCATCTTATTTGCCTTGTTTTACACAGAGAAAAAACAATCACTTAAAATACACTAGCCATAAAAATTTAAAATGTTATTTTTTATTTTTTAGTACCGTTTTTGACGCTGTAAGAAATATATTTTTAGCTTTCAATTTTTTAAATATAGTTTTTAAGTTAGCATTACTGCGGAATCGCCAAAAAAACAAGCCAATTTTTATTCTAATTTAATTTTAGTCATTCCAAAAATAATTTTTATAATTTTTGAAATTTTTATGAACAATTTCAATGTAAATAGTACCTTATTATGTAATGAGTACATATCGTCTGTGATGAATATATATCAAACTAGAGTTGATTATAATTATTGCAGGTTTGATAAAAAGCATCTAATAAGTGTTAATGTAGTCGTTACATGTTTCACGGTTATGTATTGAGAGCATTACCA
Organism: Syrphus vitripennis; assembly: GCA_958431115.1. Taxonomy (NCBI): domain Eukaryota; kingdom Metazoa; phylum Arthropoda; class Insecta; order Diptera; family Syrphidae; genus Syrphus; species Syrphus vitripennis. The sequence continues at coordinate 93,123,799 of OY288110.1, forward strand.
CCCTAATTTATTACATGTCTTTTTGTGATGTCTTTACTACCTATATAATGTATGTCTTCATTTTGAATCTGTAAGATGGTACTCATTAAAAGTGTCCTTCTGTAATCATAAATACACTTCAATGTAATCAATACACTTTAACTGTATTCATAGCAATCCCATACAAACCTTTGTAAATTAAAGAACTGATTTTTTTTTTCTCAGTGTAACTATCTTAAAAAATAAGCAAGAAGCTACCATAAACATTTTTTAATTGCTTTTAAAATAAATTCGCGGACAAACATAAATCGCACAAAATTCTTATTAAGATCCTAGATGTATTGCACTACGAAGGCTGTGCCAGAACCAGCCAGAGGCCATTTTCACTTCTCTTGGGCCCCCCATTGATGTGTTATGTTAAGCACGTTCGAACATAGTGTAGTTTCATAGAGAAAAACGGCAAGTACCATGGTAAATTGAACACATTGCATAAGAAAAGGACGTGTAAATACTTAGACAACTGGATGCCTTTTCTTTCCTCGCCACCATCGCATCGCAGTCACGTTTTCAATGTCCATCTATAAAAAATAAATTGAAAAGCCAAAGAAAATTTTTACTGTGTCCCGCCAAAAGGACTTTCAGGAAGAAAACAAAAAAAAAAAAAATACTAAACAACGGAAAACGAAAAGTTCAAAGGAAGAGATGTGAGTGTTTATCTGTTTGTATTATGTAGCTACATAGCTATAGGGAAAAGTAGGACGAATAGAAAAGTAAGTGGCTGTAGGTATAAGTTGTAAGGTCCTGGGAACAGTTTTTTTATTTGTCTGACTATGTTTTGCATATTGGTGTTGGCGATATACTTAAATAAGGATTTTTGGAATGAGCTTCTGGCAACTAATTTCTCACTCCATTGCGATACTCTGGCTTGTGCTAAAAGCGAACAACAAGAGAGGTCCTTTCAATATATAGGACATTCGTGTGCATGTCCATAGCACGATCCATGGAGTTTGAACATACATTATATGAAGTCGTATATCTGCTGGCTATCCTCTACAATGTATTTGCCCCCACGAAACATAATGGCCATGGCGATGGCGATGGCTGCTGCAAAAGTTGTTGATGGTGTGGTAGAATGGTCAATGATGTTGCTGCCAAATACAATACAAATAAGCTGCATGCAAAATAGCTGTCACAATATGCAAGAGTAGACAAGAAATGGTTGTCAAATGAAAAACCTGTGGCATTGGGTTCTATACTTTAATGTGTTGTGAAAAAGAAATTGAACACTTTCCACTTTGTTTTGACTTCGATTGCATTCAATTCAATTACTTGATAGGTAAATTTTATACTTCTTACTTGTAGGATTTGAAAACAGGATTTTGAAAAAATAAAGAATTTTGATTTTGGTTGGCACAACTATCGTTCTGCTCATGGGCTTAGGTGATATCTGTCCTTCTATACGTAAATCAGTTAACAAAACTGAATGTGAAATTTGAGGTTTTTGAAACCGAAATATGTTTTTTTTAATTATTATTTTGGGACATATCGTTTTTTTTTGGTCAAATTATTATGATAATATAATAAAACTGTTTTGTCTCACATCTCAAAAAAAAAAAAATATTGAACCCCGTGTTTGAAGTAATAATTTTTTTTTTGTTCAAAACTCAAAAAAAAATTTCAAAATTTAAGTATTAAATACTTTTTTATAAATCGTAGATCCTTTTGCTCCCACATTTTTTTTTTCAATTAAAATTTTTTTTTTATTGAATTTTCTTCAAAAACAAATCATCGGAGCCGTTTTCTAAAAAAATTGGATTTTCCAAAAGAGGCCAAAAAATTATTTAAAAAAAGCTCATACAAAGTTTGAATACTGTTCAGAAAACACTATACACTTAGTTTCAAGAAAATCTAACATATAGACAGACAAAGTTACCACACCCACTTTTTTCAACTTTCCTATCATAGTAATGAGGAGGTGTGATCAAAATTTCAAGTTCGAATTTTTCACGAATCCAAAACATGCCCTATGTATAGAACCTACATATATTCGCAAGTAAAAAATTGAAAAGTAAAATAGGAAACAACGTCCAAAATTGGAATTCTTAATCAAAAAAAAAAATCAATACAAATACAACCTACAATACAACAAATCAAAATTTTGATAATATTTTATTTTACTGAAAAAACACCATTCTCAACCAAATGGAAGAGATTTTTGAAAAAGTTTTTGCAAATGAGCCTAAATTGACAGTATGGGATTTTGGAAACTAAAAAAACTTGAAATAATATGAAAAAAATCGCCCTAATATCCAATTAAATTAATTAAATTAAAATTTTCAAAAATAAATATTTAAATGAAGATATCTAAACGGAACTTTAATTGAAATTTCACTTGAAAAATAAAGTTCAAATTTTACAAAATAATTTAATATGTAATGCCCAAGAAACTATCATTCAAAATATTTGAATGAATTTGGGCGATTTAGAAATTTTTTTGTTTGTTGTTGTGTTTGAACTTTCGAGAGATGGTTGCGACTTGCTGCAACTTGGTCATGGTATGGCGAACTTTGATGAACATAAATTCTCATGGAACAGATCTACCGAATAATTGCTGTTTGTAAATTAAGGTGAGATAAACGTAACGTGATGAAATTTCAGTATACGAAAGATCTTCAGGAAAGCATATTGGTCTAATATTTTCATTGACCAAAAATCGGATCAAAAATGACAGTCTCGCCTCGAAGGCCTAAAAGTTAGTCCTGTCTCGAGAAACAAGACTAAGACGTGACCGAGGTTGGTCCGTTAAAAACAAACTGAATTTCGATTTATAAAAATAGAAGTGAAAAAGTAGTAGTAGTTAGTCATTTTCAAATATGGTCTTAAGAATTTTTATTCAATAAAATTGATAATTGTTTCTAAAATCCCTAAAATTGAAAAAAAAAATGCGAATTATTTTTATGTAAGTTTTATCAAATGAATTTCGAATGATTTGAACATTTTGTAGAGTTATTTCTCTCCTATTGATAAGGATCTTGTGGGAAAGAAATTGAAAAAAAAAAACGAAACGAAAAACGTTCAAAATTGGAATTATTTATTTACATTACCCGCATACCTTAGAAAAAAAAAACTCAAAAATTAAAATCTTGACAGTTGTTAGTTTTGAAAAATCTGATAAGATCTTATAAAAATTGCAGCCAAGTTTTAGAAAGAAGAAAAACAGCAAAAAATTTAGGAACTATATAATTGGGCAAATTATACAAAAACAATTTAAATTGAAAATATTTGGGCGATATTTCAATCCTATATTATTAGATGAAAATATTAGTTTGGGCCATATTTCCTACTTTTAAGTGGTATTTCCAAATTGCCATATGCAAAAAAAGTTATAGTTAGATTGAAAAAAAAGTTTCCCTTAAAATTACTCAAAATATATTTTCTATTCCGTAAGGATTTTGTATGAAATTTTTATAAATTTTTTTTTCAAATTCGCGCTAGTATTCAAAAATACTTTATGCATGAAAATTTAAAAAATAAAATTTAATTTTTCAAATTTAAGTTCCAAAAATAATAGTGAACCTTTTCAAATGACTCGATTTTGAAAGAGTGTTTTAAAAATTTCGAGTTTAAGGAGCAATGGAATGTGACAGACTTAATCGTTTTTGACCTATCGCAATGAACCAGAAGTACACAGAAGGTTACTAACAGAATCACCATGAAAAGTGAAATTATTTCCCACTTGAAATGAGAGGTAAATAAGGTGGAATTATTTCCCTTGACGATAGTTTCCTACACCTATACAAATACATATCTACACATATGAGACTTCCATAGAAGATGTGACTATAATTTTATAAATTGTAGTATTGTATACTATATATGGATTGTTTTCTTGACATTTTTTTGTGAAGGTTCATATTTTAAGCCCACACCCCCAATGGAAAAAATATCCATGGTAATAATTTGCATTGATATTTTAATATATTTCTTAAAACAATATATCCAAGCAATGAACGTAATTATAATTCTTTTTTTTTAATCATTCCTTCATTCAATGCTTGAAGCTTTCAGAGTAAAAATCAACCTATAATTATACATACAAATTATTCTTATTATGTTTATAATACCATACCAACGAGTTCGGATGTAAATTAATCCTGCATTAAATTTATTGAAAGATCACGATGCATCATATCAAATCAAACCAACTTTTAAAAATTATACTTCCTTATTATCTGCAGAAAATTCGAATAATTTGATTGAAATTATTCAACTTCGTCAATCGTAAGTAAGTAGAAGGTATTTATGCAAAGTATTAAAATTTGCCATTTATATGCACACAAGACGCATTTTCCTACCTTTCTGTCAACCCCACTGTATAATACTTTATTATCATTCATATATTGTGTACCTCTATATATTTACCTATTATGGCTGTGTGTATTGAGTGTATGGATGCATTGCTGGACAACTTGAAAAGCCATTATAGGAAAATGAATCTGCATTGAATTTACACTGCGGATAAAGAGGATTTTAACACAAAAATGGGAACACTTAAAAGCATGTTGGTTGAAATTCACTTATTTAGCTGGGCGCACAATAACATTATCATTAAAAGATTGAGTTCTGATGGAACTCTATGAGGTCTTTCTTCTTTAAGTATAATATATTGATGGATACCTATATCTATACTCTATAGTGTTAATATTTTAATAAGCTTCCCCCCAATATACATTATTGATGGAAAAGTCTTTTGCAAGGCAAGCACAATACAATTATTTGCAATGCATTTTTATGGAGGAATTTTATGATTTTGTAAATTATAATATGGATTCGCGAAAAAGACGAACTCAAAGAACAAATAATGCCATTACAATAACTACCGCAGTGATGCGAAAAATAATTTCTTTTTCCATTAACTACAGTTACGTATCTAACATACCAGTAATATCCCCCAACTGATTGCTGGTAATCTGCAAGACCAGTAACATCCTAAGAACTAATTTTAAAATAATACTTATTTTAGAAATTGGTATAGTTTAGCCATAATTCGAATCAACAATTTTTCCTAACTATCACACAAATAAGTAATTAGTAAAAGACGGAATCAAGTCTGAAACCCACAAAATAAACGCTGGTGTGCCATAGGGTTCCGTTGTGTCTGCGATCCTCTTTCTCATTTTCATTTTCCAATAAACTGTTTCGCTGACGATAGAACCCTCAGCTTTTCATATTCCTTTCCGCAAGATTGGAGATTCAAGAAATTCTTTTCCCCTTCTGATCTGGCTATTATCTAAAAAAGCCATATACGCCCAAAGTTTGAGTACAACTCCCATTTCATATTCATAAAAAGAAGATATTCCACACAATTATTAAAAATAGGAAAAAAAATTATGAACGCAGACCTTAAAATAGGATTTTCCAAAATCGTAAGATTAGTGTATATGTATGTATGTACGAAATATGAACACGCACGTCACTAACTCATTCATTGAAGCAGATTCAAAAAAAAAATTGATTTGTTTCTTCTCCGACAAAAAATAAAAATTTGACAAAAAAAATATTGACAAGTTTTTATAGAATTTTTCTTCTCCATTTTTTTTTCAACATTTTTTTTACAACTACATATTTATTTTTGGTTTTTTTTCTGACAAAATATTTATTTTGAAAACATTTTTTTTTTGAACGAAGACAGTTGAAATTTTTTTATTAAAATTTTTTAGTTAAGCGATGGCCATGACATCAAACTAAAACAACGCAATTTTACGATACTAGAATAAACCGATAAGTTATAGAATTTTTCAACAACATTTTAATAGTAAAAATTTGAAATGGTTTATTTTCATAATTTTGTTTGAATATCAAACATTTAAATACATTTTTATTTGAAAATTCCCTTGACGAAAAAAAGCTTTGAGTATTTATCTAAAACCAGGCATGGATGGCATAAGTCGTGAAGACAGGTCAAAGTAGTTTTTATCCCGAAATTTGGTAGGCGAGGTCACGAATCTGCGAAGGATTTCAGACCAATTAGCTTAACATCTTTTGTGCTTAAAACCTTGGAGCGCATTCTAGATTACCACATTATAGATATCCTAGTTGGACGACCTCTTAAAAGCTCTCAGCATGCATATCTTAAGGGAAAACCTACGGAGACTGCTCTCCTACTTCATGGAGAAAAAACAATCTGTAGAAAAAAACAATCCACTGTAAAGAATTTACTCTTGCCACCTTCTTAGACATAGAAGGTGCACTTAACAACGTTCTTACCGAATCCATAGAAGAATAGCTCGTCAAATTCGATGTAGATTATTACATTCGAGAATGGATTATTTCCCTGCTCAGCGACAGGTAGATTCGAGCCACTTTAGGCAATACAATCTCAACCAAACGCGTGAGTAGAAGAACACCCCAGGGCGGTGTCCTTTCACCTCATCTATGGCTTCTGGTCATGGATGCAATTCTAGTTAAATTAGAGAGATGTGGAGTGAAGGCGGTTGCCTATGCGAATGATTTGGTGCTATTGGTGTCAGAAAAGTACATCCCTGTGATTAGTGAAATCACGGAGATGGCTTTCAAGAAAGTTAGCAACTGGGCCACGAGTTGTGGACTAGGAGTTAACCAAAGTAAAACTGAACTGATGCTCTTTACCACCAAAACTAAAGTACCCCCTTCACGATACCTCGACTCAACGTCCAAATTCTAACATTGTCTTCCAGGACAATATATTTGGAGTTATACTCGACCCTAAATTAAACTGGAAATTAAATATTGAAGAACAGGTTAAGAAGGCCTGTGTTGCCTTCTACGCCTGCAGCAAAACTTTCGGCAAAAAGTGGGGACTTCAGTCGAAGATGATTCTGTGGACGTACACAGCCGTAGTACGACCAATCTTAACATATGGTTCGATTGTGTGGTGGCCTGGCCTTAGCAAAGCTTATAATATTGATAAGCTAAAGAATGTTCAGAGAACAGCTAGGGTTGGCCGTGGCGCGATGGTATGCGTGGTCGTCTGTCAACCTCACAGGTAACAGGTTCGATCCCTGCCGTAGTTCTATGTCATGTTTTTATTCCATTATCATTGATCATTGTTGGGCCGCTGGTTTACTCATTACATGTTGTTCAGGCATAACACTAACAACATGTGATTGATTAAAAATACTAGGGTTGACCAACGAGAAAGGGAAACGGTAATCCATTTCCTCTGCAAATGTCCTGCTTTGGCAAACATTAGAATGCAATCCTTTGGTAAAGCATTCTTTCACGAACTCGACGAAGTATCTGAGACGAAGATCAGATATCTGATCTTTTTTCTCAATGCGACAAAATGGCTCAAATGGCAGCATACTCCGCTGTGAAGCTTCTCTATAAATCTTTCCCTTTCTATCATATGTCACATGAGTTAGAGTATCAACGGCGCACTAATTGGATCTCAGGCTAGGTTGCCTTGAGATCGCCATTTCTACCTATCTACCTACTATTTATCTTTAAAGATGACAAAACATTCATTAGTATTCATAAGAAAAAGGTGTGGCACCATTTTGTTAGAATAATTGTGTCAAACCATTTTTAAATACTAGAACTTTGAAAATACAATAACACATATTTATGGTGTATAATATTTGGAATTAGCTTTAACATCCTCAAACAAGAATTCTTATACATATTTGCATGGCACAAAAAAAAAACAACAAATAAATAAAATACAAAGTCCCTAAGGAATTTTTGTTAAATTTGCAAAATATGAAGAAATAGCAAACTTCTATACCAACATCCAGAATAAAACATTTTCGAAGAATCCAAATGTTGGAATTTTCTTCATGCAACATAGCTATCCTAGTTACTACATACAGTATATGTATATGGTTTTTATCTACGCTTAAACCAAAACTCTATATATAACTAACTCTACGAATGTACAATTTAAGGTCGAATCTTCAACTGGAAATATTATCAGCTTTTAGGTATGTATATTCTAACATTACCCTTTACCCAAGGGAATGCAGTTTAATGTGCTTAACACTAACCCAGAAGTAATTTTATATAAATTTATTATCATGTTGCAGCAATTTATGTCTTTGGATTAGATACCAGAATATTCTTATCCATATTATGCTAGTTCATTCCATAGTTTTGTAGGGGAGAATGGGGGAAACAATTGGAAAACACTTTTTTTTAGGAAATATAAAAAATATAAATTGTGATACTAATATACTCAGGTTGATCTTATTTTAATTTGAAAGCATTATCAAATTTAAATCTAGGATTTCAAGACACGACCTGAAAACATCAGTGACGAAATTTTTAAATAAAAAGAGAACTAAATTTTTCAAAGTTTTTTTTTTTTTTTTGTTCAAGGGTACAAAGTATAGCAGATAATTCGTTGCTTGCATGGCAGCTAAACATCTAAAGCGTATTTTATTCCGAGGCAACCCTTTTTTGTTGTTAAGTGATTTGTGATTTGCCTAAACAACGCTTCCAAATTTTGCAAATTTATCCCAATTCCGATTTTATAGGAGAATTTTGTTTAGCGATGAAGCTCACTTTCAGTCGAATTGCGTGAAGATAATCCTCAAGGGTATATGCTCTGAGAAACCGTTACATCCAGAAAAATTGACTGATTGGTGTGCTTTATGGGCTGGTGGAATCATTCACCTTCTTTGAAAACGATGCTGACCAGAACTTTCCCGTCAATGGTGACTGCTATAGAGCCGTCATTGCTGACTCTTTTGTTCCACAATTTGACAACCATGATTTGCAGGAACTGCGGTTTCAACAAGACATTGCAACATGTCAGACAGCACCTGTCACAATTGATTCATCGAACGAAAAGTTTTGGTAATCGCATAATTTCACGTTTCGGACCCGTGAATTAGCCTCCATGATCGGGCGATTTACCCTTACTACACTATTTTCTGTGAGAATTTGTGAAGATGCTAGTTAATCCCAAAACGATTTCGAGCCGACGCGACACCATCGATTTGCGGACCCCAAGGCTTTGAGTGACCTGGTCTACGCCATCTCTCCAGCGCAAGCTGGCGTCTGCTATAGAATGTATCACATAGGACTAGGCCGGTTCCTCTTCGCTCATGCGAACTAGGTACCCTAACCACCGGAGTCATTATGTCTGCTTCAAGGTAGATTGCGTACAATTCATGATTGTACCGCCTCCGAAATCGTCCTTCCTCACATATGGGGTCAACAATTCTACTTAAGACTTTTTTCTTGAACGCGGCTAAGAGGTCGGAGCGTCTTTTGCTAAGCACCTAAGACTCGCATCCATACGTGAGTACTGGCAAGACCATGGACCATGGTGAGATTTCTGGATTTGAAGAATTTTGACAGATTGTAAGCTCTGTTGGATTTTAGAAGCCGCCCGCGTATTGTTATCGGCTGCTTGATTGTTTGACCAACTGCTCCTCTCGCATTCGACGCCACCATGTAATTTGTTTTAATTTCACTAATGTACAGCCCCAGATTTTGTGCGCCTGCTTGATGGAAATGAAGGAATCGTATACAGCTTGTTCAGTTCTTCCGATTATGTCGATGTTGTCTGGTGGTGATGGTTCCTCTTGTTGCCGTACCAGAGTCACGGATGGCTTTCTTCAACGCCAGGTGGAAGAGGAAGCAGTTTCAATGCTTTATGCCTCTTTAAAAACACACAAAAAATGATCTAAAAGGTTATTAAAACCTGTATCTTAAACCGCACATACCTTCTTTTCCCCTACAGTAAATGTAAGTTCCACAACCATTTGACTTGCATGTCGTCATGACGTTTAAGATGAGTATTTGCATTATGAGCATGAAGCTGGATATTAGATTAAAGCCTATTACACTGAAATACGGCTTACACAAAAAACACGTAGAGTCCAAGAGAAGGGCTACAACAACAGATTCTAAGAGCTGGATGCAGAGAGTCAATGCTATACATCTGGGTGAAAGTCTTCCAAAAAAGATGTAAATCTCTGCAACAAGACATCTCTAACAAACCACCCTCATCGTCGTCGCCGTCGTATAGTCGGCCGGTTGTCGAACAAACTGCACCGCATATATCCATTCTTTGATGAGATGTTTATTCAGGAACATGAAAAGGGTTTTGACGATGACTTTATTCCATGTTATGTGCGAGAGGAGAACGCCAGACTTAGTGATCCTTGAACAGAATGAACAGTGCAACAATTATAAGCTGGATTCTGTATCCCTCTCTCTCTCTCTGTCTCTCTCTATTTCGAAGTTAGACGGAAGGACAATTGGACGTGACTGAATTATAGGATCTGAATGGTTCAAGTACCTACCTCTGATGGAGTAGATTAGAACAACAAAAGGTATTACCTCCAACACACGGTGTGTGACGATTTATAGTCAACAGAGGACAGAAAATTAAATACTTTTCTTAATTATTGGAATGAAGCTATACCGCTCATCAACACTGGATTGAAAGGAAATCCATTATTCTGAAGTCAAAATACTCAGAAATTGTTAGTTTCCACAAAGGGTGTTGTTGCTGACGTTGGTGTTTGATGGAATTCCATGAGAAATAGAATTCTGCTATCCATTAGCAGAAGATTTTTGGTGCAACATATTGTTAGCTTCTAGAGAATGGAACGCAGATTACACGATGCCAGCAAGACAACAACACAACTAGGTATGCATTTGGGTGTGTCAAATGTGAAATTATTATGAAGAGGGACAGAATTGCGGGACCCACTTTTTCTTCTTCTCCGTCATCCGTCGTATGATTTATATCTCGAGTTCGATTTTTCTACGAATTCAAAACCATAGAGGAACTAAAGAACACCAGCGACACCTACCGTATGTATGCGGAGTTGTCTATTCTGTCTTAAACTTACATGGGCTGGGGTCGAAATTGTGCATGGGTTATAATTTTGCTTTAAAAATTCAGCATGACCATAATTCTGCATTACAAAATTCTGTTATTTTCAAAATTCTATTCTTGAAAATTCTAATAACCCATTTTTTTACTCTGTAAATCTGATGTAAGACAGAATTCGTTAATTTTCAGATCTTAGCTATTTTTTAAAAATAAGTAGTTTTTTGAAAAAATAATTTTTTAATTAAAAATTTTGATAGAAGAAAACTTAAATATTTTTGTCAAACTTGTTTTAAAATTGAAATTGATAGATTCTTAGTTGAAAATAAAAATGAAGTGTATGTAAATATTCTGTGTTGGTTGCCATTATTGAAAAAAAAGATGTAATCCGTATTTCGAGAATTGTTCAACGTACATTAAAATTGCTAATAATCCCCTAAAGGTTTGATATAATTCTCAAAATATTATGAATCTAACTTTCATGCTAAAAGTATGAAGAAATGGTGAGAGCAAAAGAGAAATATAGTTAAATTTTGGATTGATAAATTTTCGTCATCCGAGGCACGGTTCTCTATCCATAGAGTTTTAGCATGGAAGCAATATTTTTACAAGAATCTGACGGGTTTGGTCCTTCAAAGTTACTTTAGAACTTGATCGTTTAAAAAAAAATCATGGTTACTTGCACAATTTTTTTATCGAATTCAATAAATGCTAGAACATTCATTTCACCATTAAAAAAAATAAAAAAAAGTGTAGCTTATGACATTAAGTTTACATTTTTAAAATACATAGTACGGACACTCTATATCGGTACTTCGTGAATAAATAGAAAGAAAGAACACAATTTCTGTTTTGAAAACCAGATTAGCAATTCTGAGAATGGATCGATTCAACCATGAAAAATTTAAGTGAAAATTGTGTCAAAATTTGAATGTAGTAACAATGGTGGAGAAAATCTTTCATCGTGTTTTTTTGTGTTGTATAGTTTTAAGACTTTTCGTTTCTTTTACATTAATTAACTAAAAAAAACTTAAAATAATTAAGCTTCGCGATCAAAATAGCCCAAGAGTGATTCAAAGCAGGAGTTTGTCAAATTTTCAAAAAATTAAAATTTCCAACAAGTTCTAATTGACCAGGACATTATTTCATAAACATTGACAGGTCACAATTTGTCACCTGACAATTTGTCAAGTGACAATTGTCAATTTTCTGTCCTATAAATAATTTGACAAATTTGTAGAATTGTCGGAAAATTTGCAACAATTGTCAAGTTTCTGGATCATAAAAAAATTGTCATGACAATGAATTGTCAAGAATTTTCCGAGAATTGTCACGAATTTTCTGACATATTTGTCGTGACAATTGTTTTATGGGACAGGAAAAAATATGTAAATTACAAATTTGTCAATATGTCATTGACAATTGCGACAGGCAAATGAGCTTCGGTCAAGTTTGAGAAGAAGAAAAGTGACAAGTATCATTCAACATGTCGGGAAAAGGACAGCAGAATATATTTTGTTAAAAATTGGTGGACATTTACAGCATCCTTCCAAAAGCAATCATGCCCATTGTGCTAAAACCCAACTTTTAGGTGCGTTACACTGGCTTGGAAGTGGAAATCTCTATATCTATTCCTATGTATTTTTGACAAATAGATGTCTCGTTTATTTAATAAGTTTTTTATTAAAACTGCTCATGCTCAATAAGTCAATCTTCTTGTTTTTAGATGGTACTTTTTTTCTCTATGTGACTTAATCCAGTCTGTTGTGTTCTAACGTAATGACATTTGTCACGACATATACATACATATGTATGTCATAATTTGACAAATTTGTCACTTGTCTATTTTTATGATCCAAAAAAGTGTCAAAAAAATGCGACAAATGCGACATGTAGAATTGTCACCTGTCAATGTTTCTGAAATAGGCCCCAGATCCAGATTGAACTATTATACACCCTATATAAGAAGATTGAAAATGCGTCAACCTTTTGTAACGTAGTAAATTTATAAATAAAAAAATTATTTTGAGAACATTATAAATAAACTTATACATACTTTTGCCTTTTAGTGACGTCCATATTCAATATTTGTATTTCATAATTAAATATTGTTAACCAAAAGAAATATCAACAAACTCAGATTCCATAATAAATTAATATATAATTAATGTAGTTCCCAAAATCAGATACATGCAAGTATTTTTATTCTTAATATCATTCATTTATTAAAAATAATAATAAAAAAAAATCCCCGCAATTCATATGTAAAACTTTTGTCAAAAAGAATATCCTTTGATGTATCATAAATGCAATGTTGACAATGTGAATAAATAAAACATCATATTACATTCATTTCAAAGGTAAAAAAAAAACAAAAACAACAAAAAAAAACAGGACCGTTACTTTTGACAAGATATTGACTACATAGCAATAATATTGTCCACTAACAATTAAACAAGTTCCACTTCAAATAATTCACACTCACTAGACTATCAGCATCAACCATGGAATAGTGCTCGAAAGAGGCAGTTGCAGGAGGGGTATTTTTGTATGCATGCACCATGCACGGTCCATTCAACATTTATATCCATTTTTTTTAACTGGAAAGTTTTGCCGGCTTTTTCATTCGCATCCAACATGCCATACAAACAATTCAACTGGCCATGAATTTACCATAAACTTGCCGCGTTTGCTTGCAACTGATGATTTTAATGAACACTCCAAGTGTTGCACATACAACTACGTAACGTATACAACATTGAGGTATAGTAATTTTATTTTTTTTTTTTTTCAATTTATAAATATGTACAACTTTTTATTCGTCGAGCAATGTTATGCTCTTTTGTAAATATTCATATGAAATTTAATATGATTTTTTTAGTTGGTATGTCCCGATTGTATTTGTGCCAACATATTAAAAAAAAAAATATCTGCAGATAGCTGGTATTTTTATAGTAGGGGATTCATGGAAGAAATCAATATTTTAATTAAAAATGATTAATGTGCTACCTAGAAGAATTGAATGCTTGATGAGAACTTTTAAAATATGACAACTGTTATTCATTATTTTGTTATCACAATAGACCATCAGCGAAAATGCTTCCTGGTTAAAATTGAAATGTGTCGATAACACGTCGATAACATTTAAATCATCGCAAAGTGTTTTTTTTAGAGGTATATTACCTCAAAATGGGATAAAACAACATCCTTGTGACATGGAAATGGCTGGAACGTTGTGGCAAGCATCGTTTTTAAAGAAGTACGGATCAATGATTGCATTAGCACATCGAACAGTAATATTTTCTGGATGTAACGGTGTCTCAACATACATCTGAGGATTATCTTCACTCCAACGGCGATATTGTTGTGGGTCCATTCACCGAATCTACGTAGCGTTGTTCAGACGTCAATCTATTCACATTGAAATGCCAAATCAATAAAAGTTGTTAAATGGCCGCCAATTAAAAAAGCGTTGCCAACTTAAAGTTCTACACCACTACACAACATAAATGCTGGTGTGCCACAGGGTTCCGTTTTGTCTCCGACTCTCTTTCTCATTTTCATTAATGATCCCTTGTCTGCAACTACTAATCCCATAAATTGTTTCGCTGACGATAGCACCCTTAGCTTTTCATATTCGTTTCCAGATTCACATCCATGCTCTTCGGACGTGGAACTGAAATGGCTAAATATGATAAGTACATTAAATTCTGACTTAGACAGCATTGTACAGAGGGTATTGAAAAATGGCATAGAAAACTCAATGCTGCCTTCTGTCGTTGAAGTGAGACGTACCCCCCCCCCTTATATTATCTATGAGTGGCACTTGCATCGAAGAAACCAATCAGCTTGCGATTTTAGGTATGTGTGTCGCCAAAAATTCCGCAAGATGTCTAGGTTTCCTTTGGAGATGCAAGAAATTCTTTTCCCCTTCTGATCTGGCTATTATCTATAAAGGTTATATACGTCCAAAGCTTGAGTAACTCCCATTTCTGGAGTGGTGCTTCAGTAACTTACTTAAACCTGTAGGACAGTGTACAAAGACGAGCCTTCAAAATGATCAGAGACAAGAACATCATAGATACTTTTACGTCACTCGAACACCGACGTAACGTTTCCTGTCTCTCACTTTTTTATCGTTACTTTTACGGTAAGTGCTCTAATGAAAGCCAATTGCACTCCTTCCCTAAAACAATTCAAGCGTAATATTCGCGCTTCCAGGAATGTTCATCAGTTTACTCTTGAACCCAACTGCGGTCGTACTGTCAAGTACAGGAATTCGTTCTTTAGCCGTACTACGCGAATGTGGAATACCCTTCCACGCTCTGTCTTTCCCTTTCATTGTGATGTGTCGAAATTCAAGACTAATGTTCACCTACATCTTCTTTCAAATCCCCAAAAAAAACTAAAAAAAAATATTTTTAATTAATTTCTGCTTTGTACATTCAACAACAATTACATTCAACGCTGTAGTACCCTTAATACTGTAGTGTAATAATATTGTTCTTGTTAAGGATATGTTGGGTTGTGTAGAGGGTGAAGTGGTTACTGAGTGCAGCGCGACGCAAAAGGGCGCATTTAATATTTTACTTTTAGACTGACAGTGTGTACGCTTTACGATGTACGTAAAGTAAACAGATTGGATGGATGGATGGATGGATGCACCAAAAAGATTTTGCGGTTTTTTTTTGTTCGAGACTATCAGAAGTCCCACTAGGACGCAGAAGAACTATAAAATGGATTTATTTCCCAAAAATGTAACTACATATTTTTTTTTCATTATTTACTTATGCGATCTCAGAAAAAAAAGATGGATTAAATAATATCAGCAACTAATCATATTCTACATATTATAAAAGAATGCTTCTAAAAACAAAAAAAAATAGAATAGGTACTCTTCACTTTTTTCGTATATTAACTTTTTAAAGAATATTTCATGAAAAAAACATGGATTACAAGTAAAAACGGATGCTGCAGTTATTATGCTGTCAGTACATTCACACATTTGAAAATTGCCAGTCAAATTAAAAAAAAAAATTTTTTCTTATGTATCTAAATTATGACTTTGAAAATTTAGTATTTAAAAGCTATGAACTCAAATAACTTCATTTAAAAAATAAACCAAAGGTTGAAGTTCTGAATGGAAATGTGTTGCAGCTATTTTTTTTTTCGAAAAACGTTGAATGGTTAGATGTTAAACTTGAGCCACAAAATGATGTCTCTCTAAAGACTACAGTAAGAATGTGGTACACTATGGCGTCTTCGCACTTTTCATCTTAATTTTATTTTTTGACAAAATTTTTATCTAAGTGATTTTAATCTAAAACAAGTTGGTGCTATTAACTTTGGCCGAAAAAGAAGAAAAAAATTAACTAAGACCGCTCTTTGAGAGCATAAGGAAGGCTTAAAATTTCACTGATTAAATATTGAATATTAAAAACAAAAAAAAAGTTTGAAAAAAATTTGTTTTTTTTACAAAAAGTTGTTTGAAAATTGATTTTTTAAAGAATTTTACCCAGAAACAACTTAATTTAAAAATCGCGTTAAAGAATAAAGAAAAGGAGTTGAGAAAAAAATAACGGTGCTTGTCATAATCGTTAACATATTATAACATATTTATGTATATCGAAAACAGCTCTAAGGATTTTGATGCAATTTTTTGAATGGTTTTCTTATTTTAAGTAAATGAAGTTATTAATTAAAAATTTTTGATTTTCTCATAAACGGTTTGGTGGATTGCAATCAAAATTTTGACAGTGTTGCATATCAAAATTTAAAAAAATATTTTTTGGATTTCTTAAATTGTAAGAAAATTATATAAGAATTACTAGCTGTTACCCGCCCACTTCGCTGGGCACTTTATAGAATTGTATTTTTAGATCTAGACTTGAAATTTAATTGAAGTATTGTTTTGACCTACACAGATCCACAGTAAATTTAAACATACCAAAAAAATATTCTGGTCAAGTTTCTAAGTTTTTAATCTACAGATTAAAGGATACAATTTTTTTTGAATTTTAACGCCCCCGCACAACCCTCTTAGGGTTGAATATCATAAAATTAGTTCTTAGTAAATTCAAACATGCCAAAAAGAATATCCTGACTAAGTTTCATACCTATAAGAGCTGGTAGTTTTAAAATTTGAATTTTTTTAATTAACACCCCGCAACCCCTCTTGGGGTGAAATTTCGTAAAATCCGTTCTTAGCTGACCTCTACTCGGTGAAAAGAGTATTCCTACCAAATTTCAAGTCTTTAGCTCTAATGGTTCCAGAGATATCGTGATGAATGAATATATACGTGGAAATCTCTTATATACATATATCATATAATTGTGACTGTCAATTAATTATAGACAAATAATTTCCAATAAAATAAAATTGCGACTTTAATTAAAGATCTAAGCTATCCTATCTCTCAAGTTGGAAAAAAGCACACATTTGAAAAAAAAAACATTAAAATCGGTTAAGTATTTTAGGAATCCATCGCGGACAAACATCGTGACAGGAGATTTATATATGTTTATATAGATATAAGAGATTTCCACGTATATAGTCATTCATCACGATATCTCTGGAACCATTAGAGCTAAAGACTTGAAATTTGGTAGGAAAACTCTTTTACCGGAGAGGAAAAATGATTAAATTACTAAAATGGCTATTAAAAAATAAGGGTTGATCGTAGAAGAGTGAAAATTGAGGATTGTATGTATTTTTGTATGTTGTATCATAAAAAAATAGTAATTAAAAATTTTGTCTAAAAAATAAAAAAAAAAAAATAGGGGTGGACTACCCCTAACATTTAGGGGGATGAAAAATAGATGTTGGCCGATTCTCATAGATACCGGATAAGCACAAAAAATTTCATCAAAATTGGTCAAGCCGTTTCGGAGGAGTAACGAAAACTGTGACACGAGAATTTTATATATTAGATATTTTTGAAAAAACGGCTCTTTATTTTTTTAGATGTAATTTATTTTCACTTCAACAATCAAAAATGTCCTTAAAAATTTTATGTTTACATCCTTTAATTTTATAAAATCCAAATAACCAAATTAACACTGCGTAAATTATATCCATGTTCGAGTGAGTAATCGCATATATTTTGACCTTGACCTAAAACAGCTAAAACACATTCAAAAGCAAAATTAAATTTAATCACTTCACCTTACCTTGCCTCTACCAACCATTGTCGTCGTCGACGCACGTCCTCGCCCTTATCCCTTATGCTTTTACAAATGGCATTATAAATGGTTAGTTTATTTGAATTCACTAGATACGAAAGACCAAGCCTTCAACTAACTGACACCCCATATTCCCATTGTCACTGTTGGACTACGACGACGACGACGTACAATAGAGCCCAGACCAACTGAGAGTACCTAACTACAGTTATAGTTAGACGATTGCAGAGGGAGAAAAATTCCGACTATAGTTTTGAATGACGCTATGATGAAAGCTGAAAGCTCCCTTCTGATGTTCAACACGCAACAAAAGAATATCCTTTTTTTTTTTATTTCATACTCGTATGTAAGAGGACGAGTATATATCAAAGTTCGTCGTCGGATGTGTTGGGCAATGTTTTTCTCGGGTGTTATAGTATATTTGTTTTTTGTTGGCACTTTGAAGTGTAATTATACAAACTAACTGATACAAAAATTTGTGCCTGCCATGTGCGATCATGAGTGAAATATAAAAGCTTATTTATCCTTGCTGCCAACTTTATATCTAGCAGAGGTAGAGCTTGTTGATTTCTGATGATGTTCAATTTCCTTGACGCGTGACTTATTTAGTGTGTCGCTCATTATTTTTTGAATAATCTATTAGCTACCAAAGTAGTCCTTCAGGAACTCACTAATGGTCTTTTTTATACCAAAAAAAAAATATCTATCTTTTAGACAGTGCAGTGGTTATATCATGGATGTATGAATATTTTATTAGATAATCACAATCCATGAAGTAACATACGGATTAAACAAAGCTATTAGAGATTTAAGTGTGCTCACGTTGGAGCTATATGATAAACGATTCGAACAGCAATGTGAACAAATTCGAGAGATTTTTGTTGTGAGAAGCGATACTCCATTGAGAACATGGGCACATTATTTAATTTTTAAACAACTCGTTGCTTGAATCTTTTGTCACAGCGCGAACTTAAGAATAGCTTTCGAAAAAAAATTTACAAAAATCAAAAAAAAAATCATAAAATAAAAAAAGGGCGTATACGCCACAGTGAACCACTAATACACTGCGGCTTTTAGAAGGAAATATAAGATTTTTTTTTTTAATTAACGGAATCATTGTGGTTCAACTTTATACATGAAGTCATCCACAGTTTTTGATTAAAAAATTACTGCAGCGAAAGTTATCTTCTAGGGTTCCGTTCCCTTAATGTTTTTCAACACCAAAAATAATGAACCCTTTTTAATTTCTGGTTGATATTTAAGAGGCGACCTACTAAGATTTGAAATATTTTTTTAGAAGTTTTGAGACAAAAATATTTTAAAAAAGTTGGTGACATTTAAAAAAAAATGCACGGCTTGATCGCATGAACTTGGCTTGCATTAATATGTGTGGAATAGAAATAAAATAGTTAAGAAGATAATTTTTCGATATATGCATAATTTCTCCATTATTCTCCAGTTTTCTAGAAATTCGAGATTTTTTGAGAAAGGGTTTTTAATAATTTGTATGGGAGGTAATATTTTTGAAACGAAAATTAATTTTTGCTCAAATTATTAAAGATAATATTGAAAAACTGTTCTGTACCAAATTTCAAAAATATTTATGGAGCCGTTTTTCAAATATTTAACTTTTAAAAAATAATATTAATTTTTTTCAAAACTCAAAAAAAACTGATGCTTTTGCATACAAATCTTTTGATTATAATCAGATGAACCGTTTTTGAGAAAATTAAAAAATAATCATATGAAGTACCTCCCGGTTTTTCGAATTTATTTTTTCATTACATAAATAAATTCTTTTAAACCGTCAATTATTTCCGAACAAATCTGATATTCCAAAAAGCCAAATAAAAAATCTATGTAAATCACCGTTAACTTCAGTCTTCAGAAATAAATGGAAAATACAGTGTGAAGCGTCAAGAATGTACCCACACCTTCTCCCTCCCTCTCATTTTTGACAGGCAGGATAAATTGAAATCAATGGTGATTTTTTTAACTAAGAACTTGAACGCTCTACAATAAATTAGAAATAAAATTGAAGTAAAGTTAGTTTTTGAATCTGGAGGTACAAAAAAAAAGTTAGAAATTTTGTTTAGAAAAAAATCCACAACCAGATCTCTTAGATAAGTCAATTAATTAATATGTATATTTTTTTTTTTTTCAATTTACCATCAGTTAAATTCCAGATAATATCAAGAAATAGAATATTACTGTTATTGAATTGCACGCCATAAAAATTGCAATATAATTTCAAATCAAAGCACAATAAAAAAAAAATTAACCAACTAAAATAATATTAAATTTTATATAATGTCAACACGCAAACAACAAATAAATCATCAGGTGCACTCTTTTTTGATAGGTTATGTCATCCATCCCTGCTATTCATGCATACGAACAAAAGAAGAGAGTGATTTGCATACTTAATGACAAAAAACTAAAGCGTATACTGTATAGGTTGAACAAGGTTTAACCGAGGCAATACAAAAATTGTCTTTCTAGTTCGTCAATTTTTAAAAGTGTTTTCAAAGCCAGAAAGTTATTTTATAAAATAATTTTAGAAAAATTAATTTTCAAAATCAATGTTACAAAAAAAATGTATGTTTTTCCTTCAAATGTTGAATTTGAAAATTAACTTATTTAAAACTATTTGGCAAAATAACTTATTTAACTAAAATTTAAAATTAAATTCAAGAATAGACCTTAAAACAAACTACAATATGTTGCTGATGTTTTTTGCTTTTTTAGGTTTTTAGGTTTTTGGTTTTAGTTTTTAATATTCTTTTTAGACATTCCTCCCTCCTAAACTAAAGCAAATAAGCCCCCTATTTTTTACTTGCGACTATAGGTACTAAAGGGGAAAGTTTTGGATTCGTGCAAAAAATCGAACTCGAGATATTAAACAGACATATGTAACATTACGATGATAGAAAACGCGAAAAAAGTGGATTTCGCAATTTTATCTGTTTGTCTGTACCTCGACCTACAGCCTAAACTACTGAAGAGATTTTCTTCAAACTTTGACATAAGGGGAGATTGGGGAGATTGCCTAGAGGGGTGATCGTAATTTTTTTTAGCTCCAAAAACAACGGTATCTGTCATAGTATCGTGTAGAAAAACATTGTTATCTCGAAAACGGCTCTAACAATTTTGATGAAATTTTTTAAATCGGGTTTGGCAAATAACCTTAATAATTTAGTCAAAAAATATTTTTGAAAAAACCGTTATTAACGGTACTTGCCATAGAACCAGATTTATGGTTTTCGATTTTCTCGTAAACTATTGGACGGATTTCGATGAAGGTCCTATATAATCTATAATAAATATTTTTTGCATTAAAAAAAATTAATTTTTTTTTTTGAAAACTCAATATTTTGAAAACTAATAAGAATTTTTTTTTAATTTGATTTTGAGTGTATGTTATCAAAAAATAAAAATGGCATACCAACTTTTTTATAAAAATATCTTAAAAGTTATATACATACATATGTATTTAATTGTATGTAATTTTTCTAACAATTTTTGAATTTTTTTTTCAATAATTTGTATTTTACTTGTGATTATATTCGAAGTAGGTAGTAAAGTATACAATTCAATATATTTAAAACTCAAACTGTTACCAATCGAATTATCTTTTCGTTAACTAAATATTATTTAATGTCTGTTTTTCAAAATAAACAATCGTCACAAAGACTCGCATAACTTATGTAATTCTTTTCAAATACATTTTTTTTATACTCAGACTTTAAAACCAAGATGTTATCGCAGATAGGAGCAAGTACGTGTGCTCCTCACTCGTGCATTTTATTTTTCTGTTTAACTTACATCCTATAGTGTTATTTAACACATACTACCCTGTATCACTGTATAATCATGCACTTTAAAAAGGAATACTTTCTAAAGGTTAAAAACATTTAGGATCCATTTAAGGGTTAGCTCTGAGAATTTCTACCATAAACCTGCATCAATATTAAGAATTTTATTTTCGAGTACGTTCAATTAATGCTTTTATAAATTTTAAATAATTAAACTTATTAAGGAAGAATTCAGAATTCATGGTTATTTTATCTTACAAACTTAATTTTTAATCACACACATGATTATCCAATTTTATAAAGTGACATATATAATTTTTCAATTTCTGTTCAATAATTAATTATTTGCTAGAAAAGGTCATGAGAATAATGCATAATATTATTTAACATTTAACAATTATGTATAAAAGTTTTGCTATAAAACTTATTCAAATGTGACCTTTATATCCTTCCAAACTATTATTTATTAAATTCCGCAAATGTCAACAAATTTTCTATTAGTTTCTAGTTTCCATTCCTTATTTAGATATTATCTTGAGTTGATATTATGTTGAATGTTATTCAATACTTATTGCCTTCAAGGGATATTTTCTATTTGTAATTTATACTTTTAATCTTATTAAATTTTGGATACACCTTGGAATATCGTAGAGAAACTTGAAATACCTTTACTTTAGTTATTATTAGATCCTAGATATTGTATAATTCAGATTAAATTTAAAAGCTATTTTGGAGTAAATTAAATAGTGTAATATAATATATTGCCATTTGAACAATTCCAAAATGTCATGTGGACTAAAATGGTAAGGCAACAAGAACAGAATTTTGTATTTTGGTTGGATGTAGTTATAGAGCTGATAGAAACATTTTAAAGCCTCGGGGCATTGGAAAAAAATATAAAAAGTAACATAAATAGTTTGATGATCAAATTTCTCAAAAAATGTCAAATTTGAAAGTTCAAAAAATTGACAAATTAGATCCTTTTAATAATAATTAAATCGTTAAATTTTTTTTTTTCTTATGATTGATTATTTTTATGTAAGATCTTTATTTCGAAAATGATACAAAATTCATCAGTACTTTTCTGAGAGAATGGTCACACTGGTAACTTTTCAATGCTTTTGGAATCTAAAACAAATTTGAAAATTCAACTTGAGGCACTATTTGTAGGAAATTAATTTTTTTTGTAATTTAAAATCGAAAAGGCATAGATTTTGACTCTTTTACTAAAATGTCTGATTTTTGGATTCGTGAAAAAATTCGAACTCTATATTATTATGATTGGGAAAAAAGCGGGTCTCGGAATTTCGTCTGTGTTTTTTTGGCCCTCTTTCTCAGCATTTTTTAATTTTTTTTTTTAAACCAAAAATAATGGAAAATCAAATTTGTATCGAAAAATGCTCCGAAGATTTTTTTAACTCAAATTGTAGTAGGAACATTTTTTTGATTTTCTCAAAAACTGTTCATTTAATTGTTATCAAATTTTTTTATGTAAAAGCATCTAAAATTTATAAAAAGTTTATCTTAATTTTCAAAAATAATTTTTTTTTGGTTTTCTTAAAAAATAGATACCTAAGATTTTTTTTGTGAAAATTTTATATTTCAAGAACTACTTTATACATATTTTTGAAATTTCGTACAAAACTGTTTTTAAATTGTATCTTTAATAATTTGAACAAAAATTGATTTGAAAGTAACAATACCTCCCATTAAAATGTTGAAAATTGTTTTTAAGAATTTCAAATTTCTTGAAACCGGTACCGAAGATTTTTATATTTTTTGTTTTAGAGCGTAGTAATACTAGTAAGGGCTATTATGAGATAGTTAACTAAATTGAAACTAAGACATTACTAACGGAAACCTATACGGTTGGCTGGGGAAGTAAGGCATTACACTAGATAGTAAACTCCTTTGGAATAAACATGTCGATATAACTTTCGGGAAAGCCACAAAAGCCATAATGATTTGCAAAAGGATTACAGGAAAATCATGAGGTTGCAAACCAAACATACTCAGATGCATGTACTCCATGATGGTAAACAAAAGAACCGAATTAACAACTACTAGGAAAAAACTAGAAAAGTTGCAAAGGCTAGCATGCATATGTATAACCGTAGTAATGAGAACATGCCCTACAGCAGCAATGGAAAATATACTAAACCTAAAGCCACTAAACATAACCATAGAACGTGCTGCTATTGGAGCCATAATGAGATTTTCTAAGGAGGGTACTGGGACAGGAAAGATCATAGGGAACGAAACACGATCCTCATTCTTGACATTCCACGGCATAATGGCATGATCAACAAATATAACCTCGAAAAGCATCTCCGTACGGAGTTAAGTTGAAAAACAGACTGGATAAGCGAAACGGAAAATTAAAATCTCCAAGCAAACACAATCAAGTGGTATACTGATGGATCGAGAAGTTCTGAAGGGACTGGGGCAGGGATTTTTGGGCCTTGAACCAAAATCTCCCTACTGACGGATAAGTCCACCAGCATATTCTGGGCAGAATTAAATGCTATTGGAAAATGCGCAGAACGTAACATCGATAGAAAATATAAAAACCAAAATATTGCCATCATGTCAGATAGTCAAGCAGCACTAAAAGCTTTGAACTCATATACCATTACAATCGAGTGAGATTCTTATATTTGCAGATGATATGAAAATTTTCAAGACAATTAAAGACAAACATGACAACCATCTTCTTCAGGCAGATATTGATAGTTTTACTGTTTGGTGTAGTAAAAATGGTCTTACTTTAAACCCTGCTAAATGCCAAACAATTACTTTCTCAAGAAAACGTTTTCCAAACTCTTTTGATTATTCTATTTCGCAGCATAAACTAGGTCGTATCTCAAGCTTTAAGGACTTGGGTGTTCATTTTAGTTCTAATTTAGAGTTCACGGAACATATAAATTTCATTGTTAAGAAAGCCAGCTCTATGCTTGGTTTTATTAAACGTTGGGCAAAGGAATTTAACGATCCATACGTTACTCTCTCTTTGTACAATTGTTATGTACGTCCTCATCTTGAATATGCCTCACAAGTATGGTCCCCTTTCTACGAAACACATAAAAGTCGGATTGAATCAATTCAGCATAAATTCATTCGCTTTGCTCTGAAGGGCCTTCCTTGGACTGACCCGTTCAATCTACCACCATATGAACATAGAATCCAACTTCTGCAAATCCAAACTTTATATCAAAGACGTGTCAATAATGACCTTATATTTATTCATCAACTCATTAATGGTCAAATCGATGCTTCCGATTTGTTAGCTTGCATCGGCATTAACTACCGCGGAGGATCTCACCACCTGCGAAGATTTGAACTTTTACACGTTGATTTCCATAGAACCAACTATGGCTTGCATGAACCTTTGAACTTTATGTGCAGGCTTTTTAATTTAAACAATTTGTCTATCGACTTCAACATGAGTAAATTAAGACTAAAAATTTCGTTTCCAACCAGTGCTCCTCTGTCGTGATATTGTTTTATTTTTAACAATAGATATCGTGAATGTCTAGTATTTTGTATATTTTTGTTTAATTTTGTTTTATTTTTATACTTTTTAATTTTTGTAATTATGTAGATATTTTTATGTGTTGCATGTGTTAGTTTTCATTACATTTACTAACCACTAACACATGCACTTATGATGAGCCTCTTACTGTAGTTGAAGCTTGCTCTAAGCTCACTACAGCAAAGAATCTGGTGTTAAAAAAAAAATTAGATACTTCAAAACTAGTATGGGAATGTGTGAATAAGCTAAATTAACTTGGCAAGGAAAACAAAGTCACAATACATTGGGTACCGGGTCACGTCGGTATCCAGGCCAATGAAGAGGCTGACTCCCTAGCTGAAATAGGAGCAACGGCACCCCTAACGGGACCAGAGCCTTACTGTGGTATAGGGGAGAATATGATTAAAAATAAAATAAAATTAGATCAAAAATCTGGAAAGAGAGACAGGCCAAACTCTTACTCGGGAACCATAACGGAGAGCGTTTCCAATCCTGCATTAGCCTAAGCAGGGACAGTCTTGACTTTAATAATTTTCAAAAAAATATTTCTTGGGTTTAACAGAAATAACATATTTTTTTTTGAAAATTGTATATTTTGAAAGCGAGAAAGAAAATGAATTTTATAAAGACCTCAAACTCATATAGATAATAATTACTAACTTATATTTTTAAAAATACTTAAAAAAGTAAAAATAAGTTAATAATAAATTAATGAAAATGTTTAAATTGGCAAGAAATTGTTTGGCCCTTAATATTAAAAACGGTAAAACATCTTCTTTATATTTAAAGGTATCTTACGCGTTTCATTTTCCAAAAAAAAAAATATAAGCCATTAAGTTGGGAAATTCAAGTATTATCCAGTTTTTGATTTTCTTTGGTTGGTTTTTGTTTCATTTTTCCTACAAATACTTCTTTAATTTTTGTTTTCTTCAAATCAACTATTTTCAACCATGACAAAACTTCTAAAAAAACCTGATTCATAATTCAAAATATTATTGAAACATATAAAGTTTCTGATAGCAATTAGTAACACAATATTACACTCAAAACAAAGGTAGATTTTACAAT
This sequence comes from Syrphus vitripennis, assembly GCA_958431115.1. Classification (NCBI taxonomy): domain Eukaryota; kingdom Metazoa; phylum Arthropoda; class Insecta; order Diptera; family Syrphidae; genus Syrphus; species Syrphus vitripennis. Next base: position 93,150,203 of record OY288110.1, read on the forward strand.
TTACAAATTTTACTGTCAAGCAAACAAACAATTTTATGTATTTTTGACATTTCCCAAGTAAGCAAAACTGTCCGAATTCAGTTACAGTTAAATTAATAACAAACCTCTTGGAAGGAATTTTTTGTCTTCTCAAAAAAAAATAAAAAAATAAAAGAACAACAAACACAGCATTCGAAATTCATTCATCAACGTTCTCAAAACATTATTTTTTTTTTTGCTCGCTTTTATTCTTGACCCATTTCACTGCCAACGACTACATTATATATGTATGTATGTATTGTATGGAGACGACACGACACGACACAAGACATAGATACTATCATTAAGGCTACAAGAATTGTAGCAGCATAACAGTGAAGTCCTTATATAAACTATCTACTGCTAGTATACCTATGTATATCAAAAAACACATAGTTGAAGTAAAGTCATACGATATGCGTTGCAGGTTTTGACGTATCATTATTTCTGCAGTGGCACAGCGATAGCAATTTGGAGCTTGGTTTTTTTTTTTAATATGCAGCAATTGCACGAAGCAGCAGCAGCACCAGCAGCATAGCCTCTCCATTGCCAAACGCTATGTATGCTCTCTCTTCTGCAAGCTTTTAATTTAAATATGCATTTTTTATATTTCCAGGAGATTTGTTAAATTTTTGTTTCCCTTGTGTGTTGAAGTTGGAGATAGGAATATAGTCGAGTATAGAATAGACGTTGACATTACTATATGGGTGGTGTGGTACTCTCGCTCCTATGCAATTAGTTTGGCAGAAGTGTTCCCAATTTTTTTTTTAGAAATAGCAAAAGCGGCCAAACTGAAATCTTTAAAAAAATATTTAAATTATTTTTTTAAAAAAATAAACTTAAATAAAATTAAATAGTTATGAAGATATTCCGAAAAAGTCTATATTTTTTTTTATTTAGCACAAAAAAAACTCTCAAAAATATTAAATTCATCCGAAACGCCGTAAATAGTTTTGATAAATTTTTTAGTTGGGTTTAAAATTTTGACTGACTAAAAAATCTGCTTTCAGTTATCAAAGTTCAGTATTTTTTTCTAAATCTGTTTTCCCAAATTTTGATAGCTGAAGACATGTTTTACAAAATTCCGGGAATTAGAATCAAGCTTTAATATTAAATTTCAAATTAATTTTATTTAATCGACCTGTTTTTGGATTTCTTCAAAATAAAAAAAAATATTCAAAATTTTCTGAACCCTCAAAATATGAATTTTTGTAAATATTGAAATAGCATTTTCAGCTATTGAAAAATTTCATTAAAACTAGATTTTTCAAAACAATTTAATTTTTGATTGTATTCTTTCCACTAAAAGATGACGTTTTCAAGTTTTTATTTAAAGTTTTATATCATTGAGGGTTATTTTAATAAACTTCGAATTTTGAAAAAAATGTTTGTTGATTTAGAAAAACATATTTTTTGGTAAATTTTTTTTTAACAATTTTTTATTCTTATCTTTTTCATGATTGATTTGAGAAACTCCGAATTTATACAAAATTCAAATTTTGAACGTTTTATTTTTATTGATTTTTTTTTTATTTCTAATAACTTTCAACAATTTTTTATGTTCAAAAATATTTCTTTATTTTAACACCATTTTTCATAAAAATATTCTAATAATTTATTCACAGTCCATGTAAAAATAAATTTTCATTTTAATAATTGCGATGCTCAGAAAACATAAAAACTCAAGGCGAATTTTTAAAAATTTTATTTAATTTTCAGATTTTAACTGGTAGCAAACGCATATAAGTTGTCAAAGCTGAAATTTTCACTTATCAGTTTTCAGTTTTTTCAAGAAATCTTCGTTTGAACATTAAGAAATTCATGAAAAAAATCCTTTTATTTTGGCGTATTTGTCAGAATTTTTTCAGCGTGGTATTTTGAAAGTGTTTTACTTTGCTTATATTTTTAACATTATATCCTCAGATTTTTAAAAAATGTGAATATCAACATATTTCGAGGGTTTTACTTTTTAAAAATTGAAGTTTTCTGAAAAATAAAAGAAATAATTTGAAGACTTAAAAAACGCTATTTTGAATAAATTCATTATACAAAAAAAATATCACTTTTTTGAGTCCAATTTAATTTAAGTTCTGATTTCAATTTAATTTCTAAATGAAAATGAATTTTTTAAATAGCCTTTAAATGATTTTTTGAAATTTTTTTTCCGATTTACATAAAATTTTGTAAAAGTACAAATGTAATCCAAAACTGAGCACAAAGCTAAGCAATTCAAGATTAATTTTTTTTTAAATCGATAATTAGAAAAAAAAACGTAAAATTTGCAATTTACGAAGTTTTAACAAATTTACAGAAATTTGAGAAATATTTTTTTTGGAAATAACACGCATGCATTTTTTTTAATACAAATTAAGATGTTTTTATCTTCAGTTCCAAATAATGGTGATTTAAAAATAATTCTGAAAAAATTAAAGTGTCAGCACTGAGTCCCGCACATTTCTTGAAAAGACATACCGCCGCCACGCCGCGCCGAAACTGATATAGCCTTTATGCTGCTAAAATTATGTGTAAAACTTAAATATTCACATCAGATTCTTTTCAAGTTTTATGGAAGAAGTATCAATAGACAGTTCACATTATGGTGTCGAGAGTGTTAAACAATTTCGTGCCATCACGTCGCGACGTATATTCTACATTCACACGGAGAAGGAGGTGTTGTTCTTCAATTTATATCTTGATGAGGATGACACACTAGTATTTTATTGCTTAGAAAAATGCGTTGCTCGAATTTTGGCCAAATTACGCTGATTACAACCACCAACAACAAAAAATGTGCGTATCCATTTGCAGATATGCTTCCAAGCCTTTATTTACTTTATTCCTTTTTTTTTTCAAAACTCACATGTTGTGTGCTTAATTTCTCTCTTTCGTCGTTATCGCATCTCCATCGTGGTTGTCTACTTCATCTATTTTTGTTTGTGGTCCCAAACTAATGAGGTGGCAGTAAGTATTAAATTTGCATGCATGCAAAAATAATAATTGCAGTCCATATTCTGCCGCACGTATAACTCTCGCTTTAAGGACGACCGACGACGACGACAAAAATGTGTTGGTATATTCAATCCCACTACCTATGTTGTTTTTTTTTTTGTTGTTGTAGGTAATTTTTTTTTTTCGTATTTTGCTATGCCTCGCTCATTTGTAACCAACGAAGTGTTCAGAAAACAAAACTATAGTCTGCATTTATAACGCAAACTGGGTGGATGAGGCATTTTTTTCTTTTTTACACATAAAAGATGCGATGATGAGGCTATAGAAGATAGGGGGGGAGAGAAATTGCAGGATTGAGGCGAAAGGATTTTGTGGCCTAGGTTTTTGCATTTGTATGCATTCCTGCCAAGGCCATCATAGTAATCAGTGTAAGGAAAACATTGATGCAGAAACATACCAACAAACACAATTTTCTGCATTTATTCATCCTGTAATAATTTTATATGCAATTGTGGCAGCTGAGCACTTCAAGGATTACCCGAATGCAAAAAGCACAGAGAATATATATACATATATATACACAACCTGATGGAGTTATACATACCTACGTATGTTTAAACAGGATAGTCGTCGTCGTCGTCATTGTTGTTGTTGTCGATTTGATAAAAATCTCAGAATCGATTTAGAAATCAAAAATGTTATTTCAAGTGCAAAAGTGAAAATAAAATCCACAATAATGTCCTTGGAAGAAGGGATCCTTTTTCGACACACAAAGCCACGAGTAGGTACAATACAATATGTCAATTGCTGCTGCAGCACAGCACACACAAAAAATACATCATCTAGCTAGGTACCGCTTGCTACTCCAACGGAATAAATATTTGGGACAAGATGAAAGTTAACTGCTTGCATAATCAGTTTGAATAGATTTTCAGTATTTATAAGAGATGAGCCGAAGAGAGAGAGAATATCTTACCTTGATGGTGTATATAAATTGTGTGACTTATGTATGAAGATTGCTCAAGTCGATTGGTTTTTGGTTAGAATGTAGGGGAGTATGGAAAACTGTCTTTGGCTAGTGTGTACTATACGGTCGACTTATCGCTCACTATACCTACCTGTATATAGCCTTGACACAGAATTTCTATATACATACCTACGCGCATAAGGATGTCAAGATTTTTTTCTTTAAGAAAATCTCAATTCTATTTTAAATAATTTATTTATTTAGATTTCTGAAAAGCAAGAAGATGGGATGACAAGAATTTAAGAATTCTTAAATTTAGTTTATTTACCTGCCCCTGCACATTAAGTATTTAAATTAAATGCTTCTGCGAATTTTGTTGCTATATATACCATAATTTGAAAAAAAGATTATACAGCTATTGGAATAGGATTATATCTGCAGAAGATCTGGGTAAAGACTTCAAAAATCTCTTAAAATAAAAAGGATAATTTCAATTTTGTTTGTATGCCGAACCGATGATAAATCGATGAGACTCAGGACACTGAAATCACTTCAGCGGAAATAAAATTGTATGGTTTTCAACAGAAAGCATTAAAGCTAAAGAAAAAGTAAAGCAAGTGAATAAGAAATTGCGTATCTAGTTAAACACGGCATCACAAACGGAACCTAAATCATTTTTTCGTTTTAGATGGACGTTTTTCAAAAGTAGGAGGGGACATGTAAAACAAAGTAGTTATCATAATTTTCAATTTTCCCATTTTAACAATTATGAACATTATAACATAAAATTAAAAAAAACTCAAAAACTGTATGATGAAACACTTTTCAAAAAACAGGTTTTTAGCTTTTTAAAAACCCATGTAACAGTTTTGTAGATGTTTGTATTCTGTTTTAATAGTTGTTTTGATAAATTTTAAGAAAATATTTTATTAAATGATCCCTTCCATGTAAAGGGTAACAATTACTTCTCAAGTGTTTTCTAATAAATTTGAATTTAAAAATATTGAAACTTTTGTTATTTAATTTTTTTCTTAAACCCCATCCATTAAAAAAATAGAAAAGCACCATTTTTCGCATCGTTGCTTGAACTAAAAGGTCAATAAAATTTATTAAATGTATCACCGTCATTATCATCATCGGCTCGACAACTGGGGTCCGGTCCTGGCCTCCTTCAACAAGTCTCCCCACTTTTCCCCGTTTCGAACCGACGCCATCAAGTTGTGCACCCCAAATCTTTGGGCGTCCTGGTCTACGCCATCTCATCAGCGATCCTCTTTGCTCATGCGAGCTAGGTGCCCTGCCCACCGGAGTCTACCGAGCTTAGTTTTTGTCACCATGTCTGCTTCAAGGTAGATTGCGTACAATTCATGATTGTACCGTCTTCGGAATCGTCCTTCCTCACGTATGGGGCCAACAATTCACCTTAAGACATTTTCTCTCGAACGCGGCTAATAGCTTGTTTTGTTTTTAAGCCGGGCTATATCCTTCTTAAACTCTTTTATGCTTGGAGGCGGTAACATAGGGTATTCTTTTGAAGTAGAGGAGGCTCTACTTTTGTAGTGAGCTGACCATTTAGCAATTCATTAAAGCACACTTCCTATCGCTCCAGTATGCTGATTTCCAGTTATCAGATTTCTCTCTCCGTCCTTGTAGTAAGTGCAACGTGGTATGTACTGCATTATGTTTCGGACGAACTTCCGCGCCTGGTGCGGACCTCGCTCTCGGCTTCTTTTTAAGTCACAGATCATGTTTTTCTCCCAAGCTGATTTTTTCTGTGTGTGAAGCCGTTTTTCTATTCTTCTGAACTCTTTATATTCATCTTCGAGTGCCCGCGTTCTATGGATTAAATGTATCAAATAAGTTCTAAAACAAAAAACTCTTCCCAATCTTGAAGTGTCTGAAACGCACTCTTGAAACCTATCTTCGCAGTACTGCAGACTCACATTCTCTTCCTAGATTGTTTTTTTCTCTCTATTTCTTCAACAAATGTGTTGGCCATCTGCTGCAAACGAAGAAGCTATGTTGGATGAGGAACTGGGTCACGTAATAGTTGATCTCACCTTGTTTCCGGTCGTTCCACTCAGTCAAGTCCAATTTACGCTTTTTTTGTCGCGGACGTACTTCCTTTATGCCACAACCTAGTCGATGGCGATGACCCCTGCTATTACAAAGCGACTGGTTCTGACATCGTTCAGTACGTGCTGGCCACGCGTACAGCTGCATGTCTCTGCACTGCCGTTGCGCCTTCTACTTCCGGTGTTTTTTGTCTTCACGCACCTGCCCAGATCTCGCTTCCGTATAAAAAAATGTCACGCGTTTTTAACATGGAGTAACTTTTACTTGCTTTTGGGCCACCTGTGGTTGACTTCAGTCTGCTGAAACGAGTTGCTGCTTTCGACACGGCAGTGGAAGCACTGCTACTTTCTGAGTGCTGTGAGTCGCGATCTGAACATCTTTTCCAAAAGTTTTGAGAAAATTTCTCATCCTGATTTAAGGCAGACATGTTTTTTTTTCTTTTCTTGTTGTTTTGATCCAAATAATCTCGAATTTCTGGGCCGCCATATTAAAACTTCCCACAAAACATCGGAGTCGGAGGATGAAGTATATAAATTACCTTAAAATATCTTCCATTAAAAATTTTAAATATTCAACTACTTTTTCCTAATAAGGTTAAATATCCTAAACTATTTCATAATTTTAACTCATCTTCACGTCAAATTAATTCCCGCAACTAACCTTAATTGCACTTTACTTTTTTACTGTATGTGTTTCTATGCAATAAAAATATAAACTTATCTTCTCCCATTACTACCATCATCAACAATTCAAAAATAAAAAAAATAAAAATATGAAAGTCATTCGTTCTATTAATTTTAATGACAGGTTGGTGTGGAATGAGAATTTATAAAACGTGCTGAAATTGTCATAAAAGCGGACTTAAATACCTCCGCTACTTCCTTACCTTATACCTACCGCATATTGCAATGGAAATTACACAAAATTTTATTTCTCTTTTAATAATAATAATTATAGACAATTGTGGTGGAACATAAATTACACTCTTGTTTTTATAACGAATTCACAAGAGAATACTTAATTAGCTATAAAATAAAATTATTAATGAGAGCTGCTGTAGGTAACAGCTGCATGAGTTAAGGTTCTTAGAAAAAAAAAATACCAAGGTTGCTTCAAATGTAAAACATATACATTAGAGAGAGAGAAAAAAAGAGAAAATATAATTCCAAATATGTATTGATTTTTGAAAAATTTAATTTAATTAATTCTTGGTTCATTAATAAAATTTTAAAACCACCTTGCTGGCATATAACAATACCAACAACACTATATCCTTCTTTTCGCTAGGTACCTTTGGTTTAATTATTAAATAAATTTTTCACTTTCAAATAAAAATTCTTTGATTAATGATGACTCAATCAAAATAAAAATTCCTTTTAATTAAAATTCCCAAGTAATATATAATATATACCACGACACGACACGACACCACTGTTGTACAAGAGTAGGGAACATCATCAGCTTGTTATGAAACCGCATCAACAAGTACAAGATCATTAATTAGAAGCTTAAATTGTATTTGTTAGTTTTTCATGTCAAAGTCATTCTTTTCTTTTTTTTTTGCTTTTTCACTATAATTTTGTTTTTGGTTGAAATATAAGAATATTTTACTGAAGACTTGGTAAAATGAAGAGAAGATTCTTAGAATAATAAAATATTCAGTTTATGAAAGTTATCGTAGCAAAACTTCAAGAATACTTGTTGAAAGCTGAATCACTGTCTATATTTATATTTTACGTAGTTTCAACTTCAACTGGGATTGTGGAAAAATGTATGTATTTGCATTACGAACAATTTGTTGAATAAATTATAATAAGCAATAAATATTTATTTACCAATTAATCTGAACTTTGTCACTTAAAAAATCAAAATCAAACGAGAGTTGTTGTTGTGATAAACTCTGTATCTCAACAAGCAGTTTTCCTTAACCTAACCTATTTTGTTCGGTTCTTTATCTATTTTCGTCAAGTTATTTGGAATCCATTGACTTATAATTGGTAAATCAGTTTGCGAAACTTTTCACCAAGATTAAACTTATTATAATAACTAGTATTCGACACTATTTACCACACAAAAAAGATTTGTTTTACTCAAATCTATCATGTCTATTCTTAGAAACATAGGCATTAAAGACTTCTGCAGAAAACACAAACCAACATAATATTTAAGGATAAAATTTATTTAAAATATTTTAAACTGTGAAATAAAAATTATTATTCAAATGATACAATTATATCTGAAGTATAAAATTTTTTATCAGACACAAAGAATACTTTATGGAAATATTTAACTTTAATTCGACCTTCACTTATAAGTAAAATGAAAAGTTCAAGATTCAACTTTTCACCCTCGACGACGGTTTCATAAAGAGCTGTAATTGAAATAAGGAAAGTGAGTTCAAATTCATATTGTACCAAAATTGACGTGTTGTTCAAATTTCTTTTGAATGATAGAAATGAAGCACCATCGGCTTTGTATGTGCCCAATAACTTTGGAATCTTATTAATTTTCATTTTAGTTTCCTCTACTAAATAACCTCCTATTGTGATTGCGCAGGAGTTGTACCTGTATTACTATAACTAATCAAAATTCTTGATGCATCAATACCAATTAAAGTAGCAACAATTGCACTAAGATTTAAAGCAGGGTCTTTTATGAGAGGACACTCTAAGGAGATTATTTCCAAGGTGATAGGCAAAACACGGATTGCAACAGAAAAAATATTTTTGGAAATGTGCAATTTTTCAATGCTAAGGGAAGGCAACTGAACCCCTTGCCCACCCTTAGGGCGCCTATGTTTTTAGATGAAATATTTTTTTTTTTAGTTTTTAAATCTATTTTAAAATATGCACAGTGTTTTGCAGTACAAAACTAAGTTGACCCGCATTGTGTTAATATGTGTCTGAACTATATTCTCGACATCTCCGGAACTATGGCTTTCCAACCATAAAAATTTTTATCGAAATCGGTTGAATACTTTTTTAGGTTCCACAAAACTTTATTAAGGCTATTTATATATATAGATTAAAATTTTGATGAAATCGGACAAGTCCTTTTTTAATATTTTTTTTAAGTGGCAATTTTGTGGGACCTTAAATGAGGTTTTCAAAACTGTTTTTATAATTATAAATAAAAAAAATGTGACAAAGAGGAGATAAATGAAAATTAATAAATGAAGAAAAAACTGAACATTTGGTAATGTTTCAATTTTCAAAAATTGTGGCATGCTTGAGTTGAATAACAACAATGGTGCACTCAGGCGTATACGTACTTTTTTTTAAAGTTATTTTAAGTTTTTAACAAAAATTTTACTCTATTTTATACCGCAGCACATATTTTATTTTTTTACTTGCGACTATTATAGGTACTATAAGGTAAATTTTGGATTCTTGCAAAAAATCGAACTCAAGATATTACTTAAGAAATTATATACAGTCGACTCCCTCTTAGTCGAACTCCCTCTAAGTCGAAGTTCCCTCTAACTCGAACTTTTTAGTCGCGTTTTTGCATTCCCCTCAGTTTTCCATATAATAACTATCCTCTAAGTCGAACTCCCTCTAAGTCGAAGTTCCCTCTAACTCGAACACATTCTCGATTCTTGGCCTATTTTCTTTCCCTCTAAGTCGAATTTTTTTCTTTTGCCGAAAAAAAAAATAAAAAAAAATCATTCTCTCTCAAATCGCAACTCTTTATTGTTTTTAATTCTTATTAAAACATCAAGGCAAGCACACACTCGAACACTTTGATTCTCTATTTGATATAGGAGACAGCTAGACACAACATCCAACCATTTTGTGCTTTATTTGAAAACTTGTAAGTGTGTGTACTGGAAAAGAAAAGGGGAACGTGGGTGAGATTCCAATTGCAATACACACGTGTATAGGTATTTGCGGACGTGCGGATTGTGCCGGATGAAATTCAAGATTGTTTATTTAAAATGGAATATTTTTTAAAAACACGGCAGCTGGGACAGTCTAAAATTACAAAGTTTTTTAAATAATTTAGTTGAACAAAAATTTTTTTAATATTATGAATTAATGAGCGAAAAAAAGCAAGAAGCTTAGCTTTATTTATTTTTTTATTTATTTATCTATGTTTAATTCAATAAATCAGTAAAAAAAAAACTCTCGCTAACTCGAATTTTTTTAAAACTCCCTCTAACTCAAACTAGTTTTGATATCCCATGAAAATTCGACTTAGAGGGAATTGACTGTATTATGTATAAAATATTAGTTTTTGAAAAAACAGCTCTAACGATTTTTGATTTTTTTTTTTCAAAAATTTTTCATTTGCCAATATGGCATCTTCAGTTTTAAGATTAAACTTCTTGTTTGGCTTATTTTATCAATTCAAATAGGTAATGAATTTCAGGGTTTTTTCATATTTTTACTTGTGACTATAATCGACAGTAGGTTGTAGGGTAATATTGTGTTTTTTTGATTTAACTTTAAAACCAAGATGTTATCGCATGTAGGAGCAAGTACGTGCAATCCAGTTGTGCATTTTATTTTATTTTGATCAAGCCAGTCATTTCTTATATTAAAAAAGCGGATCTTGGAATTATTTCAGTCAATGCAAAGAAAAAAAAAAGAAAAAGAAATACTTTTTTCCGTTTGTATTCTCTCTGTATTTTGTACATAATGTTGAATTGGTATCCAAGCCAAAAATAAGATATTATTTAAATTACCCTTAAAAACTACACTGTTTTAAATTCACTGCGCATTTTTGAAAAAGTTATTATAATAACATTTTCTACATCAGTTTTTTAAGCTTACCTCTTACATATTTCAAAATCATTTGAAAACATATTTTCCGAATCTGCATTCTCTTTCAAAATCAATCCAAACATTCTGCTCTCTCCAAATATCCAAATTAAAAAAAAAAACACAGCATTTTCATAAAATATACCGATGTCTTGTATATTGCATTTGGGAATTTTACAATTTCCTTATTATTATATTTATTTTAAATTACAGTTTTTTTTTGTTTCGTATCATTAATAATAATAAATAGTTTTTCTTATAATAAATTTATATTATATAAACTTAAATATAATTATTTTTATTATTTTAAAAAAAAGTCTTCAATTTTACATTATTTGAATACTTTATACTATTTATATTATTTTTTATTATTCTATGAATATTATTTTTTTTTTGTTTTTTTTTTTCACAATTATAATAATGTCTATGAATAATATTTTTTTTATATATTTTTAGCCTTCCATTTATCTACCCGATTCGTTCGTTTTTTTTTTATTGCCTATTTGCAACGTCAATATTGATTGCTGATGATTACAAAATGGATATACATATTTCTTTTAAATATTTATTCATTTTTTTTTTTAATTTAATAAATTGATTTATATTTTTTTTTTAAATTTCTATTTATTTTCTTACTTATCATGTAAATTATATTCACAATAATAAAATACAAGTCTCAGAGTAGACAAAGGTAGCGATAGAGGGACCTGGAGGGGATGAATGTTTTGAATTGAACTGTCTACGCTAATTGAATTTTTTGACGCTAACATTTCCTTTATTTTTTTTTTGCATATTTTTTGTATCCGGATTTCTGTTTGCGAATTCTGCTAAGTGGCATGAAATTGTTATCCATATTTTTATTTATTTTTTTTTCTAAAAGTATTTATAATGAATCAACACGACAGGTGGAAGAGATATTTCAAATTTGGTTCCACAATTCCTGCCGATGGCATAATACCTACATCCGATATTGGGGGAGCCATTGGCGGCGCGCAGAAAAGGCTGATGGGATATAGAAACCAAATGCAAGGACCATGACGATGACGCTGACGATCCACGACCACCAACCGCTACCATTAATTTTGACGTCCTTGATGGTGTCGGTTGCCATTGTGTTGGATTAAATTTAATTTGGAGAACCACAATTGTGTTGAAATAATTTCGAGACTGCAACGCAGTTCTCCAAATCAAAGTACGTACACATGAAATAATGTTATTTGGGATTGCTAAAAAGTTATTTGTTATTTTTTTTTTTTTTTTGTATCAGTAGGTATTATTATTTTATTTTATTTTTATTATTTTAATATGTATGTACGCCGTTGTTGGTTTAAATCAATTAAATAAAATTATTGTGTGTCGAATATATAAGTGAAAATTCTGCGTGCAGTTTTAATGCAATTGGTTTGTATTTTGGCGTGACTGGAGGCTTAAGCATTTCAAACCAGATGTTGTCTGGATTTTTTGTTTTATTATCTAGCTGGGCTTGTTATTCAATTGAAAATTAATAAACTCAATAAATTTGAAAGCACTTGTTTGGTTATGTTTTAGCAAATTAAGTGCGACACATTTTGTTGGTAATCGAATAATATAATATTAATTTAATGTTTTTTTTTTTTTTTTTTAATAATGATGTTATTGTGTGTGGAGAGAATGTTGGTAGAGTTTTGTGGTGATGCATTGTGATAATGGATGTTAAAATAATCGTCACATATGGTGTAGGTTAGGAGTATATTTTTATTGAATTGATTATTGAATGTAAATTTTATTGTAGGACAGATACAATATCAAATAGAGCTTTTGGCACTTTAAATATGGAAACTTTGATGTATATAGAAAGAGAGAAACAGAAATTCAGTTTGAAATTTTACACAAATTGAAAAGTTTCTAAGCTATACACAAAACAGGAGTTATGTCCATTGTCCCACTAATAGACTAGCTTCCAGATTAGGAAAAATTAGGAGTTATTAATTTCTACAGCACCTCCTGTAAGCCTTTAAAAGTAGTGTACGGGGTTTAGAGATGACACGTACATATGTTACACAATAGTTACGAATTTGGAAAGAACCAACCTAATATTTTTGAAATGGATCGTTGAAAAGGAAGATTCCTAAGTGGAGTCTGCACCTCTTGGAAAAAGTAGGATATGTGCAAAGGAAATGTAGAATTGTTTCTTCTCTTCGGATCCTACAAAAGTCGTTTAAGAATACGCGAAGTCTTGTGACGTATATTTACCAACAAGAATGCAGTCTCCTATAATAAGACCACCTACATGAATGAGCTAATTTGTAATCGGTGCAGTGATAATAAATAAATCTTGGGGCACTTTTTGAAAAGTTTTTGTCTTCACCAGAATTTTTAAATAATAAAATACTATCTAGTTTTTGGGCGTTATTCAATTAAAATTTAATGTCAACTAATTGATTTATTTGTTTGTTTTTTTTTTCAACGCGATTTTCAGTTTGGGTAACGAAATAATTCAAAACAGGAAAAAAATTTTGAAAAAATCTAAATCAAAATCTACTCAAAAGTTTTTATAGCAACTTTCAAACACATAAGCTCTATTACTCTGCAGTATTTAGTAGTTTAATTGAGTCATCCATCATTTTAGTTCAAATCACTCTGCTACTACTTCATTATTTTAAGAAAAAATCACCAAAAAAAAACTTTTTGAATCACGCTAAAGAAGGCTCCCAAAATGCCAAAAACACTGAAACACTGAAGACTTTCAAGATGCCATAGACATTGATGCCATAGACATTGATGCCATAGACCGTAGACGCTAAATGCGCTCAAGACGTCAAAGACGCCAAAACCGACAAAGACACAACAGACGCCAAAGACTTCTAATATGCCAAAGAAGGAGAGACATTGAAGACGTCAAAGGTTCCCAACATTGCAAAATTTGAAGACTTTGAAGACGCCGTAGAAGCTAAATACGCTCGCCGAAGACAATCAAGACGTTGAAGAATCTTAAGAAGCTGAAAACCCAAGACAAAGAAGTTAAAGAAGTTAAACAGGCTGAAGACTTCGAAGACCCCCAAGATACGAAGATTTCGAAGACGCTCAAGATCTCAAAGACATACATGATGAGATCAAAAATTAAACTAGAATGTATGTAGGTACCTACTGGGAAACAAGAGTTCTGAACCAAGTTAGTTCATAAAACTGAGCTAATTCGTTCGCGAACTACAACACTAGTATTTAGTTTTAAGATTTTTCAAAATGAGCCTCAAACTAAAAATATGGAATTTCTGACAAATCTAATAAGAAGATGCAATCCTAAAATAAAGATGCAGGAGTGGAGGAGTCAAAAATAACATCTTGTCAAAAATATACAGCATAACCAACTGTCATGCAAAAAGAAGAGTCTCTGAGAACCCAATTCCAAAGGCAATGGCACACGACGACGTGACGTTCCAAAACTATGACGGAAAAAAAACGCAAAAGCTGCTGGATGAACTAAATGCAACGATACTTCCATTTAGTCGGCCTCAGACATAATGTCTGTGGAAGTTTTTTTAGTTCAACCCGGTGAACACAAGTTCAGTCTTAGGTTGAAGCTGTCGAGAGTCTTGGTCCCAACAATCGCTAGAAAATCAAGAAGAAGAGAAAGTTCTTCAAAACATTACTTGCCAATTATAACTCCCCACAGAAGTATCTACTTAAGAAAGCATATCCCACAGTACACCTACCTATTCCAACATGGCCAACAAATTAATGCAAGACTATCTTCCATCCCTTGTCTTGCACTTTCCAAAAATTTAAAACAAAAACATCTTCCTAGCATAACATGTCGATAATTATAATTGAAGAGAAATTTCGCTGACTACCTGTATGTAAGAAAAAAAAAAAAACACACCTTGAAATCTTCTCTCCAACGCAACTTCCAAACTTGCTGAACTAATATTTATGTTTCAATATTTTTTCATCCATATTGAATAATGAATAAAATATATAATTGCTAGCAACGTTCACCTGCAAAACTTATGGCTCTTCCAATGCTAGACACCTGCCAGCACATAAATTAAAAAAAAAGCAAGAGAAGTAATAAATTCAAAATCCAAAAAAAGGTGGATTTCTAAATTGATTTAAACAATCAAACCTTTTTTTTCTGACATTCCTTCCAGCTCATTTGTCAATGATAGCATTTTTATGCCATTTTACTAAAACAAAAAAAAAATAAGAACACTGAGAAAAAAAAACCTTTTCCACTCAATTCGGTTGTCTTATTTTATTGAATTCTTGACTTGGAAAACAATTTTCATGCCACATTAGCATGATTTTCTACTCCTCCCCCTCCCCCTCCCCTTCTCCTCGACACTGACTGTCATGATGACGGGTGATTCCCATAAATGGTATATTTCAATTCAAAACATAACCAGCCCGTTATCGCAGCACGAAAATTCAAAAAAATTCCTCTCGTCTTTTCGGTATAGTTCAGAGGGCGAGAGAGAGAAAGAAAGATATATCTACACTCTACAAATAGAGAAATCCTTGATTCATTCTTGAAATTACAAAAAGGACTTTTGTTTGATTTACATCATCGACCTCACTCGAATGAGGAATATGAAATCTCACCTCGATAAATTGTTATACCTACCACCGTACCTGTGCCCGCGCCCTCCCTGAGAACTTATCTCGTCCTACATTTTTTCTTTCCGTTTTTTTTTTGTTTTTTTTTTTTTGTTTTTGGACTTGACTTTTATTCAAACCGATTTGAATTCATATTGTGACCCTTCGTCCTATTTTAGTCATCCTTTTTTTTTTTGGTATTTTCGTTTTGGAAATGAGGATTCGGTTTCTTTTATCATACTGCAACGTGTCGTATAGTTCTGGAATTGGATTCATTATTATTCATCGATGTGGTCTACCATCATTTTTCATGCATGTAGGTGTAGGTAGATACAAGAGAAATATCCCTGTTATCCTTGGTCTAGTTGTTTCCACTTATACTCATATGTTGGAGTAACAAGCCCAAGAGGATCCTTATACTGGCATTGATGCTAAATGACTTGAAGGAATTCGATGTGCAATGGAAACACCTGGAAGCACATCAGCAGCAGTGTTTTTTGGCATGGCATGATTGTTCTAGTTGTCGAACTTTCGAATGCGATGACCGCAGGACACATGCATGCCCAACCCGAAAATATCCTTTATACGAACTCAACTCGCAGGTGTGTACTAAGTCCGGAGGTGGTTTTGATTGATTAGCCAAGAGATACGGCATTTGTTGGTATAGTTGAGGTCATGGCGACGTCATCATCGTCATCGTCATCGTAGCACAAATGGTGCTGCCCCCAAGTGTTAACCTCATTGTTGTCTCTGTCTGCTGATATGGCGAAAGGACTCCTCTGTGTTATTGCTGCTACTACGTTGCAATAGGTAGGTAGGATAAGAGGAATGTGTGTTTGTTAATTTTTGTTCCGTATATTATGATGGGGGTGCGGAGGTCCTTCTATATCAACCATGTGGTAGAATGATGGAACTCTCTGCGCCCGGCCTCCTCCTATCAGAGTAATTGCCGCCTTGGAGTGTAGCTGGCTAAAAAGTTGAGGGATGGTGACGTTGTGACAATTGTCTGGCGGGAGATGTTGCTCGATGTCGTCGTCGCCGCTGTCGTTTCGCCGCAATTCAGTTCTGACCCCGATTCGGTGTTGGTGTCATCGTTAGCTCCCCCCATCAGTGTAGCACTAGTTCGTCTTAACGGCACAGTTGTGGATCCGGTCGTCATTGTTCCGGTATGGCTGGCTGAGTAGGGTGGCGGTGGTGGGGGTTTCCGGTAGTCTAGAACGCTGGTGTTCTTTTTAACGGTGGGTGGGCGCTGGTAGGATCCGGTTGAAGGATAACGCAGCAGTTGTTTCGCCAACTTATCGTTGGGTGGCGCCGGAGGCGGTGGGGGCGAGTCTGAGCCTCCATTTGGCGATGAGGATGCCGGTGCCGGAATACACGACATCTCTCGCATCAAGTCCATATATCTGGACTGTAAATAGTCCGTTGTAGACCTACTGACATGGTCGTATTTACTTTTGGCCAAATTGCCACTGTTACTGTTATTTGCATAATGGGCGGCGATAGTGGTGGTGGTGGTGTTGGTGTTGGTGTTGGCTGGAGTGGCATCTTGAGTGGTAGATGAATGTTTTATTGTCGTAACTGCAGATGATGATGTCAAGGATGGGGCGGTCGAATGTGGGCCATAGATATCTCGGCTATTGTGAATCTGATGATGCTGATGGTGGTGATGGTGGGAATAATGATCCTGAAGTTGGTCAGCATATGAATTCTGGTGATTTACTGTTGATGTTGTTGTTGCTGATGTCACTGATTGTTGGCTGTATAGGCTGTTGTTGCTGTGACTTTTGTTTTTATTGGCAAATGAATGCTGATGGGTGGTGTTGGGCAACAAATCGGGTTGGTATTCAGCTGTTATGGTACCATCTGCATTTTGATGATGACGCTTCAAAGGTGTTATTCGATTGATTTCTGACATATTTGGGCCATGTGGCAGGTATACGGTATGCGATGGTATATGGAGAGAATCTGAAATGAAAAAAAAAAAAAATGTGAAATTAAATCAGAAAAATGTTTTTTTGTTATTGTTTGTTTTATTTCAAAATAAATTAAATGAAAAAGATACATCGATTGTGTAGTGGAGAAGATTTTACATATTTACCTATTTTTAGAATCTGGGTTGAAAAATATATTTTTTTGAAAGGTCAGCTTTACCTACCCATAGTACAAATATTAAGGATGTTAGTTGAACAAAGGCCAGCATTTTGCTTTTTTTTAGCAGAAAAATTTTATAAAAAAATGTGGGAGTTTTTTGAGAATTTAAGGTTTTGAACATTGGGTAGGTTTATTAAATCGAATTTAAAGTTCAACTTAGAAATGAGTTAAATGTATTTTTATTTTCAACTCAATTCAATATTTTACAAATCAAAATTGGTTTATAATAATTCAATAGATATAAACGACCTACGCATCCATGTTTTTACTAAAATTAAATATCATTATGGTTGTATGATTTACGAAGAAAGAATTTAAAAACCTTGGTTTATTAACATTTTTGTTTTACTGTTTATTTCCCCACGATTTCTAAAAAAAAAATATTTAAATTGGAAAAATGTTAATAAGCTTATTTAAATACTGAAACTCTGGGCAATATGCATAAAAGGTAGTAAATGTTTTTACTTGGAAATGTCTACAGTATGTAGTTAATGTAAATTTCCCACTAACTAGCACAGTAATTTACAAGTAAAAGCATTTACATTTGTTTATGCATATGGCTTTCTATCTCTGAACGCGAGCTGTTTCAGTGTAAAACAATACTGGTAGCTGAATTGATTCTATAAATTTGATTTTTCTGCTTTTATAACGATAACGATAACGATAACCATAACGATAACCTACACTCTCTAGCTAATTTTAAAATCTCCCTATATATTGTTCTTAGTCGGTTAGGTTAAGTTCGGTTTAAAATGGCTGTCGGGCAAGAATCCCAACCCACTTAGAATCATATGGGTTAGTTGTGATACCATTTAAATCTAGCAAGATAGGAACTTACTAGTCAAACCACTCGGAGCTTTTAATGAATAGGGATAGACTTTTAGCGTCCGTTTTCAGTAGATAACTAGTGTCCTCATAGAAGAAGTCTCCTAGATGGAGTTTCCTTCTAGCTGAGAGAGCAGGGCAGGTGCACAGAAGATGTTGAACAGTTTCCTTTTCTTCGTCTATGCAGTTCCTACAGAAATCATTGGAGAAACAGTGTCCTGTAAGAACTAAGAAATAAGGTGGAACTAATATGCAGTCGATTTGAATTTAACATTTGGTTGCCATCAGGCAGGTATTACTCTGAGTCCATCTGAGGTTGGTTTTCTTTAAAGCGGCCTGCTTTAGGATGAGTTTACATGTAGCGATAGGTATGAGGTGAATATCAAACTGTTCAGACATCTCCATTAGAGATCTTTGGCAGTCTAGGACCGTGATTGAGTTTGTAGTGACAGAGGCAAGAGATTTAATTGCAACTTGGCTATATGAGAAGATCCGAATAACGGTGTTAGATATTACGTTTTCTATGGGCTAAGAGAGAACTTCCTTAATCGCCAGAATTTCCGCTTGGAACAACCTACAATGATCTGGTAGGCGGAGGAAAAGACTGAGGTTCAGTTTTTTTCGAGAATATCCCACTTCCTACATCTTCGTTGGTTTTTGAAGCATCAGTGAAGAAGTGTAAAGATTCATTGTCCAGAATGCTCCGGTCCTCCAATACAGTTCTGGATGGAATAGAGGTCTGGAAATTGATTTCGAACACCAATTGAGGTGTGATGTAGTCTAAGCAATCCGAAATGAATCCAAAATTGTTTAGAATGATGGTGTGGCCAATATGATTACTGGTTCACTGTAGGGTTGCTTTTTAAACGTTTAGCTGAGTTCGCCGCTAATTGTTTGCTGAAGATGTCTAGGGGTGTAAGCTTATACACATACTAGCTTTGGACTTTGACAAGTTGCTTAAGTTTGTCTTTACATATGTCCAGTGTAGTCCACCGAGGTTAACAGCAATGTGCAATGTTAGGGGAGAAACCCCATGTTCTTTGTAGACTTTGAAACCTTTTAAAAACTTGGTACACTCTGGCGTATACGCAATTTTTTCAACAAATTTTTCTTCCTAAAACTTTCTTATTTGATTTTTTTTTCTACAAAATTTAATTTCCGATAGTTTTTCACCTCGCCAAAAAAAAGAGTTTATCCTAAAATGTGGCCGTGACATGAAATATATTTCCACATTTTTATTTTAAATCAAATGATAGTTTTTAACTTAGAATTAAAAACCACTATGCGATCGGACATAGAAGAAAGCACCTGCGACCTCCTTTTGCAATATTTTTTTTTTAATTTCGAATTCGAAAATTATGCCTTTCTAACTTTCGTCAGTCTTCCTGGGGGGTTGACATCAAGAGCTTTAATTTAGTGAACATTTGATTTTTACTTAAGAAAATAAATTTGGCGCAATAGCTCAATAAGAACCAGGGCCTAGTGACTTATAACTCTCAACCATTCCTGTATGCGTGTTTTGACAGAAATGGAGGAAACCCACAACTCTCTGCCAAAAAAGCGAGATGCACTGCACATGAGTCAAACCCAGATCTCTGACAAGCCAGAAGCACTTACTATTACGCCACGGGCTACTAACAAGTAATTATATGATACAAATTAGAAGGGAAACTATAGTGGATCAATCAAAAATAAATTATGTGACCTTTATAGAGACCACACTGCTTTTCAAGAAAAATCTAAAAATGTTCATTATGTGAGAAAATTTCACCACCGACCGGCTTCGGAAGTAAAAATTATACGACTGGAACAATATGGCAGTATGATAAAGCTTGTATTTTTAAAAATTGATTTTTACAATTTCGGTGGCTCTGCCCGTTTTGTACTAACTTACAACATTCACACCCAAAGATTTTAGGTTTGAAAATATGTGTATTCCTCCTCAAACCTATAAATGCTATCATCTTCAGAAATCCTGTTCATTCATCATTCAAGCTGTTATTTGTGCGTGGTCTTTTTCTCAATTAGGCCAAAAGTTACCCACTCTGTCTTTTCCCAGCCATTAACCAGCCATCTGAAATAATTAATTAAAATCACCACATTTAACTCTCCCTTTTATAAACCAGCTAAGTGCTTTATTTTGGCAAAAACTCTTCTAGCTCTTCATAGTTTCCGCCACAATACACAATTACGCACACCTCTTCTCAGTTGCGGATTTTCCGAGAAAACTGATTTGTTACCACAATTTAAGCGCCTCAAATACCTCTCTTATATGTCAGCAATAAATTTCCTAAATTTGTCACGTCATTTCGTATGCCAGCACATAATCACTTATTACCGTAATATAAAAGCCAGCCACCGACCGACAACGACATTCCACATCACTGCCACTGCCACTGCCACTGCCACTAGATTAGCACCATTAAATACATGTCCTGTTGTCAAAAGCCATTGCGTACAAGTCGATCAATTAAAATTCCCCAATAAAACTCACCTTCTTTTGACAATTGATAGGGCTCTTCAATTACCCATAAATTCTACCTATCACCTCGAATAGTCGTGTCGTCCTTTTATTTCTGAAATTTCATCTTCTTCTATGAATGCTAGCTAAAGATTTTGGTGGGCGGGCTGCGCGGTTGGTAGTGTTTCATATAGGTTCTATCGTATATAGCAGGTCGGATTTCGGAGCATACCTTTTAGCACTCTTTGTTACCTCTATATTATACATAAGGAACAGGAACAGGAGCGAGCGCGTCCCAATTGTTTCTTTATGGCTCATTTATTTTTTGATTTATTGCCATTTTAGGCGGACCTTACGTGAATTATGAGAGAGCCCAAAACCTGTGCATAGAAAGCAAGGATACAAATTCCAACAACAAAACACAAAAAAAAAAAATTAAGCAACACAATTTATTAATAAATTCTCCCCATGGTTCAACGCTTGTAAATATTTCATGGTGCCGCACGAAAAAGTAAAGATTTATTAGAATGTTTTCATTTTATAATATTTTTTTTTTTTTTTTTTAGGGTCTTTGTTTTTGTTTCCCCCAGAGAGATGCTCAACAACTGATATGCCAGGTTAAAGAATTTTGATTACGTTTTTGTTTCATGAAACATTCCCTTAAACATATCTTTTACGAGTTTTATGGTAGTGGTTGGGGAGTGTTGCTGTGCGTTGTTGTATAATACTTGTTGACTTGACAGCTTGCTTAAAACTTAGTAATTTTAGTAAAGAAACAGAACAATGATGTTGGCATGGTGTAGCTTTTAATCAGACATTTAATTTTGATGTTAAAAAATAAAACAGAATTTTCACATCTACCTACACTACACAATATGCAAGAAGATAGACAGTGTTTTTAAAAACCATGATGAGTTAAGAAAATTTCAAAAACAGTAATTCGATATGGCCCAGTGAGTTACCAAGGATATGCAAACATAATACATATTAACGATTCATAAAATTTCAAAAAAAAAAGGATAGAATTAAAACAAATTAAAAACCTTAAGTTAACTTGACTGAAAAATGTTTCAAAAAATGAAGATTCGATTGAGATTCCATGAAGAATTTATATATTTGACGATTGACGATTTTTTTGACACTATTTTATGTTGACAAATTGGTTTTTGGACATTTTGACAGTTTCAGCATTTTTTGACAATAATTACTTTTTTTTATGTTGTGAATAATTTCAAAAAACTTCCACTTGCTTGTTTAAGCATTTTCAATATTTTGTGTCTCGACCAATTTTTATTATTTTTTTGTCGGAAATAATTATTTTTGATAATTTCATTTTTTAATGAATATTTTTTTATCGACAATTTTAACTCTCGAAAAAAAATAAAAAAAAAAATAAAGTTAAATAAAATATAATAAAAAACAAATAAAATAAAATAAAATAAAATAAAATAAAATAAAATAAAATAAAATAAAATAAAATAAAATAAAATAAAATAAAATAAAATAAAATAAAATAAAATTAAATAAAATAAAATAAAATAAAATAAAATAAAATAAAATAAAATAAAATAAAATAAAATAAAATAAAATAAAATAAAATAAAATAAAATAAAATAAAATAAAATAAAATAAAATAAAATAAAATAAAATAAAATAAAATAAAATAAAATAAAATAAAATAAAATAAAATAAAATAAAATAAAATAAAATAAAATAAAATAAAATAAAATAAAATAAAATAAAATAAAATAAAATAAAATAAAATAAAATAAAATAAAATAATATAAAATAAGAATAAGAATAAAATTGACAAAAATTTTTAAGTTATGAAATTAGATCTAGTTTTAAATAAATTAGGGAACTTTTAATCAAACAAAAAATTTATAACGGCGCGCTTTAGCAAGTGAGTTTTTAGAAAAAAAACACATGCATACCTTTGGTACCTTTAAAAAAACCAATTTTTTAATATATTGGGATAAAGGCTAGACCGAGAAAGTTGAACCGAAATATGTAAAAAGCCATCCAGAAAATAACATTAAGTGCCACTCAAATGGGTACACATTCAGTAAAAAAAATGAGGGAATCACAATTTTTTTTTAATATTTTCTGATTTTTGAAAGATGGAAACAAATCATAGGCATTTTAAAGCACAAAATGTTCACTTAAAAGTCCGGACAAAAAATAACGAAATGAAAAAAGTTTTTTAAACGCAATTTAGTAAGTAGAACGAATCTTTACTACGGAAGATAAGATTTTAAACAATTTGTATTAAGAGAGTACAGTTTACTTTCGTCAATTTTAAATTCACGAATTTTAGTCATATTTTAAGTTCACTTAAAATCGATTTAAAAAAAAATCAGGTCAAAAGAAATATGTCGCGAAAAATTGCATTTAAAATAAAAATTTTAAATGAAACAATATGTTTTTATTATTGAAAAAAGAATTTGTTCTATAATTTTTTTAATTTTCGGGTTTTTGAAATTTATTTTTATTAATAACATCATCTCTCAAGGTCATTTTAACTCATCATCGTTTGAGTTTTAAAAAATGACAATTGGGAATTGTGTTCATCGTTATCTTTTAATGGTAAGTTTTGAAAATTAAATGAATTTTTTTTTCCAAAAATCAAAAACAAAAAGTTTTTCATTTCTAGGTGGTCTCAAAAAAAGTTAGATGCAAGTTAGATCTATTAGAAGCATTAAAAAAAAACTTTAAAAAAAAATAATTTTTTTGTGGGAAATTTTCTTTTGGCACTCATTTTTTTAAAATTGATTATCTCGAAAACTGTGGTTGATTAAAAAAAGTTAATTGGTAATCAAAAGTAGTTAGTTTAAAACATAGCTTTAGCAGATAATTAGAGAAATCATCAAGGCGAGCTATGGTCAAGGGTGGACTACCTTTGGTCGACATTTCAAAGTGGAGTAGGATGTCGGTACTAACTATACCCTGCAGCAAAGAGTGTTCCCACCAAGGCACTCCAACGATATTATTTATACCAGCTGTTTAATCCCTAGATGGAATCAAGGGTTCCGTTTATAAAGGGTGTCCCAACAAGAACGCAAGATTTAAGTTTTAAATAAAACGCAGATATTAAAAAAAAAATCGCGAATTTTTTATTATATCGTAAAGTAGACAGGATGAGATTATGTATGAAACAACACATCGGGCAGATGGCCGCCGCGGCTTTGCTGGCACATACGCAATCTTTTAATGAAATTTTCAATGACCGTTTTGCATAAATGCTGCGGTATTTCATTTATGCAGCGTCCAATATCCTCTTTTAAGGCTTGAGTCTTCGTTGGCTTATTCACATAAACTATCGACTTAAAAAAAAAACCCAAAGAAAAAAGTCCAATGGTGTTAAATCGCACGATCCAGGCGGCCAATTCTGGTCTCCAAAACGCGAAATAACACGACCGGAAAATGCGACTGATGCAGCAATTGAATTGTTTCTCTGGCTGTATGAGATGTGGCACCGTCTTGTTGAAACTACATCCCCTCCACATTCATTTCTTCAATCCTAGGCACGAAAAAATTGGTTATCATTTCACGATACCGAACACCATTGACTGTTTGCGCTTGACCTGACTCATTTTTATAAAAAAAGGTCCAATGATTCCTCCAGCCCAAAATCCACACCATACAGTGACACGTTGAGAATGCGTTTGCTTGTCATGAATCGCCCCAAATGCGACAATTCTGCCTATTGACGAAGATGATTGGATTATCGGCAAAATCAGCATTTTCATGTTGTTTCTCCTATACCCAATTAGCGGCGGCCATCTGCCCGATGTGTTGTTCCATACATAACCTCATCCTGTCTACTTTACGATATAATAAAGAATTCGCGATTTATTAAAATATCTGCGTTTTATTTAAAATTTAAATCTTGCGTTCTTGTTGGGACACCCTTTATTTCCAGTTGGGATGAATTACTTGGTGAACACCTTATATGGGCTACCCGGACAATTTCGAAGCTCCAGGCGAATAAGAAGTGGTTTTATCCAGCTCTCCAATCTTAGTGCTGGTGCCTCGGGTTAACTTCCCTACCATTCGTAAATTCAAATGGTTCCCAAACAACAACAATCCTGGGATACAAATGTTATTAAACGCTAAGCAAATTTACCAAAATCCCGAATTCAAAACCAGTGACATTTTTCATGAAGGTAGTAGACTTATTATTTGGAAAAAAATTACTCGCATTTTGGACAAACACCTTGATATTTTAAATAATTTATTTTTTTTTTAAATAAAATGTTCAATAGCGAAACTTCAGTTCCGAAATGGATTAGCGTTCTCGATTAGACAATCAAAAAGACATTATAGAAAAATCCAAAATTAAAAAAGTCACAGGTTAGAATTGATATGCAGAATTGAAACTTGAAAAATGTTGCCCATTAATTTTTCTCTTTTCCGCCCTTGGAATGTTTTAAATTATTTATTCAAATACTCTGATTCCGAAAGTTTTAAAACAATATTATTTTTTTTTTTGCAAGATTTAGTCATCCAGCAATAAAATATCCATCATACAGTACAGACATCTAAATCGTCCGTCAGTCAGTTTTGATAACACAAAATTATTGTCATCAACCACAAACCACAGTCTAAACTGAAACCAATTTATTCTATTTCTATCTGCATAATAATTGTTATCATATGGAAGCATTCCCACTCAGTGCTTCACAAAAGAAAAACTAGATAAAAGATCATAATCTTCTTTTGAAGGATTTACACTCGAATAATGTCTCATAATCCTGCCAAAAATGAAAAACACTTTTCAAAAACTCATACCGCCACCGACCGCATCAACCAGCACTATCATCAAAACCACAGACCAATATTTTGCATAAAATGTGAATTATTTTGTGTACCTACATATATGAGCCGTTTATTGTCCTTTTTTGTCTGTATACCGCTGTCTCTGTCTATCACTCTTGCTGTGTCTGTCGCAATGACAAATCTCATGTCTCTTCAAATTTTAATTAATTCGTAGCGTGGATTTTCAAGCACGCACAGAATTTTACCACAAAAAAAAATAATCACAAAATATCAAAAAATAAAATCAAACAAAATCCCAACCAAATATTTATATAATATATGAATGCGCTGGGACATTAAAACCCGAGACCGAGACCATCATCAAGGATCATGCTCTTACCTTCAATGCTTTTCTCCAGATAAGTCTTCTCGGAATGAGCCAATTTCGTTTCTGTCATATCATCGCCTATCATGTGATGCTTTAGCTGATGCTGATGATGATGGAGTCCCCCTCCGCCATTGCCATTATTGCCACCCACTCCATTCTCCATAATTTTAATTGCTGCATATTTATCCCCATTTGTCACTTGATGTTGACTTAAGGCCGACCCACCCCCCACAACATAGCCGTCACCCTTTTTCTGGTGAATCAAATGACCATCACCGCCATGCAAATGATGATGGTGAAGATGATGCTGACCCACTGATGTCTCGCTACCTGCTGCAGTGGAAGTTGTTGTTGTTGTCATGCCAAGGGCTCCACCGCCATGGCTATGGAAGTGCTGTTGTTGTAAATTTATCGCCTTGAATCGCTTGTAGATGCAACACGTGACCATGGCCAGAAAGACAGAAGCGGACAGTAGCCCAAGTGCCATTAAGCAAATCACGATGATTAAATTGCTCTGCAAGAGCAAATCCTTTGGTGATTGCTTCTGCACGAGTAGACTCATCTGTACGGCATCCTTGCCTCCGGCATTTTCAGCCAGACAGGTATAAATACCTTCATCACTCTTTTCGGCGCCGAGGATGGTGAGACGTGAAATGAAGATATCGCGACCGAATTCCTTGCCAGAATTCTGTTCCTCGCGCAGCAATTGAATGTGCACCCGACCAGGATTGTTTGTTCCACCACCACCACTACCACCATTACCACCACTGCTAGTGCCACTGAGTAAATGGGGTTGTTTGTTGTAGTCCCAAGCGATAACAGTGTTCGGTGACGCATGCACTCGACAAATCAGTGTCACATTCTCTTTGGAAGTATTAATTGAGGCACCTCGCGAGGGATAGATTATCTTGGGCTTGCAGGCAAATGCCTCCGGTTGGTCTTCTATCCAAAGCATCCCACGCAGATGGCTGGGATAATAGCAGGCTGTTGGTGGGGTATAGAGATTCCGACGAAATGCAAAGTCCCGGAATATCTGTAGTTCACACGTGCAATTCCAGGGGTTGAGTTCCAGCGAAAGACTAGTCAATCGCTGCAGATTCTCAAAAGACTCCTTTCGCAGCACATTCAAGCGGTTTCCACTCAAGTAGATCTGCGACAGCAATGGCACATTCACGAAAACTTCCGTCCCAACCTGGGTTATTCTATTGTCCTTCAATTCGACTTTATGCAAATACTTGAGATTCTGGAAGATTCTATCATCCAGCACTTCAAGGAGATTGCCATTGAGCACCAGAGCACGCACTTTAACCAAACTGCCAAAGATATTCGCCTGCAATCGCCTCAGTAAATTATTGGACAAATCAAGCTCAATTAGAATCTCGAGTGACTTCAAGGCCAGCGGGTCCAAGTTCTCCAGGGAGCAATTTCTCACAAAAAGCTTGTGTAGATTCTGTAAGTCGGCTATTAAAAAGGCATTCTCTTCCAAATAGGAGATTTTATTCAGTGACAAATCAAGGACTTGTAGCTCAGAGCTAAGATTCTCTGGAACACTGGATATGCTGAGGTTTTTGCAATCGGCAGTTTTTTTGCCGGAATTCCATTTACATTTGCAATCTCCGCAGTTCATAAGCCAATCACCACTCACGTAAGCCATTTTGGTTGTTAGAATCATAAGGATGTGGAATGTTGCTATCGGAACGAATAGTTCCCCCGAGACACGCATTTTTGTATTCATTCTCTGGACGTGATGTTGGCTTAGCCGCAGTTTGCTGATGGTTTCATGGTTTTTTTTTTTTTTTGTTTTTTCTTGATATTTTGTGTTTTTTTGTTTTTTTTTTGTTTCCCCTTTTTTTCACTCTCTCGCACTATAGGTGGTGATTTGGTTTTGGGTTGCCGTCATATTCCTTGCGGGTAAAAGTTTTCCTTCCGGAATATTTTACACTTCCGTTTCCTCTGTTCTTCGTTTTTCCAATGTCCTTCCGGCCTTGGATTTTTCTCCTTGTTATTTTTGCTTATGTGTATGTATACCGTTATCCTGTATGTAGATACAGTGGTTCCTCTTTTGTTTTCCAGGCTACATTTGATGTCTCTATCATTCAGTTTTATGGTTTTTCTAAGGAATTTTCGTTCGTTTGCTTCTTTTAATTCTGGAAAAAAAAGAAACAAAACAAAAAATATATTAGATTCATACACAATGTTTATTCCTACATAAGGATGAGGATTTACGGAAGAAGGAATCTATAAAGGTTTCATTTCTAAGAAAATTTTATATAATTTCAGGGTAAACATAAGTTCACCGAAAGAAAAACAACTTAAGGCATCGCAAAACATTAAATATCCAGTTCTGTTATGATTTAATTTTATTTCATTATTTTAATTTAAAAGGCAAATTATTTAGTATTCAACAATATTCTAATTTCAGTGGAACAACAACGGAATTTAATATTTTATGTTGAACAATGAAACAGATGCAGTGAGTAAGAACGATAAAAAATGTTAAAATTTTGAGTTTATAAAGCACAGGATTTTTTTGAAAAATAGTTTTTTTTGACAATTTTCATATTTTTGAAGACTGAATTTTTTTTCCACAATTTTTCTCTGACAAAATATTTTTGGTATTTTTTTATGAAGCTCAAAATCTCTACATTTGAAGTATAGATTTCTTACTTTGGAGCATGTTTTGGATTCGTGAAAAAATACAAACTCGAGATTTTGATCTAACTTGACATTACTATGGTAGAGAAGTGGAAAAAATTTGTTCTCGCAATGTTGTCTGTCTGTTTGAACGTTGAACTACAGCATTTTTGTTGGCTTTTTTTTTGAAACTTGGTTTTTTTTGAACCGTATCTGAAGACGACTTTTTGGTTTCTTTTTTAAGACCAAAAATAAAGATACCTGTCATAAATTTTTATTGCCTTCTTTGAAAACAGTGTCCACAATTCTATTTAAAAATTTAATGGATTTAAATAGATAAATGCTCACTTTGACAAAAAAAAAAAAACATTCCAAATTGTGGGAGGTACCGTTACCTCTCATAGAATTATTTTTGACTATCATTTTTCTCAAAAATGGTTCATCTGATTGTTATCAAAATTCTTAGAAAAATTTAAAGAAAGTATTGAATGCCTAAATTAAAAAAAAAAAATATTTGAGTTTTGAAAAAAAAATAAAAAATAATTTTTGAAAATTAAATATTTTAAAAAGGCTCTGTACATATTTTTGAAATATGGTACAACAAATTAATAAGACTACCCGTTATATTTGTAACAAAAACACTTTTATTTACGAAAATAACGGTGCTTCCATACAAATGTTTAAAAACCGTCTTTAAAAATTTCACAAATTTAATTAAAATTTTTGGAGTATATGTACTAAAATTATGTCCCTTAAGTTAGCAGACCAAGGTGCTGCAACAGTTTTGGAAAAAAATATTTATTAATTTTTCGAAAGTTGTTCTGCTTACTTGAACTCAAGTTTGCAAAACAATTTTTGAAAAATAGTAAAAATCAACGAAAAAAAAATGATTTATCTAGTATTAATACCTAAGCTATTTAAATGCTCTACGAATAAAAAAAAAATTTTAAATTTCAAAATTTCAAAAAAAAAATATTTTGCCTATAAAAATTAATTTTTTCCATGTTCTGCTAACTTTAATTCGATTTTTCTCAAAAATCGTTAGACTTTTCGACTAAAATCTTTTTGATTAGTTGAAAGATCATCTAGCTCGAATTAAATGCTCCATTTTCAGAACTATTTTCCAAGATTAGATGAAAAACAAAAAAAAAAATAATTTTCATGAATTTGTGTTGTAGTAAAAATTCGTAAAACAAAATTTAAAATTTTACGAAATACTTAATACTTATGCTAAATGAGTCCTGCCTGCTTCGCAATAATGATTCAAACAAACCCAATTTCGGCAGCGGGTCATACTGTTTTCCAAAATTCTGTATGACAAAATTCTGTGTGGTCAAAATACTGTAACACCATAATTCTGTATGCAATTAAATTCTATACTTCACAATGCTGTACGAAAAAAAAAATACTTGATTTAAAATTTCGTGTTGTCGCATTCCGTAACAGGGCAGTTCATACCAGTTCACACCATACCAATATATAGTTCATACCGAGAGACACTTTATACCCAGGAACAATTCATACCAAAAATTAAAATACACCCAACATCACACTTACCCCAAATCAAATAGTATGTCTAAGCAGGGGGATTGCAGAATCTTTTTCAGGTTTAAATGAATATGAACTATGTTTCTGGGTAAGTACTGAGTCGGTATAATTTGGTTTGGTGTGGCGATATAAAAATTTCAACCAGTAAAAATTTTATATATTATATTAAATTATTAAATATTGAATTTTGTTTCTGTCTCCTTTTCCAAATAAAAAATGAAATTATTTAATAAATGCCTTTTCTTAAATTTCTTCATTCAAAATATCCTTCCCCTGGGTATTTCAATCATATTTTTTTGTCCCATTTCCGTATAGTCCAAAGATTTCTCATTTTTGAAATCCAATTTATCTCCTAGGATGCAAACCACAAGCAAAACATTTCATAAGGTTTAATCAAATATTGTTGCACATATTTGCATCGGAGACCTTTCGTCTTAATAAACTAAAAATTTAAATCAATTTATGAAAAATATATAAATTCTCATTTATCCTTGGTTACCATTCAAATAAATTGAAATTCCCAAAAATCATTTTATATATGTATCTACGATGTGTGTCTACATTATATTCCTGTATCTGACGAGTTTAAAGAAAACGAAAATCAATTAAAACTTTATAAAATTGAAAATTCATTTGACATTTACTTTAAAATCAAGCTACAGACATAATTTAGATACTCCATTTTACCGACAGATTATAAATGTGAAGAAGTTTTTCTAGAACATTTAAAAAAAAACTTGTGTTATGTATTTTTTCTTTCAAATATTGATAGAAAAACTAGGACATTACCAACTAAGTGAAAACTTACATAAATGTAGATATAACACAAAAGAGTAATAGTAATGTGCAAACGAACAACCCTCACCTAGCTAATACTCCCCAGAGAGAGAGAGAGGCAAACTTATAAAAAAAAAATTGGAAAAAAAAACTATTACAACATACAATTTTTTCTAATGGTCATGATCGTAAACACGAATTCACATACCCCATCTATCGTCACCGACTTCTTCGTCATCATCGTCGTCGTCGTTCTCATCATTGTCCTTGTCCTCTACAACATACATACATATATACAAAAAGTAGATGGGATAGGATATAAATATATTGTACAACACATAACAGCAAAGTGGTTTTAATACATATTGTGAACCTTTAACTGTAGGTACAGTTGTTGTATGCCACTCTAGCCGTTCATCTGTCCTCAGAGTACAAAACCCATTGTATTTTTATCCTTCGAAAACAATAGAAAACCATTTCCGTTCTTTTAATGGCTAAAATACTATTATATACAAACTCACAACCTTTAAACAACCTCTCTGGCCCCTTCCCACACATATACATTATACAGCCACCTTCACACTCTTTCAGTTTGTTCATTAAAACTTCTACATCACGCTATGACAAGGCAACATGAATTCTGTACCGTCTTCTTCTAAGTATCCAAGGCCCGATAAAAGAAAACCATAAACGCGGATAAGTTAATCCTTTCAGAGAGAGAGAGAGAGAAGGACAAAAAAATACATTTTTTTTTCTTTAGATCAAACATCGATTAAGATTATAGTTTTTGGGTCATAGTATCCGTATGGTTCCACTTATGAGCCTTGGGCTTTAAGGACAGTCAATCCCGTTTAGTAGTGGTACTTGTAATGTTACTAATAATTCCCCAAAGCAATTAAAAAAAAATGTGCTTATTGCTTAAGTACTTTTAGAAAGCATTTAAGTACTATAGTTTATTCGTATTATTAATTACTAATGGCAAGTTGCACCAAAAACCACAAAAACCAATGCCCCTCATAATTTGCGAAACATCCCTGGATTCTATCATCTGTTTTTTAATCTGAACGAAAAAGTTAAACCAGTACAAGTGAGACAGGAAAATGAGAGATAGGTACAAGATACCTAACCTAACCCTCTAAAGTGAAGTTTGTCACCCATTTTTTAGTAGGCACCGTCATGTCAATCGAAAAAAAAAATGACAAAAAGTAAAAGCGCTGTCAAACAAGTGACAGATGGTAAACACACTTTTGTCTCTTTTATTAACATTTCCGCCTACAAGAAGATGGTGGATAGGCTTCACTTTGGTAATTTGTAAGATGCGTATGGAGCTATATTTAAATCAAAGATGTCAAGCTTAACTACTTCACTATCGATACAAAATTATCATATCATTTTATCATAGAACCGGAAAGGGCCCAGAACTAAAATTGTTTGGTGTAAACCGATAAATGTCATTTTTCAATTTACCGGTAGTGACGTAGACTCCAGGGTATACTAATATGATTATATTGGGTATGAGAACTATTATCCCGAATAGTGTTAAGAGCATGGTTCGATGCGAGCTGTAAAGAGGTTATTACGGTTAAAGAGGTTAGCTTCCGATGTGTTAGAGCCAACCCAACTAAGGAAAACCTGAAAAAGTTCGAGTAAGCCCGGAAGGCCTAGAACTCCCAAATTTTTGCATGACCAAAAATTAAGGCAAAAAATACTATAATGTCCCACAGGTATTAAAATTTTTTTGTCATTCGTAAAAAAATAAGGAATAAAAAATCTTCCTCGGTCCCAACACTCGTTGTCAATGACACTCTCTTCGTTATCTCTCTTGAGAAAGCTAACTTATTCGTTGAGCAGTTTGCCGCCAACTCTACGCTGTCTGATAGTGTCATGACTTCCCCAGTTCTTGAGCGCATAAATGATTTTATGGGACAAATCTTCTTTCGTACTCGAGCTGTGGCGGGGGTCCTAAAAAATCTCAACACTCATAAATCTGCTGGTCCGGATGGTGTCCCCGCCATTGTTCTGAAGAGGTGTTCTTCCACGCTGGCAAAGCCCCTGCGTAAGCTTTTCCTTCTATCCTATTCTTCTGGGCTTGTTCCGAGCAGTTGGAAAACAGCATTTAACCAGCCTATCCCAAAAAAAAGGCGAATCTTCTTCACCACCAGAATTACCGACCAATTGCACTTACGTCCCTTCTTTTCAAGGTCATGGAAACGGTGATAAATTATCAGATCAAGAAATATCTTGAAGATCGAAAGCTTCTTAATGACCGGATATTCGGCTTTCGCAGCAATAGATCCACTGGTGACTTGATGGTTTATCTGACCGAACAGTGGAACAAATCTTTACATCGTTTTGGAGAAAGTAAGATTATTGCACTTGATATTTCTAAAGCATTTGATAAAGTTTGGCATCCTGCTCTTTTATCGGAAATGCGTGCTTTTGGTAGCAACAAAACCCTTCTTCGTTGGAGTAGTAACTTTCTTTCGAATTGCTGTATACAAGTACTATTAGACGGATTCAATTCCGAAACCCACAACATAAATGCTGGTGTGCCACAGGGTTCCGTTCTGTCTCCGAACCTCTTTCTCTCGATGCAGGAAAAATTTTGAAAAACCAAAACTATAACTTATATTTTGACCTCCCCCACCTCCATCTTAAGACGGATATATTATATAATTGTACTGTGTGGAAGTTTGACAAAATATCGTGTCTTAAAGTTTTTACTATTTTGGAAATTGCTTATAGGCAATCTGACATAGAACTTGAATTTAGAACCAATTTAGAATTTCGAAGAAAACTTTACATTCCCCTCATGTATTTACGGTACTAAAGAAAATTTTTATTTCAAATATATTTAAAATTGAGCTACCTGATTATTGCGATATCAAAACTTGCAAAGAGATTTTTTTTTGGAATTTTTTAAACTCAATATTTTAATAACAGGTATACTAAAATCTTACATGCCAATTTTTTTTCTAAGAATTTTTTTAAGAACTTTTTTATATAAGAAATCGCATTACAGATTTTTTCAACAACAAATTGTTAGATTAAAATTTTTTTTTTTTTAAAGATATTTAAAGTGCATTTTATTTATAACTCACAACTAATACTAAAAGTACTTAGCAATATAAAAAGAGACTTGCGAACATTAACATAAAAAAAAAAATAAAACAATTTGCAATTCTCAGAATTTGTTTTGTCTCTTAACTTAAATTCTCAAATTTAAAGCTGCCTTCAGTAGATTAAGACATTTTTGAAACAATAATTTTTTGGATTTTTTTTTTAAATATTTTCACATGCCCTTGAGCTATGTATAACACAAGTACGTACAGGTACACGTACCAATTATATAATTTGTAAATTCTGTATTCGAAGATTTTGGGGTTTTTTTTTCTCGTCACACAAAAAAAAGGAAAAAAAATACAAAATCTAAATTAAGGAATAAAAAAAAAAAAAAAAACAACACCACTTGTAAGGTTCATTTGACTAATTAACAAATTTATCGAAGCACGTATACCTCCAAGATAAAACATCTAACTTTTTTTTTTTATAAAGCAAAACGCAATTAATCCTGCACGCGACACCAACACTAAACTAACCTGTCACGAGAAATTAATTAGAGGCAATTTAATTTCTGACTATGAGCCGCTTTTCGTCATGCCATTTGGCTTAGGGGTCTCTAGCTCGCATACTCTTATCCTTTGGCTGTAAAAACGAGGTAATTAAAGCGATATGTTAATTTCTTCTATAATTTTTTTTTTTGTTTTTATTTTTGTGCTCTTGTTTTCGTTCGTTCATTTTGCTGTAGGGATATTTTTGGTTGTTGTTGTTGTTGTTGCTGTGTTTTTTTTTTTATCAAACATTTTAAGGATTATATATCATCGAATTTATTGTCAGTCATGTTGGTGGCTCTTAAACTCTTTCCGGGAGTAGGTAAATCCCTCAAAGGGAACCTATTAATCCTCAGTTCTTTTTTTTTTCTTGCATGTACAGGGTGTTTTTCAATGAAATTCTTTTTTTTTAATATTGTTTAAGATTGCTGTTGCATGAATGTGAATGGTTTAAAAAAAAAACACGTTTTATTTTTTCAAATTTATTTTGAAATGAAACCATGAAATGGTTTTTTTTTAACTTTGCAGTGGATGTTTTTTAAATTTTGTAGTGTGTGGAATTAGTGAAATTCTTTATTAGGAACTTAATTTATTTTTTGGTCTTGGATCATTGATCAAAACTATTTGCTTCCCAAAAAAAAACTTCTATATTCCAACTAAAAAAGATAAATATATTTTTAGGATCACCCTGTATCACCTACCAAAAAAAATAAATTTATTCAAAGAAAATATGGAAATGGAACAATTTTTCCCTTAAATTAGATTGCAAATTATGTGCTAAAGGAGGAATTTATTAAGATTCCTAAAAACGAAGACGATTAATTTTGATTGTTAGAAGGAATGAGACACATAGCCCCAATGTACATAATCTACACCCGCCCACAGGCCATACAGAGTGTGTTATTGTTGCTTTTATTTTTGGTTAAATATTATAATTTTCAAAGTTTTTTTTTTTTTGGTTAAAGATGTTAATGTTCCAGTATAATGTTTGTTTATATATGTAAATTTATGTAGTGTATGTATATTAACATAAAAAACAGTAATGTTCATGGATGGTAGCATTAGTGATGGTTGCGTTCGTTGGTTTGTTTAATTATTTTCAAAATGAAAAATCGGTTTATAATAATGAGGCATAATTTAATTTATATTTTAAATTCATATACATAAATATTAATGCCTGACATGAAAGAGTAGTTTTGAGGCTAAATGCGGATTATATTAAAATTGTTTATTTTTTTTAATAAACGAACATAATAATTTTCCAGATTAACAAAAATAAAAATGTTTAAATTATGTGTTTTCAAATTAATGAAAATTAAAATTTTATGCAGGGATCTCCCAAACAAGAAACAAAACCGAGACAAGAAAAGTTTCTTCTTTCAGACTACTGAAGTGAAAAGGAGGCGAGACGGTATTTTTAGATTGCTTTTTAATTTTTATATTATAAATATTTGAGAAACTTGTGTTTTAAAAATAAAAAATTTAATTTCTTATGTACATAAATAAATACATATTTCTTTTTTATTTAAATTGTGCTGAGTTGAGACTGAGACTTTATGAGGCTCAGACAAAACTTACAAGATTTCAAACCATCATCAGCTCTTACATTCACAAGGGCGTAGTCAGGGTTGGGGGAGCCAAACTGGTGAACAAATTTTTTGTTATGGAAAGCACGTGCTGAATTCGTATCTGAGCTCAGGATTTTTCCATCACGTTAGGTTAAAAAAATTTTTAAAAATTAAAAAAATTTTAAAAAATAAAAATTGAAAAAAATTAGCTAAAAACATAGTTTTTATCTTCTTTTTATAATTAATTAATTAATTTTGAAAGTAGATACTAAAATTCGAACGAAATCAAATTGAAATCACTTTTCAATTTGACTTGAAACTAAATTACGTATTTTACATTTCGATAGATTTCGAAAATATCGAAATCGATTCGAACTGTCAAAATTTTGACAGGAAACCATTTTAATTCTTTTTTTATACAAAATATTTGAGTAAATTATGGATTGTTAAATAAAATGAGTTCTTTTTTTCTTCATAATTTTCTTAATGCCAAATGTCTTCATCAATTAATTATGAATAAAAATTTAAACATTTTTTGTACTGAAGGAAACAACCGATTTAACATCTTACAACTGTTTCACCAGCTGAAAAAGTGAATTAATTGCAGAACACTCTTGCTAATTCAGACATAGAATTACAAATAATTTTTTTGTTTTTTAAAGAATTAAAAGCAAAAATTGATAAAATTAATAAATAAATTTAAGATTTTGAAAGAAAAATTATTATACTAAAAATATAAATATACACATAAGTTCATTCATTCATACAACACATGCAATTCTCAGTTTGAGCATGAACAAATTATTATTACCTCGCTTATATTTTTAACCTTATAAATGTTTAATTTCTGTTTAATTTTAAATCATATTTTCCCTAACTGTCTAACCTACAAAAATGTTAAGATTATACGAAAAATAAATAATAATCTAACATCAAATACGAGTACCTAATATAAATACATACACATATTTATCGAAAGCCAATTTAGTCACCCTTGTCATTTTAGCTTAGTTGGCAATGGTAAAAATAATTACAAGCATTATCTCTACACAAACATGTAAAATGAAGAAATATTATTATTAAATTAATTTAATTAGAATATTATGATGTAAAAAAGTTCATTCTCATAAAACTAAAAAAAAACAAAAAAAAATACATCATGTTATAAATGAAAAAAAAAACTTCATCATGTGTATGCAAGTCATTAGCTGTTTTTATTATTTTAATGAATGCACCCCTAAATGCAGGTTGGCGTTATCTACAGTTATTTATGTATGAAACTTGCTCTAAGGATCAAATATTTGGTTCGTCTTAAAATAAAAAAAAAAAATTACAATAGATTTATGTGAAACAGATACTCATTTATTGTGATTTCTCTTTTTCGTACATAAATAATGTCTGTCCATCTTATTGCCTCCCATTGTTTGCAAATTGCCAAATGTGGTATAAGTTTTTGATATAGGAAAAATTCTAAATTATTTTTAGTTATATAGTTTCAATGTAGCGAACCCGTGGCGTAATGGTTAATGTGTAAGGGTGTCATGCCAGGGTTCGATTCCTAGTCTCGTCCATCTAAAAACAGAAATTTTTATTTCATGGGCTGCTGTCTCTTGTGAGATATTGACAAAATCTCCAAAATAATATAGTCCCTCGGCAAGAATAGAGTGCCTCTCTTCGTAGCAGTGAAATCCTACCTTTTGTTAGTTATCTACATAATATTCAAAAGTAATTTAACAAAAACAATAAATTTTTGTACTTTGAGGTAAAAACTTAAAACTTTGAATACAAATTTTTTGTAGGTAAGAATATTTTTTTTTAAGTGGGACATAACATGGACTCAAACATAGTTTGTATTTTTTAAAAGCCT
Organism: Syrphus vitripennis; assembly: GCA_958431115.1. Taxonomy (NCBI): domain Eukaryota; kingdom Metazoa; phylum Arthropoda; class Insecta; order Diptera; family Syrphidae; genus Syrphus; species Syrphus vitripennis. Next base: position 93,188,136 of record OY288110.1, read on the forward strand.
GCAGTAAAATATTAAAAAAAAATTGGAGACGTTCTAGTTTTCTGAGCCAGGAGGCAAGGTAGAGTTTTTGAAATAGTGAAAAATTTTATTAATTTAATAACTAGAAATGTTTTGAACATATCAGTTTTTTAATTTTAACGTTTGGGTTGGTTTGAGAAACATAAAATTTATACGTTGTAACAGGTAGTTTTTTTTCAGATTTTTGAAAAACAGAATTATATTTAAAAAAAAACTAAATTTTCGTTTTTTTTTTAATTTTACTTAGAAAATATTGTTAATTTTTTGTGGATTTTTGATTTTTGTCCTTTTAAGGAAACAAACAATTTTCGTCTGGATTTTTGAAAAAAAAAAATCAAATTTGGAACAAAAATGTTTTTCTAATTTTTTCTTTAATTTGTGGAAAAATAGTTAAATTTTTTGTAAGATTAGGTTTAAAAATTAGTCTAAGAAATTTCAAAATCATAAATGGGGTTAATTTTTGAAGAAAAATAAAATTCATTTTGAAAAAGGTTTTTCTAATTTTTATTATATAGAGTAGGTTCTCCAATTTTTGGACAGCATTCCGAACAACACCTTCCCAAAATAGACAAAACCCACTAAGAAAATGCAAGATCTTTCTTTATAGTATTTTAAGAGCAAGAACCTACAACCCAGCTGTGATTTTCACGTCGTTTTTATTTAACTGTCATCTATCTTGTCCTATATTATTTTACATTGTAAAAACTCTAACGCTGTCTGCAAAGCAAACAAAAAGAAACAACATTCTAAGGACATGTCCTCTACCTATACAGAAACAGGACAGCTAGCAAACCCATTTGCAAATTACATCGTTTGCAATGTAAAACGTTTTTCTATATTTTTTTTTTTTTTGTTTACTTTTGCATCCAATTAAATACAAAAAAAAAATTATAATCTGATTACATTTCATAATGTTGAATGTGCATGAAAAAGGACATAACATTGAAAGGAGGGAAAATGTTATCATTATTTAATTTAGATATGTACCTACACATGTACACACACAAAGGTAGATTTATAGTTCTAAAGAATAAACTGCAAAACATGCATGAATAATTAAGATGGAAGTGATTCGCAAATAAACACAGTTCTAGGATTGACTTGCATCCTTAATTACATGAAATAGAAAACTGACAGTTCCAGACACAAACGCCAAACACAGCCATAGACACAAATAACACATATTTACAAGAGATTAGATATATGGTACAATGTACAAATTAATTTAACCAGGATTGTAGATATGTTCGACTTTTTCATTGGATGAATTATCGCAATATACAAAAGGACGAAATTCGAACAACTTTCCTATAAATTATTTATTTAATGTGGTAGTACATTGAATGTTTCAAATATTTTTAATTAATTTATTACTGTAAGCTATTAGTGTTGGAGAGATGCGGATGATGAAAACAAAGCAATCATTGTATTTTTATGCCAATCAGTGATTGACACTGATATGGCTTCAATATACAAATGAGGTTTTTTGAAGTGATAAATAATGAAAATTGAAATTTCTAAATCATTGCTTGTTAATTGGCTGAAGTTTAATCTTTTGATACAATAATTCCCTTAATTCATCACTGACTATTTGCAGTGAAGCTGGGCATTAAAAAATATAATTTAATCCTAAACATTATGAAGTTGTAAGTGCAAAAATTTGTGTTAGCCATTTTTTTTCATATGTATATGTATTATGTTTTGCATTTTTTATCCTGTTTCTATCAATTATCAGCTCTTTAATATCCAAGCTTTTGAAAACAAATATGAAATACATATGTATAGGCGGTTAATGTTAAAAACTTGAGAAGAATGGATAGTTTTATAAAAAAAAATTAAAAACAGGAATAACTATTGAAAAACGATTGCAAAACTTATTATAGATTATGTACTTGATTCAAAAATTAAAAGATCAAGAACTTAAAAAACCAAAACCATCAAAGATAAAAATATAACTTTTGAACGTTTAAACGTCTTTGTGCACTATTTTTATATATTTTTTTAGTTATTCAGGAATTCATCACATCGGGCCTAGAGTTTTGAAAATCTATTTTTTCTATTTACCTAAAATTCGTGGATACCAGATTATGGACATCGGCTTTAGATGGATGCTCTATGCAGTTTAATTTTGATTTTGTAAAAAAAATAGTTGGTTTGGGTGAGTTGCACGTCTAAAAACATTAACTTTAAAAATTCAACTAAAACAATACAAAGGGATAAAAATTTAAATCAAATAAATTTAAATTGATGTCACTAATATTTTCCCGCAATAAAGATAGACGAACCTGAAAAAAAGTAAAAAGAAATTTTTCGATTCAGGCGAGACTTTTAAAATCTCTTACCGGTCATGGTAAGTCCCAGTCGTAAAGAGAAAAATTAAAAAGCATTTTAAAGCTTGAAATTTTTCTTTTCCAAAAATATTGAACAATAAAGGACCTCTCAAAAATGAATAATTTTTTTCAATCACCACAGAAATTTCAGAGTTTAATCTAAATAAATTGAATCTGGATTTTGCAAATACAGCATTGTGGCTCCGTGAAATAACTCCCCAATGAAATAACGCCTGAAATGTAAAATAAAATAGCTCCCTAAAATTTTATACTGAAAACGAGGTTTCTTAAAAACGTAATAACTTCACATAATCGGTGAGTGATTGCATTGATTTTTGGGATTTATTTCATCTTCGAATTTGCAAGTTTATTCCAAGATTCAATAACTCTCCGATTTTGGGGAGTTATTTTTTTTTTGTTTTTGGTATTTTTAGTATTTATTTATTACGAAAATTTACTCGAAATTTTAAGAAATTTGTGAGTAAACAATTTTATTAAATGTTCGTCTATTAAATTAATCGAAATAATATTACTATACAAATTTATAGAATTTTTACAATCTTCTAATATATAAAATTCTCGTGTCGCGGTGTTTGTGGTTAAACTCCTCCGATACGGCTTTACCGATTCTCATGAAATTTTGTGCGCATATTGGGTAGGTCTGAGAATCGGACAACATCTACTTTTCATCCCCCTAAATGTTAAGGGTAATCCACCCCTAAATTTTTTTTTCAATTTTAGATAATTTTTTTTTTTATTATTTTTTTATGATACAGCATTAGTAAATACATACATATAACCCTGAATTAAGTCCAGGGAAGGTTTAAAAGGTGACTAAATATGAAAAAAATGCTAGGGACATAGTAAAACTACAATTTCATTTTCCAATATAAACTGCGTTCCTACATTTCAAACATTTGCTGTTCGCCCTGTATGTCGTTTAATGTCAAACGTTTCATTTTCGCCCCGTCGTCGGCGTCGTCGTTCAGAAATCAAATTAAATTTAAAATTGTAAGAATAATTGAAAATAAATAACTAATTAGAATAGTTATATCTTTCTAACAACATATTAATTCTCAGGAGGTAAAAACTGTACTTAATTTTGGTTAACTGTCTATCAGATTATTTTTATGTAATTTGATAAGTTTTGTCGCAAATTAAATTTCTCGACGCAATCATAATATTTTACTTTTGACAACCAACAAATATGTCGATCGATTCGTCTTAGGATAGAGAAAGCATCCTTTTACCTTTGTTATTGTCGGTTACAATTTACGATGCCGAGGAGAAGACGACCTGACTTAGGTCGTCGTAGTCAATCAAATGTTCATCAGTGCGGTTAGCAAATGGACAAATCGGTAACAATTGGGGAAATGACAATAATTTGTAAATATTGTAAGGCGTTAAAATAAAGTGGTGAATCTACATTAAGCTGTGCTGTAGGCAAAGTAAAATTGCCGCAATTGGTCCAACTTCTTTAGTCTCTTGGATGGTAAATGATTCTAAACACTTTTTTGAAAACATACAAAAATATAATATCTGTTTCCAGATGATATCGTTTGGCGCAACACATATTGTAGAGAACAATTTCATGTCCACTTTCACGGTTGTATAGCTTTATAGTTTTTATAATGTTAAATTATGTATTAAAACAGGTATTCGAAATAATTACTTGACAAATTTCTCACTTACTTACAGGGAGCGCTGTTATCAATACCAGATGAAGATAATACATTTTTGCAAATTTATTTTATGAGGCAGATAAGCTCTTTTATTTATCGATTGAGGCACTACGAAGTTTGCAAGTATTTCAGTCAGCTAGTATTTTATAAAATTCTTCCTCTTATCTTTATTTTATAAATATCGTAAAAAGCGTAGCTGCATATAACAAAAACAATTCAAAAGTTTAAACTATACAAAAACAAGTTCAAGTGCATTGGAACCACTTCAATTATGAATCTCATTGTTAAAGTGATGCAACTCGCTTGCGTTCTTTTTTATTTAAACAAAAAAAAAGCTGCCCCGTGCAGGGATAGAACCAACGATGTTGAGGTTTGTAGCCAGCCTAACCAGTTGACAAGCTTTACAAAATCATTCAAACAGCAAAAATTTGTTTAAAAAACTCTGAAAACTGTTTCGAAATAATTCTTCAAACTCAAATTCAAAATGTTGAAATTCGATTTTAATCAAATTTAAATCACCCATCATATCAGTTGGATACAGCTCTTACAAAAAAAAAATATAATTACATCTCACTTCATCCGCAGACGATTAATTTAAAGTAAACCTCGTTAGAAATAAGTACATACATACTTGTACCCGATAATTTAAAAATAAAAAAAAAAAAGTTGGAAAAATAACAAGGAGAGGGAAAAAGTGTACAAATTTCAACTCCCACCCTCTACAGTACAGCCTCGCTAGTCCGGACACATAAAGTTTCTACCATGTCCGGAATAGCGAAATGTCCGGACTATAGAGAAAAAATTATATACAATGGACAACTGAAAACTTTTCCAAACCTTTTTATTACAAATAGAAGTACATATACATATACACATAATTTAAATCAAAGTAACATGCTTTCTTTTCTTTGTAAAAGCCATAATAAGTAAAAACTTGTTTTAAAAAATTTTCAATAAGAAATTAAATTTACACCAAAAAAATATGCCTTATCCTTAAGGAAAGCTCACTATGAAATGAAACAGAGCATGAAAAATCAACGACCACAAATATAAGCTTCCAATGAGTAAATTTGCAACGATTTAAAAGTCTACAAAGATTCCAGAGCCAACTACAAGCAACAAAACTAGTAGGGAATTACCCGTTATTGTATGAACAAACGTTTTTTCCAAGAAACAGAGTCAAATAATATGTGTATGCACATTGTACATACGCATTTTAATACGCTGTCCGGACTGTAGAGATAAAATTTTGAAACTGTCCGAAACATAGTGGTGTCCGGACTACTGAAGTGTCCGGGCTAGCGAGTGTCCGGACTAGCGAGGCTGTACTGTATAGGAAATGGAAATGAAGGCAACAAAAAAAAACACAGTATTTAAATTTCATCATCAAACCCATGTTGACACTTTTCTCCCGCTATACATATAAGGTACTTAAAATCTTTATTGCCAGCATTCGATAAATAACGAGTTTTCATCGATTTGGTTTCAATTACTTTTTCGTCGAGTTTCTCTCTCCACTCCACTCCACCATCGCATCGCCATCAAAAACCTATCGATATACATCCAAACATACAAACATACTTCTTCTTCCACTTGAATATTAAATGAAAAACCCTCTTCGCAAAAACGCTGATTCACAACCTCTTGGCAATCATTTAATGATGCATTTACCGTATACTTTCGGATATAATTACCGTCGCTGGTAATGGATCCATCATTATAAATGGCTCTTCCAGGCATCGGGGTAGAGTATAATGGTATCGGCGTTTGTTATAATGTATAGCTGTCTCTCTCTCTCTCTGTTTCATGTAACTTTCTGCAGAACAGAATCGATTGAAGTTAAATTGAGTCCGCTGAGGCAAAGTTATATGCATTCACAGACAGATGGGGTTCTTCATTACAATGCTCTGCTTTGTGAAAGTTAAGTTTTTGAAGTCTGCTTGTGCAACATTTGCATGAATAAGTTTATATTGACGTCAGACTCATTAACATAGTTCCGTTCGTTTGTGACACGGTGCAATGGTATATATTTATTAACTTTTATTGAGCACATCTTTTAAAATGAAGTAATGCATAATGTGCATTATGCGAATGTCAGAAAGGATGTCTTCTAACAACATACGTCAAAATAGATGAGATTTTTCTTTAATACTTATCTAATGCGGGCTTATATTGTCATTCCTGAAAGATAGTTTTGCTCACGAATGATTTATTTTTTATGAATTTTCTGCCTCCTGTCAATTGAAAAGCTTTTTTCAAAATAATAGTACATTTGTTTTTAAGTGATCAATTGGCAACTAATAGACTTGAAATTTTTCATGAAATCAGTTTCAAAGGTTTTTGGTTCGCTGAATTCGAATCCGGGCTCAAAATTATTTTATTACGTAGAGGTTTAAAGTTATTCGAATTGGAAAATATTTTTTTGTTATTTTTGAAAATTCGTACCTGGGTAGGTAATGTTTTTGAGCAAAATTTTTAGTTATTAATTAAAGTTCTTTTAGTTTCAGAGATGTCTTTGTTTCATAATTATTTCAAAATTATTATTTTAAAATTTAGGTACAACATTTTAAATAAAAAGCTTTGTTTGTTCTTTTGGAAACCATAACTATCTTTTGTAACATTGATTCAAAAATAACTAAATAAATGCTTATTTTCATTTTTCAAATGGTATTTCTCAAAACCGGTCAGCCATCAGCCGAATAGGGGGAATAACATGTAGCATACGAAAACATGCACGTGCCGTAACTATTCGGGACTGGTGGAAGTGTGATCATAGCCTCTTCGCGGCGGCCGCTAGAAACAAACCTCTAAAAGGTTTGGCTAATATGATCAGGCTAGTTCCACAGGTTGGCAACGGGTTGATTCCCTGTTCCGTAAAACAAACGAATCACGAGACCTGCAACAAGCCTCGGAAACGGACTGATCCCACGACGACAACCAACGCAACGAAAAAGGAAAAATGATTTACGAATTTTCTTATGGAACGTACGATCGCTCTATAGAGCTCGAGCTGCTCAGCAGCTAGCCGATACCCTGTCAGAATATAAAGCTGACATAACAGCATTACAAGAAATTAGATGGACAGGGAATGGTGTTTTACAGAAAAGAGAATATGACCTATATTACAGTTGTCATACAAAACACCATGTGCTCGGGGTAGGCTTCTTGGTCAGCGAAAAAATGAAGTCTACCGTCATCGGCTTCAACGCTATAAGCGAAAGGCTATGCACCCTTCGCGTGCGAGGCAAATTCAAGAACATCAGCCTCATTAACGTTCACGGACCTACGGAGGAGTCCTCAGACGAAGATAAAGAGACTTACTATGAACAAGTCGAGAGGGCCCTCCATGCCTGTCCAAGGTATGATGTTAAAATCATCCTTGGGGATTTGAACGCTAAAATAGGTCGGGAGCCGGTATTCAGGCATTACGCAGGCACCCATAGTTTGCATGAGAACACTAATGACAATGGACTTCGAGTCCTAGAATTGGCAGCATCGAAAAACATGGTCGTTGCGAGTACCAGGTACCCGCGTAATGATATCTACAAAGCCACCTGGGTATCACCTGATGGAGTCACTCGTAACCAAATTGACCACGTGTTGATAGACCGTCGCCACTATTCGAACTTGATGACGGTACGAACGTACCGAGGTGCCAATATCGACTCGGATCACTATCTTGTTGGTATGGTTTTCCGAGGGCGGATTGCCTTGCGAAGACGTATTGCATCCGCCGATCAGGTTCGAATCAACACGGCTGCACTACGCAATGAAAATACCAGTAACACCTTTGGACATGCGTTAGGACTCGCCCTGGAACCACTCGATCCAGGGAGAGTAAGTCCTGGAGCCAGTATGCTGGGCGTAGATGAGAAGTGGACACGCCTTAAAAACACTGTCATTAGTACTGCCAACTCCATCTTAGGCAGCAGTCGTAGAAGTCGGAACGACTGGTTTGATGATGAATGCAAGTTAGCGACTGAACGTAAGAATGTTGCGTACCGAGCAATGCAACAATCTCATAGAACGCGGGCACGCGAAGATGAATATAAAGAGCTCAGAAGAATAGAAAAACGGCTTCACAGACAGAAAAAATCAGCCTGGGAGAAGAACATAATCTGTGAATTAGAAAGAAGCCGAGAGCGAGGCCCGCACCAGGCGCGGAAGTTCTACCAATCCGTCCGAAACATGACGCAGTACACACCACGCTGCACCTACTGCAAGGACGGAGAGGGAAATCTGATCACCGATCCCCAAAGCATACTGGAGCGATGGGAAGTGTACTTTAATGAATTGCTAAATGGTCAGCTCACTGCAGAAGTAGAGGCTCCACTACTTCAAGAAGATTACCCTATGTTACCGCCACCAAGCATAGAAGAGGTTGAGAAGGCTATAGCCCGGCTTAAGAAAAACAAAGCCCCGGGAGCCGATGGCATACCAGCCGAACTATTCCACCACGGCGGGCCAGCCTTACGCCAAGCAATTCATGATATTATAGTGCACGTATGGGAGCAGGAAGAAATGCCAGAAGACTGGCGAAAAGGTATAATTTGCCCCATACATAAGAAGGGAGATGTCACAACGTGCAGCAATTATAGAGGTATCACGTTGTTGAGTACCGCCTATAAGATACTCTCCTCTATCCTACAAGAACGGATAGCCCCATACGCTAAAACCATAATCGGCCAATATCAGTGTGGTTTCATTCCAGGCAAATCAACAACTGATCAGATCTTTACCCTTAGGCAGGCGATGGAAAAATGTCTAGAATTTAACATCCCAACATACCATCTGTTTATAGACTTTAAGGCCGCCTATGATAGCATAGCCAGGGTAGAACTTTACAAAGCCATGAGAGAATTCGGCATCCCAAATAAGTTGACACGACTTTGTAGGTTGACCATGACCAACGTAACAAGCCAAGTAAAAATAGCCGGATTGCTATCCAGACCAATCAACATCTTTAATGGACTCCGACAAGGGGATGGTTTGGCCTGCCTCCTCTTCAACCTGGCGTTGGAGAAAGCAATCCGTGACTCTGGCACGGCAACAAGAGGGACCATCGTCAACAGGTCCAGCCAGATACTGGCTTACGCAGACGACATTGACATCATCGGAAGAACCGAACAAGCTGTACACGATTCCTTCATCCAGATCGAGCAGTCGCGCCTAGACGGCACAAAATCTGGGGCTGCACATTAGTGAAGGTAAAACAAAGTACATGGTGGCGTCGAATGCGAGAAGAACAGTTGGTCAAACAATCAAGGTAGCGGAGCACGAATTTGAAGTGGTGCAATCCTTCAAATACCTTGGGTCAATAGTAGCAGCCGATAATAATATAGAAGAAGAAATACGCGGGCGGCTGCTCAATTCCAACAAAGCCTACTATAGTCTGTCAAAGCTCTTCAAATCCAGAAATCTCACCATAACTTCAAAACTGCTGCTGTACAGGACCATGGTCCTGCCAGTACTCACGTATGGATCCGAGACTTGGGTGCTTAGCAAAAGACACTCCGACCTCTTAGCCGCGTTCGAGAGAAAAGTCTTAAGGAGAATTGTTGGCCCCATATGTGAGGAAGGGCGATTCCGGAGACGGTACAATCATGAATTGTACGCAATCTACCTTGAAGCAGACATAGTGACAAAAATTAAGCTCGGTAGACTCCGGTGGGCAGGGCACCTAGCTCGCATGAGTGAAGAGGAACCTGCTCGGAAAGTCCTTTGTGGTACATTCTGTGGTAGACGGCAGCGTGGTAGACCATGCTTGCGCTGGAGAGATGGCGTAGACCAGGACGCCCGAAGCCTTGGGGTGCGCAACTGGATGGCGTCGGCTCAAGACCGGGATAGGTGGAGAGACTTGTTGAAGGAGGCCAGGACCGGACCCCGGTTGTCGAGCCGATGATGATGATTTCTCAAAACCGTGACCAGATAGAGCAGTTCTAACCCTGGACTTGAGTTAAGAATGTGCGAGAGCTTCAAAAAATGGTGTTTTCAAAATTCAATAACGCTGTTACATTGTCTCAAATATACCGAAAATAAACTTTTTTTTTTAGTTTCTAAATGAGAATGGATTTTCTCCGTGAAAGAATTACGTTTTGGTTTTTGTTACAAAAAAAGGTTTCATTTTGTTGCCCAATGCATTTTTTTTTCTATAATTTGTAACGGTAAAACATTTAAATTTTTTTTCTAATCTTTTTTTTTTGAAAATGTTTTTGGGGTCAAAGGGGGTAATTGTAAACGATTTTGCAATTTTTTTTTTGGTGTTTGTAACAGCTTAACCGATATTAAACATTTTTGTTGATGAAACTTAAATTTGGATTGTATCATCTATTGAAAAGAAATAAATTATAAACGGATTTGTTTATTATTTTTCATAAAATTCTGTATTTACATTTACCCCCAGTCATTTTTTAAGGCAAACGAGAAAAATGGGGTAGATAAAAACATAGAACTTGGTATCTAAGTCAGGTAGAATAAAAAAAATTCGTACAAAAGTGAACAAAATGAAAACTGATCTGAAACCAAAATAATGATGTTCACATTTACTCCCAGTAAAAAAAAAAATACAGTGTCAAAATACATAAATAAATATAAATTTAATGTCTTTTCAAATAATTTCATGGCATGCTTCAAATTATAAACGGTTTTTAAAAAATAAAGTGTGTTTACAATTACCCCTGTTCACAATTACCCCTCTTGACCCTAACCCTTTTTTTTTAGAACTAACATTTTTTTAAAAAACTTTCTTTTTCAAAATTTGTTTTTCGACCAATTTTTATTTTAGGGGTTTAAAATTTTCACTTTTCTGAAGTTTTTTGTTTTGGATTTTTTTAACTCATTTTTTTCGGACCATTTTTTTTTCATCATAATTTAATTTTTGACCAATTTTTATTGTAGCCGCTTGCTAAATAGCTTTGTTCTCTTTTGGCGTTAAGTTCGGTTGCACCAATATTAAATAAAAAAATAATAATATATACATTTTAAAATGTAGTAGTTTTATGGAACAAACGAAATTTTAAAACTTGATATCCTATTTAATTTTAAAAAGACATTTGACAGTTTGAGCTAATAATTGATGATCTCTTATTTATCTCCTATTCGACAGTTTCTATATATTTATTTGAAATATGTAATTCTGTTTTTCTGAAGGTACGAACATAATCTGAACCTGACTAAGGAACGGTTTTCCTGTTTTTTTTTTTTTTTCATTATTCATATTTAAAACATAAGTATTTTTTAATCTCATTTAAAACTCCACATAATTCTGTTCCTCGTGGACATTGTTTGCTTCATTTTAAAACCCCCATCTTGAGAGAATATTATTTGTATAAATCCTCTCAAGTTCTCTTTTAATCTCTAACCTTCTTTCCACTGAGCTCTTAAACAACAAATCAAAGCCCAATGTTTATAGATATGTATATAAACATCTGGGTATGTACCTACTTAACTATACCAACTTTATTTTACCTACCTCAATATATTTCTAGAAAATTGAATTTTAAAGGTAAGATATTTGAAAACCTTCCTTCGATTGTGCGGAAGAATTAGAAACACCTGACAAATGCTATAAGCTTGAATAATCCTTAGAAAATTGTTTACAAAAAAAAAAAAAAAAAAACCAGGTACCCTCTGCCTTGAAGAAAAATCAATATATACATTGTACAAGTTTGCCATAGCTATAGCCAAACCCTTTTGCAATGTAAAGTTTTTCCAAGGTACCGTTTGTAATAGAAGAAATTTGTGTGCTGATAGCCAAAGCAATATTAAACCAAAGGAACATGAAGCACCAACTGTAGGTAAGTATGTCTGTATATTGTATAACATTGATTTAGAATTAAATCAATGACGCTGCCATACCATAAGGTAGAAGGTATTCGTAAAAATAGAAAACAAGGGTGAAAATCTTATTTGTTGTTATTGCTTTATGCATGCCAGCTGCGTAGGCAGCGGCTGAGCACGCACATTCCAAGGACCCATACTGTGATTAAGGTAGCTCCCCCAGTCTTCTATTTGATTGAATAGTAATTTATAATGTTTCCAGGAAGACGAACAATTCCAACAAAATTAACTCCTATCTAATAGTAGCGGACTACCCATTGTCTACCCACCACCCATCACCCAACCAAACTGACTGACTAATAAATTAATACAAATATTCCTCCTTCACGCTAAAAGGATATGCAATTTGTTTTCATTAAAAACGAAATACACGCAATTTTTTCCTTTCCCATATCAATAGTGTAATCAATGGATGGAGACTAAAGCTTCAAAACTAAGTATGAGCAGCTTAAAGTTGTACAAATTTGTATGATTTATTATTACAGGAAGGATTTATTTTTTTTTATTTACCATTGACCAATATACTGAATTCAGTGTCAGGATTAAAGGTTACTTTATATCCTGATGGAAGAGTTATGCTAAAATAGTCCTTTTGTGCATTTAACTACTGTATAATATGTGTGCAATGGATATTTGTGTGTAAATGGATGCGGAGCGGATATATAAGTTCACAGTTCAACAAATTGTTGGCATAACTGTGTAAATAGGAAATGTCAGTTTATTATCCGTGTTAAACTTCTGACACTGCTGGTAAACTGTTGATGGCATTATTTGTTGGAAGGCTTAACGATTATTTGGCAAAATTTGTTTTCAGTTGAATTATACAAAATATTATGACAAGAAGGATTATCGCTTTTATGGATATGTTGAACTTGGAGCTGCATGCATTCGCATATTCATTGTATACTGTATAAACATATATTATTAAGGAAAGATATATATTCGTTGTTTCGTTGTTATGACTTGATAAGCTTTGATTGTAATTCATGAGTTAAATTGTTTACAAATATTTGACATATATTTTGAAATACTTAATTTAAATATTGGTATGTTTGTTTTGTAGTATTTGACTGCTGAACTGATATTTAACTCTTGCATTGCTAAACTCTTTCGTATTAATAACATTACCTATATTTTGTAATGCTTCGTAAAATTTTACATTATTTATCTAAATTGAACTTTAACCAACAATAAAAAAAGTATAACGTAATACATTGGTTCAGGTAAAAAGTATGTTCAGGGTTCCAAGTAATTTCAAGCCATTTTCGAAAAGGCCAACAAAAAAATTAATGGCAGGAAGCGTTATTATTGTTCTTAAAAAAAATTTAAATACGTCCGAAAAATAATTAAATGAATATTTTTTTATAATTAGTGCTCACTAAAAGGGATTTTATGTATGTACCCTTTATATGTCAGAGACACAGTGCGAGCTTTAGGTAAGAAGGAGGAGATTTGAAAGGAGATGTCGGTGAACATTAGTCTTAAATTTCGGCACATCACAATGAGAGGGAAAGACAGAGCGTCGAGAGAAAGAAGGTCGGAGACAAAACGGAACCCTGTGGCACACCAGCATTTATGTTGTGGGTTTCAGACTTGAATCCGTCTAATGCAACTTGTATACAGCAATTCGAAAGAAAGTTACTTATCCAATGAAGAAGGGTTTCATCGATACCAAAAGCACGCATTTCCGATAAAAGAGCAGGATGCCAAACTTTATCAAATGCTTTCTAAATATCAAGTGCAATAATTTTACTTTCTCCAAAACGATGTAAAGATTTGTTCCACTGTTCGGCGAGATAAACCATCAAGTCACCAGTGCACCTATTGCTATTTGGCTTTCGAATTGCCGGTCATTAAGAAGCTTTCGATCTTCAAGATATTTCTTGAGCTGATAATTTATCAGCGTTTCCATGACCTTGGAAAGAAGGGACGTAAGTGCAATTGGTCAGTAATTAGATGAAGAAGTTTCACCTTTTTTAGGGATAGGCTGGACAAATGCTGTTTTCCAACTGCTCGGAAGAAGCCCAGAAGAATGGAATAGATGGAAAAGCTTACGCAGGGTTTTTGCCAGCGTGGAAGAACACCTCTTCAGAACAATGGCGGGAATACCATCCGGACCAGCGGATTTATGAGTGTTGAGAACTTTTAGGACTCTCGCCACAGAACGAGTAGAGTCCCATAGAATCATTAATGGGCTCAAAAACTGGGGGAGTCATGACACTATCAGACAGTATAGAGTTGGCCGCGAACTTTCCAACGAATAAGTTAGCTTTCTCAAGAGAGATAACGAAGGGAGTGTCATTGACAACGAGTGTTGGGACCGAGGAAGATGTTTTGTTCCTTATGTTTTTTACGAATTACCAAAAATTTTTTTGTAGTAATTTTTGCCTTAATTTTCGGTCTTGCAAAAATTTGGTTTTTCGAATATGGGCGTTGCAGGCCTTCCAGGCTTGTTTGAATTTTTTTCCAATTTGTACACCATGTTGCAAAAAAATTCACCCAGCCGCTTAGGTGCTACAGACGGACAGCATAGCTAAGCTATTTTTTTCGACTGGAGTCATATAAACGTCAAATTTGGTCAAAATTCGAGTTCGAGTTTTTTTCACGAACAAAAATAAATATTTTATCAAACGAAAAAGTCGTCAAAAAATAAATTCTGGTGAGCAAACAGCTAAGTTACAATTTTTGTACCATCATAAATTATGTTCCAAAAATATAAAAACATAAATATCAAATCTACCACGTTGATAAAAAAAATTGATAAATGTTAAGTTTCTCCTTTTTCCACAACATTCACCTACTGTCCGGGACATTAATTATGCAATAAATGATGACATAAACTGGTGTAGCTATTTCCTTTTATGATTCCGAGAACAATTAGTTCGCTATATAATAATTCGAGGAAAATGGCAGAGTTGAAAAAGGTACATACACAATTTTCCACTAAATTCAAATTGGGAAATCCCATGAAATATTAGTTACCAAATAATATTTCTCCATATTTGTTTTTTCTTTTTTTTAAATTAAAATAAAAAAGATATTGTACAGTACAGTATCAAATTATTATTATTTTGCATTTGGGAAACATAAAGTTAGGTGGATTAATTTTTTTTTCTTAATAAAATATTTGCAATAATACAATACATACATAATTATGTAAAAAATTGTAAACAGGCAAATATATTTTCTTGAGTGTATTTTAGCAAAACAATCAAGTTTTATTCGTTAAAGATTGTAATATCGTTTCCACAAATTACGCATTTAGAAAGTTAATCACTTACAAATAATAATATAGGTCTTAAATGACTACCTTGTGGAACTCCAGATTAACTTTGAAGTTGTTTTATTCGTAACCCTATTCTAAAAGTACATACATATAAAAAGCAAAACTAAATGTAAAAATCTGTCAAAGGCCTATCTAAAGTCAGTAAAAATGGACTACAAATAATGTACTCAAAAAATTTAAAGATCATAGCAAAAGGCCAGTAATTTTTAATATCGTCTTCTTTACCTTTCTTTTACAAAGGAATTGTGAAAGAACTTTTCCAAATAAGTGGAAATAGACAAGAAGACAATAAAAACGAATATTCAAAGCAACTACAAATGATTTATGTACACAGTTTTTCAAAAAATTAAGAAGGTATACCATCAGATAAGGGATTGGTATGCGACTCTCGTCAAGAATAGATACAAACTTAGCAATGCGATCGTTATGTATAGGCCAAAGTCTTGATCTTTTTCGTCAAGTTTATCACAGCTTAGAGTATCGCAGTTTGAGGTATCACAGCTTAAAGTATCACAGCTGTAAGTATCACAGTTGAAGGCACTTTGATAGAAGTCATAATATATCATGTCATTCGACTTGAGAAAAGACGGATAAGAACCAGATTTTGTAATCCTTATGAAACTATGAATGAACAAAAATTTTGGGAGCAAACTTCCACCAGCTTTAAAATTTTAAACGTATTTACGAGTAAAGAAGTTATTAACTTTAATATTAAAGTTTGCAATAAATGTTATCAGCACTTTATGAAAGCTCTTCAACAAAAAAATCTGTTGAACTTAATGAATAAATGCATTCAATTTTTTTCCCCCAACTCTCAGCTGGAAAATATAAATTCCACATCAACAAAATTTTATTATAATACAAAAGAAAAAAAATATAAATAGAAGAAGAACAAGAAATAGAAATAGAGAAAAACAAGTATTGTATGAAAAAAAAAAAATTATACATGAAAATCATCTCTTGGAAAATTGCAAGCAATCTTGCATTCTTCATACTTCATAACTGTCTTTCTGCATGGTACTCAACTTGGTTATTCCATTTACACTAACAACAGCAGCAGCAGTACAAGGAGCAGCAACAAAAAACAAAAAAAAAATATAGTTCCCGGAAATGGTGTGCAGCTCACCGTTACCAATTCTCAAGTAGGAATGTACGGTAACTATTCTGCATGAGAAAAAATGATTACGTTCATGCTTTGGTGCATTTTAATTTCACACTCATTTTCGCTATATTGCTTTGCTACAATGGATTCCGTGCTCCACGAGTAATCTGGATGGCAACTCCTTGTTCTTCCTTAAGTTCTTGGAAAAAGAGACGACGAACACTACATAGTGCTATCCGAACAATGAGTCTCACATGAGAACTATAGAGATGATGATGATGAGGATGATGGTGATGACGGAGAAGTGATGGGTGGTAAACTATACTCGAAGGTGAAGAGAAAAGCACGATTCAGTGGTACCTGGTATATAAATCTCATTCACTGGGATAATACCACTAACTGCAATCTAAGAGCCATCATACTTTTTCTGACTGACTGCCAAGTATGGCGGAGCGGAGCGGTGGCGTATACCTACTTCATAATGTGGCTCTTTTCAACTTTGTCCGAGTTTCGTGTCCTGGTAAGGTCTGAGGTCTTGCTGCCTAGTGATGATGATGACCTGCCCCTCGGCACATCTTCCAACAGCATCCACCCTATAGGAGTTTTTTTTTTCTCAAACACCGCACACCCCACAAAGCCGCCACACATCACCTGGATGCCAAAGGACATCGCCCCATTTTCTTAATCTTCCTCTCTGTGCCGTCTTTGGCTCTTGCAGTTTGCAGTGTGTGTAATTGATAGCAATAGCACACAGAAGTAGGTGACACATGATGAAGGAAGCAACCGAAGTGCAGTGTTTAGTATGCTTGGTGCTCACAGTGCTCATGTTATCCTTGAAGCACGTTGCACACTATTGCAAAACTTCCGCACGAAAAAAAGCAAAACACTGCAAGCCATCACCAGGAGTGCCAACCAGGTGTAAAGCCTCCGTGCTGACACAGATTGTGTGCAAAGAGATACAACCAAACCAACACACGCCATCATACAGTTCTAGCTGCAAGGATATATGGATGATGATGGTGGCAGCTATGTGTGTAACTGGGTTATGTAATTGGCATGAATTACATCCCTTTTGCGGTGGATACCAGTGGCGGGTAGGTGGTGGAAGCGGCAACGGCAGCGGCAGTGGCAGCAAATAGTATATATGTAACACCACCAGAGAGCTCACGATGATGATGATACACCACAAACAACTTGATTGGGTAAATAAATTTGCATTTCTTCACGTTTTACATTTTACTCCCTTTGTCCTCGTTGGTCTCCGTTCGTCGTTCGTCGTTCGTCGTTCGACGGTGTCGTCGTCTTCATTCGCCTTTTGGGGCCGGGCCACAAGGACATACACAAAGCACAATCTTTGCGTCCTGATTTAGGATTTTTGATGTTGTTTTTTTTTCTTGTTTTTAAATGTTATTTATATCATCTTCTATCCCTTCGCGACACTGAAATGAACAGCATTTTTAATGTCGTGAGTGTAGAGGAAAAAAAATGGAAAAAGCTAATTTTTTTTTTGTTCTCTCATCTCTGATATGTGGCCCAGTAAGGTTGGTCCATAAAACATAAGCTTAAGGACGCGGTTACCACTAAGGTAATATTTTTTTTAGTGAGTCTCTTGAGATTTAAATTTGAATTTTAAATATTCAAAAAAGAAGTATAACAAAATTGCTGGCAGGGTATGACAGTGAATGCACTTCATGTGAGTTGGTACATACTCACCTAAAAAAAAATTAAAATAGCAAGTCATGGCTTGGCAAAAGGGAACTCAAACATATTGAAGCATGAGACCATGGCATGGTAGAAATGATGCAACACCATGCAACGACTAGTAAAAGTCTTTAAATAAAATGCACGACGATTGAGGGTGATTGGTGTGTACGATGTGATAAAATGTTCCGTTGCAACAACTTTGGACAGACTTTTAAATTTTAAAATGACGTATTTTGTATGGAACAAAAGTAATTTTAAGACTTTAAAGCCTGTTAAATATTTTGGTGCAATCAGCCCTAAAGCCTATGTAAAGCTAAAGTATGGGACGGGCCCTCGTTAAGGCGGGACGAGCGATTTTATTAATTTAATTATGTTAAAAATTGTGACATATTTATTAAAACTCCGATTTACCGTTTTAAACATTTAAGAAAATCTATATTATTTTCGGGCCCTGAAAAGACTCGCAGAATAGAATTGCACGACTGGATCGCACGGACTTAGTATTAATTAGGTTAAAGTAATTAATTTTAATTAAATAAAAAGTACGTATACGCCCTAGTGCTCGGTGGAGAGAGGGTGTATAATGAAGCCTTTTAGATTTTAATGAAACTTCCGGAATTGAAGGGCAGAAAAAGTTCGGTGTAAATAAATGGCACTTTTAAAAAAAAAAACGAAAATTAAAAAAAAAACCTCAAACTTTTCTACTTTTTTATAATTGACTCACAAAAATTAAAAAAATCTTTCATTTTTCCTTCACAAAATGAAATTCACAAAATTTTAAAATTAAATAATTTTTTAGTT
The DNA here is from genome assembly GCA_958431115.1 of Syrphus vitripennis. Lineage (NCBI taxonomy): Eukaryota > Metazoa > Arthropoda > Insecta > Diptera > Syrphidae > Syrphus > Syrphus vitripennis. Next base: position 93,206,898 of record OY288110.1, read on the forward strand.
AAGAATCGTGGAATTTTGCAAAGGATGGCAACACTAAAAAAATTCAAACATGTCCAAATCTATAAGGATTATATTTCACTTCTTGACAAACTTATTACAATTTCTTTACAATAATCCAAAATTATTCTAATTTTTTTACTGATTGAAAAAAATTTGGCATTGAAAAAAAAAAAAATATATTTTTAGGAAAGTGGCAATACTAAAAACTGTTTCATAATATAGACCATAGCATGTTTGTCTTTTTAAAGTCACGTACTAACTTAGTTTCTCTCCACGAAAACATAACCAATTTGTGCAGCAATCTGAACAAAATTTCCAACTCTATATTAATCAAAAAAGATACATATTTTTTACGAAAGTGGCAACACTAAAAAAATTATTTCATAATTTGAACGTAAGCTAAACGCAACTTTAGACACACTGATGCTTTTCTGTTCAGGGCCAATCGTTACGAAATAAAAATTAGTCCTGGAAGGTTCTTTCAAGTCGAGAAAAAGATTTTCAAAAATTTTCAGTGATGCCACTTCTCTTAAATTAATCATAATTAACTACAAAAAAAAATAAAATAATATAAATTTTGTATTAAGAAGCAGTATTTGAGTTAAAGATTTTTAGCTGCCAATGAAACTTAGTTTTTTTGGCATCTTTTTCTCTTGGCCCTAAACGATAAAAAACTAAGCGGTTTTATTTTTAAATGAATATTCAATCCCCAAAAAATGCAAATCTTTATAATTGTCGAACATATCTAGTTTTTTTTCAAATTTCAAAATTTAAAATATCTGTGTGATCAAAACGGAGATATGTATAAACTGCGCAGCTATATTTTATAGGTCTCGGGGCCGAGAAAAATTAAATCCACTCCTGGAAAAAGTTAATAACATTTCCTTTATATTTAGAAGAGAACACAGCCATTTTTAAACTAATATAAATTGCGACATAAATATATGTCCTAATTGACAAAAGACCCAGTATAAGAGATGCTTCAGGGAATAATGTGATGTAAATTTATCTAATGCCAGCATATGAGGTTTAAAGCCATAAATCTCTCGATTTGATAATCTCAAGAGATTCAACTAGACCAATGGAAAAAAAATGAGAAATAATTTTTATTTTTTTTAGGACTTTTTTGATTAAATGATTTTATTTGTTTGTTCAATTTTTCTGCATATACCAGTTGTAGACATGTGGTCACATCTTCATTTTATTATGTTTGATGAATCCCTAAGGATATTATTTATTTGTGGAAGAAAAAAAAAACAAATTTATTCAGCTCATTCCATAAAACAGAGTGGCAACCATTTTTTGTTGTTTAGAATGTCCTTGCTGGATTTTTATCCTTGTGGCAAGTGTCTTCATATCACTGACATCCTGTTTGCTTTTTATAAACATTTCGGTGAAGAGATTATGTTTTCTTCCTTTTTTCTGTTATTTTACCATCATGATAGCTAACATATACATACATACACACAAAATATAATAATATATGTTGTGTCAGGTTTCAGGTATGCCACTCGTTGTTTGCTTGTCACACCTGGTTTTTATCTCTGATCCTTATCTCCATCCAGAAAAAAGGAGCACGCAGCAGGAATGAGATGGAACATATCTCAAAGCACACACATAAATATATACATGCTCATATCTCTCCATATATATGTAGGTAGTGTGTGGGTGCAAGTCGTTAGAAAAACATTATGCGAAATGTTTAATTAAAGAAATATGTTCAAACACAAATATCTCTTTCATACAGCTCCATACTGTGTCATATTAGGTGTGAAAATGGGCATACGAGTATAAAGTAGCAAAATGACACAAAGTCCTTAGAAGAGGGAAATCTAAACACAATATTCATGCAAAAAAGGATTTTCACAAAGGAGTCCTTTTAATTTTTTTTTTTTTGAGAGAGAGGTTAAGTAAAAGAGGATTTACTCAAACTTTTCGGTTTGATGAGGTTGGTAAATGGTTGGTATCTTTGTAACGAAAGGATCTAGAATGTGTACCTATTTTCTCCTTTGCTAACATTAAGACAACATTAAACTTGTTAACGAGGTGTCTTTTTCATAATATTCCAATGGGTATGGGTAGGTAAATGGCTAAAGGAGGAGTTGGGTTATATGTGATGGAAATTTTCATCTAGAAGATCCCATCAGAGAAAAGTTTTTAGCTCGTGTGAATGTGAATGTGGTAGTGGTGTGGGCACTGGGCATGCCTATGTACCTGAAGTTATTTTATATATGTATGTATAATGTTTTGCGGATAGGTGAGCGAGACCACAAATCCACTTACCCTAATGCAGTTTGTGGTCGTAGTAGTCCACCTGGTGAAGGACGTGCGTTTAAGAAGTTCCTTTTCTATTTTAGTAGAACTTTTAATGTAAGGCAATGTACCAAAAACTACATATGGTTGGGATTTCTACTTTTTTTTTTTTATTTACTTGTTTATAAAGTAAATTAAGTAAATTTATTAAGGTTGGTTTAGTTTTGAATTGCAAAAGCAACAAAACATGTACATCTCGTAGAGGTATACATAATTTGATGAATATGATGTGTTTGAAAGTCAACGAATTTTGAGGTTAATCCAGAAAAGGTAAGGAATTTAAATTTATTTAATTTATGTGACATATGCTTTTAATGTGAATTTGAAAGAAATTTTGTTTTTTGTGTTTGCTCAACATGTTTGTCAAAAATGTTGCTAAGGAAGTGATATGTTTAGAATAACATATCGTAGGATCGTTTGGTAGATTTATGGAAAATTAAGTTTTAAGTGGATTTGCAAACAAGGCAAACTTCTCGACTATTTATTTGAAATCATTTTTTTATTCGTAGAATTGTTTTTGGTCAATTCGATTTTTGAGAGTCGCAGGCAATTTGTTGCTCAATCAATGTTGCGGCCACTAATAAGCAACAAAATATGTATACCTTACCTACTTACTGTGGCCGTGCTACCTTCACGTCAAGTAAGTACCGCCTACCTTCAGTTCTAAAAGGCGGTTTGGGCATGAAGGAGTTAGAGTTAAAAGTTGAAACTTACCTTTTTGAAAAAAAAAGATTGGTACTGCTGACATCACCGTAGGTATATGTAGTAATTTTTGGGTGAAATCGATTTTTGTTATGTTGCTCAGCTAGTTTTGCGGCATCATAAGATTAGCAACAAATTATTGGATCATTGGGTTTTGGAACTCCGTATTATGATCCATCTTGACAGACATTAAATAAATGTTCAGATTATATTCTTAAATGTTTCCAATAAAATGCCTGAAAGCACTTCTTTGCATTTTCCCGATGCTTACCAAATGTACTAGCATTTGGACCTTAAAAAAAATTGCTTCGTTTCGTTTTCGATTTTTTATAATTTATATGAGTTTTTCTCAGAATTATGCGATTGTGTTTTAATTTTACCAATTTGAAAAAAAATATAAAAAATAAAAAATGTAGGGGTACCTTGTTATGAAGGAAACATATCTTTTTTAAAGTCATTTTTTTGTTTTGAGAAACTTCAAATTTATACAGTTTTGGTCTAACATGTTAGAAATAATATTAATTTAAGAAAAAATATTTTTAGACAATTTTTCAAAAAAAAGGAAAATTAAGACAAAAACTGTTTGATTTTTTTTTTCAATTTTGGAAAATACGAACAAGGAACCATTTAAAATTTTTTTTTTTTTTTAATATGTATTTAGAATAAATAAGTGTTAAGTTCGTAAAATTTATTTTTTGGTTTTTGTTACTTAAAAAAAAACACATGTTTTTTATACATATTTTTATAAGAAATAAACAATTTCTTGACTTGTTACTTTTTCAATCTTAATAATCCTCAAAAATTAATGCTTAACATATAATATAGAAAATTTCCATTATTCCAAAAATACAGTTTTTCAAAGTTGTAAATAGGTGCTCGTAAAGAAATGGACTTAGAGGACTTAAAATAACATTTTTGTGAATTATTCAGACCTTTTTACTTGATGTTTGTATGATTTAAATAGATTGCAAAAGAAGCTTCTTTCAAGGTCAAAAGTACCAACAAAATTTAAAATTTTTTGAAAACTTTAAGTTATTATAACTTGTAACAAAATGGACCTAGAGATTTCAAAACTTCTAGATTATTCCTCAATATATCCTCTACCTAAAAACTTTTCATGAAGAACTTCGTTCTTATATTATACCTGCTTACTTTTTAACCATATTTATTCATTTTCTAAACCCCAAAGAACCACTCTCAATGGTAAACTAAAGAATTTAATATAACAATAAGATATAATTCAATAATATCCTTGAAATATAATTTCTTTGTTTTTCACTATTGCACCTGTTTCGTTATGTGAATTAACAAATAATAATAACTGTCCAATAATTTCAAAGACATCTAAATTAATAACTACCAAATAGTCTATGCAGAAATTATATTAACTGACCAACAAGAAATAACTTAAAACAGGAATATTATGGAATATCAATTGCATACGATAAATTCCTTCATATACTTATACGAGTATACATATACTGTTCAGTAAAACAGTCTATAATAATAATTGCACCTGGCGTCATCATTATTAATTACAAACAAGATTTATCCACTGACCCATTATACACCATTCAATTTAAATTCATTTGTATTCAGTTAAAGGACGACAAATCAAAATCTAGATTTTAGAGACCAAAATGAAAATTATATGAAATCAAGCAATCAAGCATTTAGGGGTTTGAGTGCAATAAACCAATTTATTGTTGAAGAGGATTAAAATCGTATCTAATGCCGCAAGCAATAAATTTAAGGAATAATAATATTTGTCATTTAATTTTATAAAAAATTATAGAGTCACTATTGAATATTGAATATTTTGAAGGAAACAACAAGACTTGGTTGAGCTACCAACAAGATTGCCATAGGCTGTTCATTAGGATTCTTTAAGTGTTATTGTTTTATTCAAAACCTGACTCTGACTTCTTAATACTTCGAAATATTTTTCGGGTTGTCCAAGTTTTTTAAATAGAACCATTTGATGGTTTTTGAATGAACAACAACAACTTGTGTGTGTTACCACCAAGTTCAATGGCTGGAGTTATAGCTATTTCACGGGGACCAACCCGATCATCAGACTCCTTTCAGTGGTGCTAAGTCGCTTATGTTCTATTAATTTTGAAAATTGCCCGAGCGAGACTTGAACTGACTTTGAATATAAGACATTCCACAAAGTGTGTTGCATGATGGCGTTAAGCAACTTCCAACAAAATTGAAAGTTGAAGAAGTGCAGAAATGAGAAAGACCTTTGACCACTATCTGATAGTTGCTACTGTAAGACTATGTACACCTGAAGTTCGGAGATCCCAGAAAAACATTAGAATGTCTAAATTCAATACCCATAGGCTAAAGCCTTTCAAGCAAGTAGAGGCACCTTTCAGAAATATTGAGAACAATCAGAAGAAAGGATGATGAAAGTGATAGTAGTTGAGCAAGTGGGAGGACCTAACTAAATTCTAGCAAAAGAGCCCGCAAGTAGGTGTGACAGTAGGATCATGTGCGGAATTACGTGGTTGTCCGGAGCTGTAAAATTATCTGATAAAATATGCAGACGGATTGATCTCAGCTAGTTTCCGATGAGGAACAGCTGAAAAGGTGGAAAAATAACTGTGAAGCAGTTTTAAATCTCTTCTTTCTTTATTAGTTCAGAATAGAGCTCTGAACAGAGTCTGAACATTCCGAGCATACTCTGAATGATCTCTGAACTGAACGTGCTCTGTTCTGAGTATTCCGATTTATTTGAAACACATTTCATCAGCTGTCACCTTTTTCATTTGTCATTCACAGTTGGCATTTTCCGTGTTCAGCTTTTGAACTCCGTCTGCTCTATCCTTTTATTCTGAACTCATAGAGCGTGCTTTAAGCATTGAAACACAAAATTGAAGCTCTGAACGCTCTGAGCTAAAAAAAACACGTTTTTTTTTCACAATTCAGGCTCTGCTTTATAAAGACAAACACCTAATGTCGTCAGTAAAGAGAGCCCGGCACCCAAGTCATTCCGAAGTAACAATTTCCTTAAATGCTCTGAACATGTGCCTCACAGTAAAGGACACATTTTTTTTTACTGCAATCCAAGCTCTATAGAACAACAAAACGGTTGGACTTGATGGCATACCCACAGGTCTCTTAAGATTCCAAAAACATTGAGTTGCTACAGCAAACGCCAAAGAGTTATGAAAAAGCAGGGACTGGACAATTTTGAATGATTTTCTTTCCAAAAAATAAACTTTCTTCTGGGTCTCGTTTTGGATGTCTATAGAAGTTTGTCTCGTCTCGGTTTCGCCACATTTCTAGAGACGACTCGTGGCCAGCCTTTGGGAGAGCTTGGGAAACAGAGAGCTTTCGTGAAGAATGCAAAAAAATGGAATCATTGTCAAACTCCCAAAGAAAGTTAATCTAACGCAGTTCGCAAACTTCAGTGGAATTAGAGTGTTTTCTGCAGTATCTTAGATAATAACAAAACTCGTCTTTAAGCGAGTAAAAGAACACCTCGTACTTCCTTTCGATCACTACTTAACCCGATGTTCATGGACTTTGAAAAAGCGTTCCAGAGATTTTTTTTCTTAGAATAGGGATTACAAATAATTCTTTTCAAATGTCCTTATGCGTTTCTTTATTAATTACATTTTTAGGAAGTTTTAAAAATATATTGATGCATTTTTTTTTTTGAAAATTACCATTTTAAAGAAACAAACACAATCAGCACTATTCTACTAAATGTTCGCGTGAATATTTGTGTTCTGCAGATAGTCGAAAAGAAGTAAATATTATAAAAAAAATTGTTTTTGGTGAAAAAAAAACTTTAAAGTAAATTCGCCTTTTCATTAATTTTATACCAAAAGATTTATATTTATTTTTTTAAATAAAAACAAAATTCTCTCAAGTAAAGTGTATTACTTTGCAGAAATTGAGAACCAGTTATTATCTTGAATTGGGCTAAGGAAAAGCACAAAAGTGTCTACGCCTTTCATATAGAAATTACCTGCACCACAAGCTCACACAAATGAAACCTTCCTACAAAAAAAAAAACTTATTTTCTCCTTAAATTTAATGCTTAAACTGGTGGTATAAAATATGTTTTACCTTTTCATTCTTTCTTTTTTAAATTTCCAAAAAAAAATTTCTGTGGGCATTTCTTTTTTTAAAACCTAATCTTTGTATGAGAGCCCTTAGGGGAAAATTAATTTTTGTCTGCTTCCATTCTAAAATCAGAAATTCAATTTATTTTTAACTGAGTAGGTAGAGTTTTTGAACAACAAAAAGTTTTCAAAAAAAAAAAACAAATTTAAAGAAGAAGAAGAAAAAACAATTACCTACGTGTCTGGTAGGAAGGTATGTGTAGTTCATTTCGTATTTATTTTTTGGATATAAGCTGAAAAACCCTCTTAAAGAAAAAAAAAAAAATAACCCACATTCTACATACCAATGTACAGCCACTCAACTAGAGGGGCTTATCTGTTATCCCTAACATGTCCCTAAAGAGGATAATTTTATGTGGGTTCGTGTCTAAATGATTTGACTAAAAAAAGGATAGGCCACAATCTTTTACTCATACACCAACAGGAACCTTCATGATGTGGTACAGTGCAAAAATATGGCACTAAATAGTATACAAATATGAACAGTGTAGTGTAAAGGGTGTTTTTTTTTAAAGAGAGAATAAGTTGAATTTTTTGTTTTTAAATAATGATAGCTGATGTTTTAGTAAAGGAAACTAAATTCAAGGTCAGGTTTCAGTTCGGTATTCGACAAAGGCATTGCATTAAAACACGTGTCTCATACCAACTGAAAGAGTCGTTCCTTACATTAGTGCTTATATAGTCCATTTTTATGAAAATAAAACTGTTATTGGAGCAAATAAGAATTATGTTTTACAGAATTTTTTATACAATAAAAACGTGTTATATGACCCAATATTAAGGAAACAGGGAGTAATTCATCCAATAAGAGTTATGGGAGTAAATGCTGATATAACGTTTTTCTCATATATTAATTGGGGAATTTTTCCAATATTAAAGAAACCGGGAAAAATGTCTTCTATAAGAAAATCGTTATAGGAGTAAACAGTAAACGTTGATATAACACTTTAATCATATATTTAGTGGAGTGTTAGCCCCAATAGTAAAAGAAAAATGATAATGCCTGAAAAAAAACGCTCTGTAGCGTAAACCGTAGAGCTTTTGAAGGCACCGTCCAAGTTTCAAAATCAAGCAATATTTATGTTAAGTATCTCACAAAATGCATTCTCTAGGGATAATATTTAACTGAATTTTTGAGTATCGGTTACATGGGTTTGTGTTAAAAGGAAAACGTTCCACATAAAATAAAAAAAAAAAAAACATTAAAATTTCGGTACGATTTTCAAACAAGGAGAAGATCGTATTAAATAATGGAGAAAACCTTATTAAATAAACAAAAATGGCCGCCAGCGAAAAAATTATTTTACTATTTTTTCATTTGGTAAGAAATACTTCATACAAAAGTCAATACTTATTTTCATTTTTAGTATTGATCTTGAGAGCATTTGAACTCTACCTCTGTTCCAATTCTCAATAGAAAATTAAAATATTCAAAATTATAATCACGTTATACCAATTATACATTTTACGTTATACATTATTCTGTCTGTATCTGAGCTAGATATAATGCATTTGTAAGGATTGCGTGTTAAGACTTTTAGAACGATTAGTTTTTCGTATTATTAATTGATATTCTTCTTTAAATAATATGAAAATCTTATTAAATTTCAAAATTTTTTTTTTTTGTTTAAATAAATCCAATTTCTAAATAGAAGTGTTCGAAAAATTATTAACTTCCCATAGGGAGTTATTGTAATCGGTCCGATTTGTCAAATTGAAATTTTTGACATTTCTCGATGTTTCAAGGTCCCTAGAGCCTATATCAATCATTTTTAGAGAGATGTCTGTGTGTGCGTGTGTACGTACGTTCGTACGTTCGTACGTCCGTACGTTCTGGTACCATTTTTCGTCGTCGATATCTCAAGAACGAGTAGAGATATCGTCTTGAAATAAATTTTGTTTTACAGATAATAACTTCGAAAGAAGCTGAAAGGGCGTTTATTAATATTCAATCAGTTGTTTTTTTACTATAGCAGTTTAAAAAAGAAGTGAAAATTTTGGTTGGGCTCAAATATCTCACGAACAAATAATGCTATTGACTTGAAATAAATTTTATTCGACACGTTATGACGTCATACAAATTTGATATGAATTTGGAAAAAAATCAATATACCGTTATTTTTTAAAATCATAAAACCTAAAAAAAAAATTCTATAACTCGAATATCCTTAGATGGAAAAACGATATTAACTTTAAAATAATTTTATTTTACAAAAAATTTTGTTTTTGACTACTGGTGAAAATTTCAAAAAAATTCAATTTACAGTTTTTTTATAGAAAATTCAAAACTACAAAAATTCTACCAAAAATTGGTATAAATTGTCTTTCGACTCAAATTTCTCAAAAACGGGTAACGATATTGACTTCTTGTTTGTTTTATTTTCTACATAATATAATTGTTAGCAACTGATAAAATTTTGACAAATATTGAATGGGCACTTTTTTAACAAAAAATCAAAAACTGTTAAAAATTCTAAAGAAAAGTAGTTACAATTATTGTATTTCAGCTCGAATGTCCTGAGAACGAACAAGGATTGTGCCTTCTAAAATATTTTAAATTTTGACAAATATCTAATTGACAGTTTTTGACAAAAAATATAATAAAAAAAGAAACTAAAAAGTGGTAAAATTGGTTTTTCGACTCGAATATCTTGAGAACGAGCAATGATATTGACTTTGCCATTAGGTATTTAATTTTATACATAATAAAATTTTTTACAGCGGGTATATATTTGACATATACTATGAGAGATTAGGTATTTAAATAAAATAAAATAATTGAAATCACGACTTCTTCTTTTCAGCAAAAATTTATTATATCATATCTTAAAATTATTTTTCACATAGATTACTATCAATTTTAATAATATTCGACAGTTTTTAAGTATACAAAGTAATACGTAAGTAGTGTAACATGAAAATGTCTTACAATACTTAACTGACATTTTAAACAAAAATTTAAACAGAACTAAGAAAATTCCACATTCGTTAAAAAAATGCGTGGAAGTTTACCTCCTGGGTCAAGTGGAAACAACTTATACATCAACAATCTCTATAATATTTATGTGCATTTCGTAAATCTCTTCAAATAATTAAAATGCTTTTCAATCTTAAAATAATGATTGTTTGAATTTAACGGCTAAAGTTTGTTTCGCAGAAAATTTGGTTATTTGAAAAAAAAAAAACTAAATATAAAATTTTCAAGATCACAAATGGGAAGTTATCAATGTGGCCTCTTTTTTGTTTTGCTTATGTAGCTTAATATTATGAACCTTTACGATTTTTTAAAAGTATTCTTTTTTATCTGCGTGGATGTATTTCCTGTTAATTGCATCGATTCATATGGATCCTGGTATCATTTGTCAAATTCAAGGAAATGTCAAATACATTGATCAAATAGTTACGATGAATTGACACTTCTTTCAGAACTGATGCACGGCAGAAATTTTATTTTACGGTGCTACAAAATTTTATCAAAAATACAAAACGACCTCAGTGCTCAATAAATTTGTCTTTATCAAGAGGGTATACACAGCTTGAAAGTCGCGCTGTTCAAAGTAAAATTTTAATGACATATAACGGATGAATTTTGCTGCTGTCAGTTTAGAAAAAGTATTAATAAACTGTCAAAAACGACAATAAAGTGTTAAAACTATCTCTTCATATTGAAATTTTTTTTACTATAAAGTCAGTCAAAAAAAAAAAAAACTTCATAACTTTTACACATAAAAGAAAACATATTCCAATCGATTTCAAAACTGGTTCATACTCCATGAAACGAAAATGCATAGGTATACATTTTACTGCGAGTAGACGACGACTATAAACTACTACTGTTTTCTGTTGACATAGTTTCCCGCACTCTCCAGGGAGACTGATTTTTATCCAACCTTCGTTTTGGCTTAAACAATTCATTCAGAAAAACTATTGGAAATGAAAAAAAAATAAATATGTACTCGTACATCAAAGTGCCAAAGGATGAGTAAAGAGGATACATCAGCTGCAAGTTCATGGACACAAAAATTCTCCCACCTTATATAGGTACTCCAGATACAATATTAATTTTTCAGATTGAACTTTTTTTGTTTTCGTTTTTTTTTTTCTATTTTTGTTAAGTTTTTGTTTGAGCAGTCTCCAGTTTTTCCAGTGTTTTTCCTCCTATTAAACAGAAGAGTTTTGCTCTAATTTTTAGCTTGGAGCAGTTTTCTCTGCTCAAACAATGCCAGAGCAGACTTTTGTTATCCTTGAGATTTTTTTTTTTGTCATTTTTTTTTGCTGTGCTTGTTGGTTCTGAAACATAAATAGTTGGAAAAAAAAGAGAAGAAATCTAGAGAGAGTTGTTGTTGTTGTTTTTTTTTTTTAGAAAAATTGGAACAGATAGGTGGCTTTCGTTTCGTTTCGTTTTGTGTTTTTTTTTTGTTTTATTTTTGTTTTAATTATTTCAATAGTTTTTCTGCTGCACTACTGAGTACCTACCTACCTGGTTGTTTGAAAAGTAAGTTTAGGGAAATTTATTTTTCGTGTTCTTTCGGAAGATATGATTTTGATCTTGGGGTTTAAATAACTGAAAATCATTTTTTTTTATGAATAGTAACATTTATGGGTGTAACACTTTTTTTAAACTCTGGGAGTAAGCGCCTAGATTTTTTTTATATTATTCATTGAATTGAAATGAAATGAAATGTTTCCATAATTTTTTTTTCAGTAATCTTACAATATATAAATAAAAACTAAAATGCATTTGTCAACTAAGAAAGAGGCATAAATGGAGTTATAATGTTTAAACCAAAACATGTTTTGTTGCTAAATATAATTTTTAATGAAGCTATATCCTCGAAAAAAAAAGGGATGCTGAAGGTCCTTCAATTTTGTTCTTTTGTTTTGATTGCAGGTGTTATGTATTCCCCTTGAAAATTAAAGGCATTTTTCATTCTTCGTAATTGAAACAACATAAAACCGAGACGCATTCCACAGAGCTGCGAACAAATAATTCGCACGGGAGTTACATATTTGTATGGTAACCTTGATCACCATTGATTGGTGCGTTAACCTTCGATTCATCAGTTCATATTTTAAAAATGTAATACGAGTATTGTCAAACTGCAGAATAATGAATTGTAAAATAATACCTATATTAAGTTGTTCAATCAGCATAATAATATTAATGCCGAATATCAAATTTATTTGTCTGATTGAACAACTTAAAAACATAAATTTAAAAGAGTCGAGATTATACCTTCGAAGAATAAAGTCGTTTAAAAATAAAAAAAGAAATTGTTTTATTAATTGAAAATCTAGAACTCTTTTCTTTAACTGGCGCAGTCGGTTTTTTCAAACTAAAAAAAAGTGTTTGTTCATAATGTTATGTACTTGTTTGTGGTTTAGTTAAAGGATACGGTACTCCCAGGAAAATTGTGGCACATTTTACAGAAAAAAAAACTGAAGTGATTTTCAGGATTTTCAAAAGAGCAGAGTAAATTTTTGTCAGAGATTATTCAAAAAATAAGACGAACATACCAGTAAGATCTATAGGTTAGGCAATGTTAGATGAATAGAGGGTTAAGATAGATATTTGTTAGAAGAGTGGATTGAGAAATTCAGGTTTGATTATTTCTTTGAATCCTAGAGGAAGCGCTCAGTTGAGGGAATATAGAAAAGAACGATGCCTAGATTGGGGATCGAACCCACCCATCCGAGTTAGCAGACAAGCACTACTTCCATTACACTAAAGCAACTATTTATAAATATTAAACATAAATTTTAAATAAATTGAAATATTAAATAAACTTACATAAGTACTTTATAGACTTAAATATTAAATAAGAAATATGAACTTTGAGACAGACTGCCTTGTGCGATTTTTTTTTTTTGCTTCTCTTAACTTTATCTTACTACCACTTTGTGGGAACAAAGAGATCGGAAAGTTTGTAATTTATTCTCCAACAAGGACAGATTTTTATTTAGATTTAAGGAATGCGAAACGCAAGGTATGACATCAGTGCTTACACATATTTGAGTCTGAACAAATGCAGAAGGATTTGATGTTGAAATTAAAATCTTCAAACACTTCAAACTCGAATCGTTTTTTATTTTTCTGGCAAATTAAATTTATTTTTTTTTAATTAAATAACGAAGTTTACCCATTTACAGCAACTATCAGTTTTAGTTGACTTAAAAACTTGAAATTTCACATACTGACTATTTTTTGTATATCTTTTGGTATTCCAGTAAGTTTGTGTTTGCGTTTTTGCAAAGCTTGCCATCGTTGGGGTATCAAAACTATTGAAATAAAATTAAATGGAGTGACTGTATTTGAATACTTTTATTTAAATTTAAAAAAAAAAAAACTCATTTTTTTAATATTTATTTTTTTTTCTAACAAATTTTCTCGAAAATTCAAAGAATTCAGCTAAAAAAATTAAAATCATCCTCTTGTTGGACAAGATGCAATCGAAAATATTTTCTAATCAAACTATGTTTTTTTTAATCCTTGTAGGTTCCGAATCCGTTTTTGGAATCTTTTTATCAGTTCATTTATCGTCATATTATGGTGTGAAAATAAAAAATAACTTTATTTCCACCGATGATTGATGATTAAATAGATATTATGACCAAATTTTTTGAAGAATTGATATTTGTTAAAAATTTAAAAATATGTCTAAAAGTTATTAAAAAATCTGTAAGAAAAATAATTCAAGAAATAATATTTTTTTTTTCAAAAAATTTATAAAATCAAAAAACTTTTCATTTCAAAATCTAAAACTTTGAAGTTTGTTCAACCAACTATTAGAAGGGTTAAATTTTAAAACTACAAAAAAAATATGTAGGTTAAGTTTTTTTTTTTAAATTCTGGTGGAAGGTATTTTTTTTCATAATAAGAGTAATTAATGGTTTTAGTAGATTTTTTACTACTAAATATTTTTTGAAAGAATGAATTGTGTTAAGAAATGAATTCTGCTGAAATATTATTTAGGGCTTCTTAACTCAAAAAAAAAACATCAAAATTTATTAAAAAAAAAAAATTTATATAAATATGTACATATACATATTTTCATTTTTTTCTTTAAATTTTATAAAAAAAAAATTAAATTTACTCCACCACTTTGTTTATTTTTTATTTATTTTTTATTTGATGTTTAGATTTTAGGAAAGTCGAAGAAATTTTTATTCCAAAAACTTTCCATTTCGTTTTATAAAAAATAAACTTTTTGTTGAGATCACAAATTCAAAAACTGCAGTCCAAAAATTAGACGAACATTATAAAAATATAAACCGTAGAGGCGTAGATTCAATATACAAATTAAAATTGACTCATAACTTATAAATTAAATTGAAGAATATTTTTTAAGAAAATTTTATAAATTTAAAATTCGCTATTTTTTTACCACAAAACATTTTCATAAAAAAATATTTATTGAAAATGTCGCATTCTCTATATGGTTCAACAAGTACCTACAAAATTTCTGGTGCAACAAACAACTAAGGTTTCTCAAAGCAACAATTTATTTATACTTAAGTTTCGACTTCAATGGTTTTTTTTTTCTCATGAAACCAATTCGAAAAAGCTCTCCCTAAGAAATTGACTATTTTTCAGAATAAATAAAAAAAATGAAATCACATCCTTTCCTCTTTTGTACCTACCTACATGAGCTTGATGTAAAATGATATATTTATATTGGAAAATAGAAAAATAAAAAAAAAAAAACAGGTGATGGAGAGATATTCTTTAAAAGAAAAATAAATCGAAAGGAAATAGGAAATATGAAAAGAAATTTTTCTAACTTAAGAGTTAAGTTGAATACAAATAAAAACACAAACGCTCAATTTAAAGACGATTTATAAAAATATCTTTTTTATTTTATTTTTTGAATATGGAAAATTTATGTATATTGGAATGTATGTAGTGGCATAGCTATTGATGTTTTTGTGACAAGGAAGACATTTCTACTTGAATGAAGAAGAAGAAGATTCAAATTTACAAAAAGAGATGCTTTCGGTTGGAAAAATATTATTACACTCAGACATAATACCTAAGTGTCTTGACAACGATTTAAGTAGAAGATACAACGAAGGGTTTGAATCTTTTCGAAACTGAATAGATTTTTTTTTTGGAGACGAGTTAATTCATACGAGTGTTTGTGATTCAATTGAGTAAATCGATGATATATGAATACAAATTTTAAAAATACTTTTGGAATTTTATTTACAACATTTACATTAAAGAATGATTTGTTTGAGGATATTATTTCTTTGTGTTTTTTTTTTTTCTAATGTTTATTTACTTTTTTTTACTGATGTTTTTGAATTGTTGTGATTTGTTTTGTTAGTTAGAAAAATTTAGAAAAATTCAATAAAATTTATCATATTTAAAAATCGTCAGTATTTAAATTCGTTTTCCTTTAATATTTGCAATGTTTTGGTTTCCTAAGAGAATTCAATTTAAGAATTATGTAAGCATATGGTATAAGAAATGATAGACGGTAAGTTGCGTGTTGCGATGGTTAGATAAGCGTGCAATTTGGATCATCAATTATTAATATTCTCATTTTCGTGACCTTTGTATAAAAATCTAACGGATATTCGTGGGCTACAGGTCTTAATAAATAATGTTAGATCATCATGAGAAAAAAAAATATTCTAGGGAGAAGAGTGTTTTTCCCCTTGTTTAAAAAACAGGTACCTACAGATTTTTTTTTTTAATAATCAACAATATATTTGTAAGAACTTCAAAAAAAAAATGGAAAGCTTTTGAAAATTAAAATGCACCATTTGGTCGCACTTTTTTGTACCATTTTTGCATTTTGTAAGCAAAAGCATTCAAATGTTTATCTAAAAGTCGTAAAACTATCATATTTAACCAAAGAAAGTTTTTTTTAACATTTGTATGGGATATTGTCTTTATTTAATTTTTTTGGATTGTTTTAATAATATTTTTAAAAAATTTATCAAAATTGTCGATGACGTTTTCGAGAAATTTGAAATTTTGAAAAAAAAAGGGTTTTTAGTATCTGTATCCTTATTTTTCAAAACAATGTTAACTTTTGTTCAAAATATTGAAAATGGTGTTAAAAAAACATTATTTTTTAAAAAATTCATATATTTTTTTTAAATAGGTACCTACCTAGAAACATTTCTTATAATCCATATAATTTTGGCTAAAATGAGATGAACGGATTTTGGGAGAATGGAAAATCATAAAACGACACCATCCACATTTTGATTTATTTTTTTTTTCATGGAAAGTGGGCCAATATTTATTTAAATTTGTTGAATTTTTTTTTTTGAAAAATCCTTCGGAACCGTTTTCCAGAAAAATTTTCCAAAAATGGCAAAAAAAAGACGTGTGGATATAAGGCTCAAAAAATACTGTTCACCAAGTTTTAAGCAAATGCATACATTCGCGTATGCTATATTTCAACAGAAAGACATAGAGAATTGAGAAACCCAATTTTGTTCAAAATCTCGAGTTTAAATTTTTTCATTTTCGAATAAGGCAAGTTTTTGCCTATATTTGACTTTATAATTATAATTTTTGGTTTCATTCAATGATGTTGAAACAATTTTATAAAATATATAAATGCATACGAGTAATATTAAATGAATTTTTTTTAAATTGTATTTGACGACTTTGCCCGCATAGTTTGGAAAAAATGTTGCTGGGCTAGTTTTATTTTTCATGATAAATATTTGCGAATCGTAAAAAGATTTACTAAAAATAAAAGTAGTTTAAAACTAGGATTTCTAGAGATAGAAACTAGAGTTATTAAAAAGTTTCTTTTGTCTGTGATTAACGTGATTAACCTTTGAAATAGGAGTTTTCTACTGTGAATTGGCATCAAGGCAGAGTGTTTGGCTGGTAGTCGGAAAAGTTCTTAGATTTAAGATTCTGAGAAAAAAAAAATATTCAACTATTTTTTTTACAAAAAACTGGCACAGAAACGGATTTTTATTTTTAATATTTTTCATAAATTGCGATACAAATTCGTGTGAAATAGGTCCTTCCTAAATTATTTTAAAAATATTTCAATTTTTTTTTGATGTGATTATTAAATCCTTGCATAACATTTTTTTTTTCTAAAAACACTTAAGAATTTTTTTCGAAAATTTGTTTTTTTAATAATCGTAAATAAGATTTTAATCTCAACCCCAATTTTTTAGCTTATTTTCCATTTCCATTTATTCTTTTTTCATAATTTTTAAAACTCCAAAACACTTTCAAAGTCCCCAAGTTTTTGAGTTTAATAATAAATTTAAACAAAAAGAAAAATTCCATTTTGACAAAGATTTTAAGAACAATTTATTTTCTGTGTTTATTCGTGATCTGTGTAGTTTTTGCTATCAGTTTTTTTTAAAGTCTGTACATTCAACTGTCGGTTATTTATTGTTTGCTTTCTGGTGAATATCTCTTTCAATCATCTGAAGAGACAATTTATTTCTATACAGGGTTTACTTTGGCTTAATTTGAAAACTAATCAAAAATTTTCGCAAAATTAAATTTAAACTAAAATCATCATGTTTCTTAACTGGCCTATAGAAATCCAATCAATTCTTAAAATCAAAGCACTTGGCCAAACATCAGCCCATTAAAAAGTTCTAGTATTTTCAGCCAAAATATTAATAAAATTATTCCTTCCAAAACACTAAAATTGAAATGGAACTCCCATCCAAATGATTTTATATAATTTGTTGATTTGAACTCAATTTCTTTGATTTATTATCTAAAAAAAACAACGACACTTTCTAAAATTATGAACCAACTTAGACTAAGTACATACAAAAAAAAACACTTTAATTTTACTACACAAATTTTTAAATCCCTCTCCCCAATTTCCCATCTAATCAAAGCAACTCTATTAAATTTCTCTGTTCTTTCCTTGCTGTCCTTAAACGACACAACAACAACAGAGAAAAAAAAAATCTAATATCTTCTTTGGAAAATTCCTATAAATATTTGAATATCACAAATCTATTTTTAATTTATTTAGCTTTCTGAGTTAAAATACTTCTGCAAAGTATACATTTCCGTTAGGCACGAGGCTTATAGTCATTCTAAAACGAACGAAAAAAGGGAACTTCATTTCCTCCAGTATTGTTATTATGGTCACATCTGTATAACTACTTTTCCTTAACAAAAATACCTAATAGTCATTGAAAGTCTGTGTGAGAGTGGATTTTCTTTCTTAATCGGAAAACGGAAATCATGGGACGACCAACGTAGATGGCGACGCCGAAGAAGGGAAGAAAATGCTGGTGGATGATTTCATGTTATTTCTTCTTTTTTTTTTTGTATTATTTATTTCTTCTGAAGAAACGGAATTTAATTTCATTTATTGATGACGGTGATGATGACAAATAATACCAAAAAGGAAAATGGAAATAAAAAAAAAAATAAAGAGACTCTTTTGCAAAAAAAGAAAAAAAAACATTCCAACAACTCAAAAGTTTGAGTTTTAATTATATTTGTTTTAGGCAATTCATAGTCGTGTTATGTGCGTTCAGTCAATTTTGGCCATGAATTAAGGGCGCATATTTAACTGGCCGCATGGTCAAAGCCTTATCACATGCCATGGCATAGTTAAACGTGGAAAATTCTTTTTCATTTTTTTTTTTTTTTCATCACATGAAAACATCAGGCGAATAACCTTATTTTTTTGTTGGCCACAGAAAACCGAAAATGTGTGATAATAAACTGCGCGTGTTATGGGAATCATCATCACCATAACAATCCACCACAGCCCCCAGGACGACGACTATATACCTTACCTACTGCTATAAACCTAAGTATAGGACGAGTTGGAATATCTAGATAAAAAAAAAAAATGTTACTTAATTAAATTGAACCCGCAAAGGGCATGGAATTGTTAAAAGCCGCCATAAAAATTGGAGCTCACAATAAGACACAAAATAGGTCTGTAAGTAATATTCCCATGGAGCCATAAAACCAATGGTCACATACTGTTACTTTTCTCTCTGATCATGGTGTTCCAGTTCCTCCTATATGATACATACATATAGTTGTTGCTGTTACTGTTGTTTAGGTGTAAAAAGTTTCGAAATTAAACATAAACAACGTAGGTGCCGTTATTTTGTTTGTTTTCTCCATTTTTTTTTGTTATTATATGCCATTGGGAATATATATCTATACCTACTTTGTTGGAATAATAACTGAAATGAAAGAAACAAGGAAGGAAGTACCAAAAAATCTCAACTCAAGGACTCAAGGCACCGTGGCACTATAATAAGTTTGAGTAGAATGCAAAAGGAAGTACCCTCTACTTCGTTGGCTGATTTCCTTTTTGAGCATGTCCTTCAAAAATTTTCCCTTGCTTCGCTTCGCTTGGCTTCGCATCGCATTTTGGATTGAGGATATTTTGGATTTAGAATCTATAAATCACAGCAGCCCTTCAAAATTCCATCCTTGGCATTGGCATAATAGAGGTAGTTGCAAAGTTTAAGTGGTTTTTCTGTTTTTGTTTTGTTAGCTGTTTTTGTTTTTTGTTTTTAGGTAGCAGGTAAATTGAGAGGGAAATGTAAAATTTATAGCTAATCCTATATAGCGCCCCTATAGGGTTTTATCAAAGCAAATAAATCATATATAACCTTACTTGTGGCTTTAAATTGCCGAGGGGGTATTCATTGTCCTTAGGCATATTATGTATCTAAGCCGCATACATCACCCAGGATATTATAGAAACATATGTTTGTGTAGGGTGTCAGAGCTGAATAAACAATATATTCTATTCGTTTGATTTTTGACTGTGTCGTAGAAATGGTTGTTATATATATTATTCAACAAAGGGGGGGGGGGGTAGTTTTGGTGAATTTGTATAATAATAATTTCTAGATTACTAGAAACTGATTTGAATGCATGACAGGAAATTTGAATGCTCGTTAAATGTCATGTCACATAGGGGCTTTTTGATGTTTTCACATTCAATACAGGTAGGTAAAAGGTTCTGATGGATGATAATCTCAACAACACACCCACCGTTATTTTATTTTTCTTTTTCTTTTATAATGAATAAGAGTAAACTTTGGCATTTTTAAGGTCGTTTTGTTGGGAAATTCATTTTTGTTTTCTATATTATTTTTCATATTGATTAACTTTTAGGGATAATTATGTGATTTTGTTTTTTTTTATTCGAACTTGATTTAAATTCAAAATAAGAACTAGAAGTTTTGCATTTATGTTTTTTTTTTCTAAACCTACCTACACACTATTTACATTACACGTGCCTTCAGGGTGAATTAGTTGAGAAAACATTTTTTCTTGGTTATTTTATTGATTATCGTATTAGGGAAAAATAAATTGCATGAATGATAGGTACGTATACATACCTATAACTACATATTTGTTGTTGTTTAGCAATTGGAGATAAAAAGGAATTCTGGTTTATAAAAATTATGATTAATGACATACTTTCCTATTTATGGGAAAAGTTTATAAAAAAAAATAAGTTCAAAAGTATAAGTATGCGTAGAGTGTATATCTACCTACGTTCTCATGTTTTTATATATTTTTGTGTTTTTTTTTATTTTTATTTTTGACAGTATCTTAGTTGTTATGAATGACAAATATTAATTGGCAACGAGAAAAAAAAAAGTTCCCAGGCAATAATTATGTAATTTTATAGAAACTTTTGTGAATATCTTAAATTTTATCAGAAAACCAATGTCATATGTCACAATAAAGGTTATATGCCTGGAATTTGTTTCGCTATTTAAAACAACGACAGTTTTTCCGTTATCTCCAAAACTGTGTTCCCAATTGTATTGCTACTAATCAAAATGTTACCATCTTTGAAAGTGAACGTCAGAAACCTCAGAAGATAGTCATAACATGGTAGTACTTAATTTCATATTATTGTTATTCTGATTTAATTCTACGTTTTTTCCCGTCAGCTATTATTAGAAATTTTTTTCCCACGTAAGACTAATAGAAAAAATAAATGGTTAAAATTAGAAAAAATAACATTTACATATATGCAATATTATTTAGATAAAATACCTATACACATAGATCCTTTTCTTTAAATTTTTTTATCGCGAAAATCCGTCAATAAGTTCATGAGAAAAAAAAACATGACAGGTTACACTAGCAACTGTTTTTAATAAAAATAAATTTTGTGGAAAATTATTGAAGATCTTGTTTACTTGTAAATAAGTCTCAATCCTTTTTAATGGCGTTTGAATTTTTTGATTTTTGAAAACGCCTGAAAATGCATCTTTACACAGGAACACTGGAAACCTTATCAAACAAAATGGTACACTGTGCCGTATAACTATTTAAAAAAAATTTTTTTTTTTTTTCATTTGCTTTTAACGAAACTATATAGTTGTATATTAATATATATACAAAAATATTTGAAGCTAAAATAGTACATTATAATAATTGAGTATAAACTTTTTTAAATAACAATTTTTAATGTTTTTTTCGATGGCCTAAAACTCTTGTTTATATTTAACCAATAAAATATATTTGAACTAAATAATTTTAATTATCTATGACTAAAACCCATACAAAATTGTTTGAGCTATTTTCAAAATAAATAAGATTTTTTTTTAACGGCTAGCTATATGAGAAGCATCATTACATCTAAAATATTTTTGTTCCCATTTTGAAGATAATCGTAGGTTCGGCCGTTGGTCATTTTCTTTTTAAGAAAAGGAGTTTTTTTCGTCTTGAATTTCCCAAAATTAAAAGTAATAGAATTTTCGGATTTTAAGTTTACACAGATAAATGCATTTTTTTTATTTTTCGAAAATAATCCGAAAATTAACCCATCTCAATTGGACTCAAATTATAATTCAAAAATGACACTGAGGCAGTTTATAATGCATTGCGTCTTCGAATCATTCGAAATATTTTGTTTTTCATTTTTATCTTTTACGTGTTCTGTTTAAACAAATCAATCTATATGACCTACATAAAATTTTGTTCTATAAGCTTTTGTAATTATTATTTTAAAAAAATAAGTTTTTCTTTTTAGTTTTTTGAAATTTTATTTTTGATTCATACAGTATTTTTTATTTAATTCTATTTTCAGCAAAGTATTAGTTTCGTGAGACTAGACCGAAATGAGAAAGTATTTTTCGAGCCGAGACTTATCAAGAGTCTCCGTATTCTTTCCACTAAAAAAAATCATTCGAAAATTGTGTTTTTAAATTTAAGTTATACATTTTGTGGAATAGTTGTAAGCAAGCGTTCAATAGCGTTTGATTTTTTTTTTTTTTTGAAAACACATGGAAACGCGTCTTTTTACTGTTACGCATATTAAACAAAATGGTTAATTATGCCGAATTTTTATTTTATTTTCTCTCTTTCATTTTCTTTTAACTTATCTCCACAAATAAATAGAGTAAATACATAAATAAATAAATAAAAATATTTGACTGTTAGATAATAATAAACTAAGTGTGTACGATTTTTTTTTCAATAATTTCTTTATAAAATTTACATGACATTTATTTTAAGTATTTGATGTCCATGTTTTATTGATTTTATTAAAATAAAATTAAAAAATAAAACATAAATGCACTCTGCCACAATCAAAAAAATTAAAAAAATGGTCGTAGTTGTCATAAATCCATAAGAAGAAAAACAAAAGTGGTACCAATGCATTTTCGAGTTCTGTTAAAGAACCTATTTTAAAATAAGCAACAAAAATACAAAAAAAAAAAGATTTTCATTGGAGCAAAATTAAAAATCATTAAAATCATTATTTGAATTTGGAAAATAACCTTTAAAAAAAGAAGCTTGA
This sequence comes from Syrphus vitripennis, assembly GCA_958431115.1. NCBI lineage: Eukaryota > Metazoa > Arthropoda > Insecta > Diptera > Syrphidae > Syrphus > Syrphus vitripennis. Next base: position 93,229,813 of record OY288110.1, read on the forward strand.
GATCAGTAATTAAAATACTATCTTATGTATCATAAGAATATAAATTTAAAGAAGAAAAATCTAAAATCTCTATAGCGGTTTTTTTTCAAAATTAATTTTTTATATAAAAAATATTTAAGTATTTTTATAAAAATTTAATTGCAAATCGTGATCCTTTGATAATATACACTAAGTAACAAAATTTAAAAATTAATGTTTGGAAAGTATTGAGTTAAAAAAAAAAAAAAATTTTTTTTTTGTTGTAAAATCCAAAAAAAAAATTTGTACTGAAAATTTTGATATGGAATATTAAAAAAATTATGCTATGAAGGACCTCTTTGATAAAAATTTTTTATTCTTTCGTTTTATTCGTTCGTTGGTGAGAAAATCGAACGCCAAAATTCCAGTTCTATGGCAGATACCGTAATTAAAGATTTATTTAAAAATATATTGCATATGAAAAACACAGTACTATCATGGTAAGTATTTCTTCATATTGCCTCGACCCTTGTGTTGGCGCTGCATTTAGGTGTAGAATTTGATTTGGGGGATCTTTCAAGCATCGGAAATTGGGAGTAGGAGCAAGAGGCGAATATTAGAAAATTATTAAAACAACCACAAGCTCTCCGCAATAAAATTTGAGGAAGGGTTGCCCCCATACTTTATAAGTTTTCCATATACAAAGAATATTATTTTTGACCAAACAATTTTAATTACAACACTGAAAAAATTTCATGAAAATCTTTGGAGCCATTTTCGAGATCAAATATCTTCAGTCCTAAAGGTTATATGACAGGTACCGATATTTTTGGAGTTAAAAAAATGTCAGTTTCTCCTCTAAAGAATCTCCTAAGAATCCCAAGTCCAAGCCTTGAAGAAAAAAATCTCTGTAAGTTGAGGTGCGGATAGACAGACAGACATACAAACAGACAGCCGGACAGTCAGACCGGCGGGAATACTTTTTTCGCGTTCTCAAAGTAACGTCAATTTCGATTTATGTATACCAAGAGTTCCATTTTTTTTGACGACACCAGAACCTATCCTACAGTACCCTATATTCGCAAGGAAAAAATATTTTTCATTTTTCAAAATAGCAAAATTAAGTTTCTCTAAGAAAATTCAATTTGCTAGATTGGCAAAAAGGTCAGAAAGTATCATGAGTTCGATTCTTAAAACGGTATACGGTACTTCACTACAAGAGAAACTTTTTTTTTCTTATACGTTATGTATATTAAATATGTAAAAAATATCAATGCAAGTTGAGAATCAATTTTTTTTTTGGGGGGGGGGGGAATTCTGTAACAAAACTTTGCTGGAAATAATTTTAGATATTAAATCACAAAAGCATCATGCGTTTGCCTGAGCTATCCTTTTTTATTTATTTATTTATTTATTTAGTGTGCTATCCCTGGTGCTGTTTTTTTTTTTGTGTACGAATTAATCAATATAAATGTCAAAGCATGGCCACCAGAACAAACTTTGATTTTTTTTTTTGTTCTCTTTAATATTTAATTTTGTTTAGAAGAGATGTTGTTTTTGGTTGAGGCAGATACCGTATCATGCGGACTAAAAGCTTTCTATAATTATTTTGATTATTTAGAAGGATCTATGTAATTATAAACCTTCTACACTTAATTAGTTTTTGGTTTTAAATTCTTTTTTTTATACATATAAATATACATATAGTATATTAACAACAAATTAAAAAAAATAACACACTTTACACCTAAAATCTAAATTACTTGTTTAATATCCTAATGCATGTTAGTTGTCGCACAAAACCCTTAATTATTTTGAGTATTTAAAAAAAAAAAAAGAATCAATAACATCACTTACGTCACACCAGTCAATTAAACCAGTACCTACATTAATAGAAATTAAAAAAAAAAAATCTAAAACTTTACTACAAAATATCATTTCTAGGCCATAAGCTGATTTGCTTTGCAATCAAATAATCCGCCTTTAAACATGAAAACCAACTTTACTCGCAAAACCACTTAATTTCAACATAAATATTATATCTGTTATACCGTTAGGCATATTGATACGATTGTTTCGTCATAATAAACCGTGACAATATTTTTATATTTATTAAAAAGCTTCATATAGGATATTCGCATATAAGCACTAACCCAGCAAGGACCTTATTATTACATTCACATCCATCATAATACAATATGTATGTTTACACATACAAATGATGGAATTATTTATTCGAAAATCATTCAAATGAAACACAAAGGACTACACTTAAATCCTTTAATGACAGCCAATAATTGACACACCATAAATAAAGCTTATCAATAATGTTAGAAGGATACAAATTAGCAAGAACAAAAAAAAAACAAAAAAAAACAGATCAGCAGGATTAGAAAGGATTTCAACTAAGAAGGGGGAGGCACACACAATGTGTCGTCCTTATGACAACCACCACACAACACATCTCTCTCACTTACCATTTTCTTTTTAGCACCGACACACTCATGTACAGTTAGTTATGTATATTATGGAGCTGGAACTGATGGGGATAAAAATCCAAATATATGTACATATATATAAATCCTTCGTTAATCCTTAATCAATATGGCAGCCAACGACATACAGTGGAAACAAACAACACAAATATTATTCCCAACAACACAATTACAATTCATGAGATTTGATCCTTAAAACTGATTTCATTCAAAGACCAAAGGATTCACGCACAACAGACAAGACACAACACATTCGAATCACGTCGTCGTCGTCGCTCGTCACAGCGTTGTCGTCGTCTATAATACTTCGTCGTTGTCGTCGTTGTCGGATGGCACACTAAACAAAACAACACTTCCACCCGTGCCTTCTATGCCCATCCATGGAAGACAAGACACAAATCGTTAAATTCACATTAAAGCTTCTATAGCATGGCTCAAACTAAAAAGACAGGTTATAGGAGGCGAAGATATGTGAGCGGGAGGCAACGAGACGAGACACACAATCTGCACCTTTGGTCACACTTAAAACAGAATTGCACTTGTACCAGATGCTTCTTTTTCTCTATAACAATCTAGGTAAGGTATGGTAGGTACCTAGTAGGCCCGCATTCTTTTCTGAACAAAGACACTTTAAGCCTTCTTCGTTGTTGCCTTTGCACTCTTATTCTTTTCTGTGATTATAATTAAGGCTCTTCCCTTATTCTTGGTACAACTATGTGTGTACGATGGGGGGGGTATGTACTTGAATTTTACTACCCCACCCGGTCTACTTTTCACCTTCACTATACACAACAACCAGCAACAACAAAAACATATGCACTGCTTTGTTTTGCTTATTTTTAATGCACTATTTGCCCTAATGAGTGGAGTCGGTCGTAGGGGCTAAGAAGGGGCGTCGTCGGTCGTCGTACACAATATGCCAAAAGAGTAACACTTTGTTGGTTTCAGGAAAGACAATATGGCCGTTTCTAATTATTCAATGCCGACAAAAGCAAACAAATCCGATTCCGTTATACTAATTATGGGAATTATTATTGAACTTTGCGCGCATAAAATATGCACCACGACTCCGGCTGCGACATCTGTAACGTAACGGTAGACGTTTTTCGAACACCTAAATGGGTTTCCGTTATCAATTTTTTTTTTTTTTTTAACCGACACAAATCCTGTAGCTTGAGTTGTGCTTTTATTTTAATTGAGTTAAAAAGGATAATCGTATATACACACTAGCAGGATAGAGATATTTGAATATGAATCCTTGCGTGACAATAAACCGTTCGATTTGGCGTGCGAATTTAGACTAAATTTGAAGAAGAGATACAGTGAACTTTTATAATACTAAATATTAAATTGAGTGAGCTTTTTCCTGCAATTCGCACTGCCTTGCCGACTTGATTCAGATTTATAGGGTTTTTTTTGCAGTTTGGGGTAGAGGGTGTCACTCAATTTTGAGTGAAATAAAAATACGTGTAAATTTGTGTTGTAGGACAGATGTTGTTTCTTTTTCGTAAACAAATAACGAAGGGAAGGTTATTTTTTTTTTTGTCTAGACCTTCAGTTCGGTAGGGAAGGAAAATATTGGAAAGTTAAGCATTATTTTTGTGAAGGTTTTTGCTGATATTTATTAAAACACTTTTTTTTTTTTGTCTAGACCTTCAAATCAATTGTGGAAAGATATTGGTAAGCAATTTATGTGAAGGTCTTGTACGATTTTGAATTAACCGACCGACCGACGCGACGGTTAAGGTGGCAACATGGCCAAAGATAAAGCTTTTAAAGGAGTTAATTAAAAAAAACTGTAATGATAATATGGCAAAGTTTGATTTGCGCAGAATTTATCCTAAATTCTGATGTGGGTGGTTCACATCAATTTGATGCAAATTTAGCGTAGGTATAAAATTTATGAATCATTTAACCAAATCAGACCTTAAAAGATTGGGTAGAATAGATTAATGAAAAGGAAAAAAAAATCCAAAAATAGATATCAACTGTCCTTATACTAATACCTAGGTCATCGGAGCTATTAAGGCCTCCACCATTTCTATACATTTACTTTATCCTTTTTAGAAAGGAATAAGTTTTTTTTATGATTAATTGTGCTGGGATGACCCTAAGGCTGTTTGAAACCAAAAATGATACTAAATTCATCCTTAGGTTTCCGAAAGACTGGTCGCTATTCAATATTTTTTGGTATAACTCGAAAAATTATATATGCCAGATTTCCACTCAGTATCAAGAACTGCCTGCTGGAATAAAACATGCTTCCTAGTTTTTTCAGCTTTTATGTCCATAAGTTGGTTCATGTTGGTGCTGGAGTATACCTGAAATGACAGCTAATGGTCAACACAAGGCTTAGGAAAATTCACAAAAATCGCAACAATCTTGTTGAAAATTCATCTGGAATCCTTCTTTGATTTTAAATAAAAAATGAAAAATGTAAAATGGCTCTGAAGATTTTCTTAAAAAAAAAATGGATAATGGCTCAGTTTAAAAAAAATATATTTTCAAAATGTTTGAGGTACCGTTACTTCCCGTAGGATATTTTTTTTTGATTTTCGGTTTTTTCATAGAGGATTCATTTGGTTGTACCTTATTAAAATTGATATTCAAAAGTATCTAAAATTTATAAAAAATATACTTAAATTTAAAAAAAAATTAGTTCTGAAAAAAAGATTAAATAATTTTTTGAAAAGTACATATTTTAAAAATGGGTCCATACATAATTTTAAAATTTGGTTCAAAACAATTTTTCTAATAGAATCTTTAATATTTAAAAAAAAATTAATTTGATTTTCGAAAATAACGGTACATCCTATACAAATGTTAAGAAAAGCCCGTTCTCAAAAATCTCAAATTTTATTAAAAACGATGTGATCGCAAATGGGAGCAAGTACGCAGTTAATTTTATTTTTTTTAAGTTTTCATGTCACGTTTAAAAATTATGGTTTTATTGGCAAAACTTACAAAACAGTCGTCATGCTCTTAGCATAGGAATCGGTTAACTGATACTAATGAGACTCATATTTCTCTAAAAGAATGCATCAATACGTTTTTGGTATCGTCTCAAATTGTGTTGCTTTAATCCAATGACGTCAGGAAAGAAGTCAGCACTTTACGGAAATGACATTCATCATCATCATCACCTGCTCGACAATCGGGGTCCGGTCGTGGCCTTTTCCAACAAGTCTCTCCACCTTTCCCGGTCTCATTTCAAAAATTTAAGTTTAAAAATTAATTGTTTCAAACTAATGGCTTAGATTTAATTAAACATAATTTAGTTATAAGCATGTGGTAAAATTCATTTCATTTTTTCATTAATCAGAACAAAAACAAATTTTTGAATAAAAACAAGATACAATTTTTACAAATTTAAATTCACTTGAATAAATATAAATATACCTTAATAGCAGTAAAACAAATGTTCAAAACTTAATTTAAATTTCGCAAAAAAATAAAAAAAATAAGATCAAAAAATCTATCACAATTTTCCAATTGAATACCTTTTCGTTCAGTTCTTATGAAATATTTTTTTTTATTTTTTGCTTACGACATGTTCTATATTGTTTACACATTCATTCATACTCGAAGATACCTACATTTGAATAGGGTGCATCAAAATGTTGCATATTTTTTTTATTTTTTGCTTTTAATTACATATTTAATAAGACTTTGTGGGTAAAACTAAATTTTATAAGATTTCTCTATGGAAATATGTAAAATATTTCTTACAAAAAAATGCGCTCGAATATTATTTCAGAAAGAGTTTGCATAACAACAAGTCCTACTTGAGCTTCTTAGGAGCAGTGGCCTTTTAAACTCTAGGAGATGGAACAAATTCCAAAGGAAATTCTTTTTTTTTAAATATGAAAGGCCTGGATATCTGTGAAAGACCAAAAAATGCCTCACTAGCATTTTTGAAAATAACAAAAATTAATAAAAGTGAACCACCCTATACACAAAATTCCACATATATAGCTTCCAAGAAGTGCTGTCTGAAAACAATTTTTTAATACATTGCTTCAATGATGCACATTCTTTGATTTCATTCTGGCTGCATGCATATCTGCAAGTTCTTTTCTCCTTACAAATCGATTCATTGATTTATTACGTATGTGCATTTATACTTTTAACATACTCATACATACATATAAATAAAAATACATTACATAATATTGATATAAACATGAATGAATATAGCTATCCTACTTGGTTTACAAAAAAAAAAAAAAAAAAAAACAAGTTAAGAAGAATATAAGAAGAGAGTGGTTTTCGGTCCTCAGAGCACAGAGCACCCACCAAGCAAATGTCAGAGGATGGAAAAATCAAAAGAGAATTTCCTTTGAAGTAATTTAAATTTTTTATGTTGAATCTATATATATATATGTATTTTAGTGTTGTTACTTTTGCTGCTGCTGTTGCTATTTGTGGAATGTATCCATCTAACAATTCAACCGGAAAGATTGTCCACCCACCCAACATCCATCCTTGTTGATATTCGTATTGATTGATTCATGGTGAACCACGAGCGTATATATATATACACCCAACCCCCTCCTCCCCAACCTTTCCCTTTTCATCTGAAGCGAATATTCTTCCTTCAGGGTTGCTGAATTGGTCTCACCCAAGAAGGAAAAAAAAATAAAAAAAATATTATATCCACCAACCCATCAAGTAGGTAGAAGAGGTAGGAATACTATATAAATTTATTTATGCATTTTCTGCATTTTCAAGCTTTCAGGTAAAGAGATGGGGTGTCTCAGCTTAGTCCTTTTTGCATAAACGATAAAGTGGCTACATATATAGTCTGATAGGAGCTTGGGCCATCGGGACATACATAAGATGAAAAAACGGAAAAATCGCCTGTAGCCAAGTCCATTTCCCAAAAGAAATTACTTATCCTCCGTTTGCCTATATGCTTTTCTGAATGTTTGTTTGTATGATTGTTCAGGTCCGGCCGGAGGAGAGAAGTTTTACAATGGTGACTTCTTTTGAAGCAATTATAACTAGAAGATCATAAAGCCAGTTCTAGAAGATAAATTATGAACAAAATTTTGAACTTGGAGACCAAAAGCCATTCTGGAGTACGTATTGGGCTGGAGATCGTGGAGGTTCATAGATTTATAATAAGAAGTGAAAAAATGAAAACATCACCGAGATTCTCGGTAAATTTCGGTCTAAAAATTAGACTTGTCTCGATCTCGGTCACTTTTCGTATAGCTAACAGTAGCCAGCTCTGATGTCCATCAGGCCACCCTCGTGCACAACTTCGGATGTACTTTAAGTATGGAGAATCTTTCTTTAGCCGCACTACACGAATGTAGAATACTTAACCCAACTCAATTTTTCACTCCCACGGTCATGTCCAGACGTTTAAATTTAATGTTGGTACTTGCACTGTGTTAAAACATTATAAGGGTAGTTATAACCAGACGCGAAATACAAACAAAATTCTCATTTTGCACAATACCCAGCATCTGGCTCAAATGAGCTGACATATCCTACTTTCAGTAGTCCTGAAAAATAAGGAGAAAAGAAGGAAAGGATGACATGACCTAAGGATGCTTGAAACCAAAAATGCCTTAGGAGCAAAATTGTCAGCAAATTGTTAGAACAGCAGAAGAACTACTGAACCAACATGCATCCTCATCCTGATACCGTTAGAGAAACTGGAAACTTCTTCTTCTTCTTCTTCTTCTTCTTCTTCTTCTTCTTCTTCTTCTTCTTCTTCTTCTTCTTCTTCTTCTTCTTCTTCTTCTTCTTCTTCTTCTTCTTCTTCTTCTTCTTCTTCTTCTTCTTCTTCTTCTTCTTCTTCTTCTTCTTCTTCTTCTTCTTCTTCTTCTTCTTCTTCTTCTTCTTCTTCTTCTTCTTCTTCTTCTTCTTCTTCTTCTTCTTCTTCTTCTTCTTCTTCTTCTTCTTCTTCTTCTTCTTCTTCTTCTTCTTCTTCTTCTACTTCTTCTTCTTCTTCTTCTTCTTCTTCTTCTTCTTCTTCTTCTTCTTCTTCTTCTTCTTCTTCTTGTTCTTCTTCTTCTTCTTCTTCTTCTTCTTCTTCTTCTTCTTCTTCTTCTTCTTCTTCTTCTTCTTCTTCTTCTTCTTCACTTCGGGGTCCGTCACCTTTCATTCCCAAGGTGAAACTCAATGACTTAGGGTTAGGGAAAGGAGACTCAAGACAGCTACTCCCATTGCGATCTCTTTCATGATCATCGCATTTCAGATCTCGTGATTGAATGCGGAATTCTTTTCTACGTTTCCATTCTGATTCCTTTACTTTTTGTTCGAAAGAGATTGCTAGGTCACCACAGCCATGATTGATTCCAATATTTTCCAGAACTCAGATTGTTTTTGGGGATGTCAGTGACTTATTAGTTGCAGCTTTTGGAATGTACATATGTATAGCCTCGGAAACCGTTTATTTAAAAGTCCTGCATAATAGTCAATAGTCAATCCAACCCTGTGTGTGAATTCGTCCGTTCAAAGAGTCCTTGGTCTGCTCTGTTGGTTTGTCTGTCTGTCTGCATGCATAAGCATGTCCATGTTGCACGAAGAAAGCTGCACATCATGGCACAGCGGGACAGCGGACTTTACTCCTCATTGCAACTTCCTTTAAGTTTACCCAACTCTGTCTGTCTCTTCTATGTATGTTGATACTCAACGGATGGATGAGGATAGATGTGAAGTATGATGCCATGATGGTGGCTGGCCACCATTATCTGAATTTTATGCGAACCGAAAAATAGAAAAAAAAAAAAAAAAAAAAAGATTTTTATTTGGATTACTTATGTATCGCACTGCCTTCGTTTGGGTTTGGTACACACAGGACGAAATTTCTCTTGTTTGCTTTTCTGGCTTTTGTTTGATCCTTACATTCCGTTGCTGCTTCCTGGGTTTTCCATTTTTTTTTTCTTCCTTCTTTGTTATCTTACGTGTTATATATTTTTTGTTCATTTTTCTAGAATCATTTGATGGTTTGTGTTTTGTAGGTAAAAAGATTTCTTAAATGAATTTCCTTTTCTTAAAATGTTTTCCACATGCACACTGATAGTATGGTTCTATGGCAAAGGGAATTCCAGAAATGTCAACTATTTTCAGAGAAAAACAAAATCCTTTTATTGTTTAAACCCATCATCAGAGGAAGGAGGGGGACGAATGGGTAAAAGTTTGGCCGATAACAGCATGCCACTCCAACTCTATACATTGCACTCCTATATTTATAACAACGTCAAAATAACTCAGTTGAGTCAAAGATGTTTCTGACGATCGAGATCAAAGGGATTTCCTGGCTGTACCATCAGACCAGTTTACCACATCACGTCGCACATACAGGATGAAAAATATGATGATCCTTAAGGATTGTTTGTTCACGAGGTGAAATGATTCTTAAGTGAATGGCGTTTATGTGAGTCAATGAAAATAGGATTTTAATGGCAGATATTTTTTCAACCCCTTTCAGACGGAAAGGATGTGTGGAAATGTTATTTTTTTTTTTGCGCAAGGATAGGGTCAAAGATTTATTTTTAAGGTGTCTGTTTGTATATATTTAACAATTTGCTATATACACATAGTTGAAAGTAGTACTTTTCCTTTTTTATTTTGAAAAATGAAATGGAGTTAAATGGGGTTAATGGTTTTATATGAGTGAGTCGCTTGAGAACAAAACCTTGTGTTGTAAACGTTTTTTAATAGTTTTATAAACATTTTGATGGAAATAAATAACTGCATGTATCTACAATATGTGTACGAGTGTTGAAATTTCTTCAGCGATTGAATTTTTTTAATCGCTTCCCTGACATGTATTTGTCTTTTGGAAAATAAACCCGGAAAATAAACTCGATGAGTGGTCTTTCGAAAACACGTAAACGCATATGGTAATGTATGCAAGTAAACCAACATTTTTTCGATCTACATACATTTTTTAAAAAAGTGTTAATTTTAAAAATCGCCTATTTAATCGAAAGTACCTATTGGTGCAGTTCATTTGGATTATTTTTTGTCGTAATTTTTTTCTTGGATTTTAAATTGATCTGCAAATAAGCTATAATTTTAAAATTATCTCGAGTGCAAAAAAAAAATTGACTTCAATTAAAATGTTAGCTAAAAGTTCGACACCGTCTTATGAATACTCTGCACACCATAATAGCTCCGAATAAGCCTACTAAAAAATAGTGATTTTATTTTCCTTAAGGCAGTTGCAAAATTTGGCCTGTGACCATCAAAAGAAAAATATTTTTATAGCTTTTTGAAAAGGTCTAGTTTCGGTAAAGCTTCTCTCAATTTTCATATACAACTCTTTTCGAAGTTGAATATACATATTAAATGTATTAAACAAACAAACAAAATGAGACATTTTATTTGAAATTTCTGAGAATTGATTTTTATTGCACTTAATCCCTTTTAAATCTGCAATTTTTATAAAACTCTCTACAAAATTTTTTATAAAACTCCAAAAGTTCCTTCAATAAAAAAAACACAAGATTCTTCAGTGAACTCAACAATTAAAAGAACGAAATAATACTAAAAGTGAATCTGAAAGAAAAATTTAAATTCAAATGAATTAATTACGTATACGCAAGAGTGTACTGTACATGTACGTATTTGTGCATGAGTATTTATTGAATACAAAAGAATAAATGTACTCAGTATTAAAATTGTAATGTATTTTGTAGAGATTCGAAGCTTATGATGTTTTCTGATCAAATTTAAATTAAAGCAACAACATAAAAGAACTCAAACGAAAACATGATGAGGAAACGAGGATATTGAGTAAAAATTATATCATAGACAATCATCCACAGGTCGATTTATATATTTTTTTTTTACATAAGATATAGAATAAACATTTTACGAATATAGGCACTAATTGATCCAAGTCCTTCTTAGCTACGTAAGGTTGATTCAAATGTACAGAACGGTGTCACACTGCGTCTCTTTTTAATGCCAAATTTGAGGATTTAAATTAAGAGACTCTTTTGTACAGAATCTGATTTTTTTATATAAAAATACATAGATTCTAAATCGAAAAAGCAAAAAAAACTTTCAGTTTTTATTAAAAATTGACCAAAGCTTTTTTTTGAAGAAAAAAAATTGGCTTAAGACATTCGATTAAATTCAACAAAAAATTCTGTTTTGAAATTTAATGCAGGTACGATTTTTTTTTTGAAATTCGACTTTTGAGTGTATAAATGCTTGCATACTTATTTGTATTTCTTAAAATATAAAAGAAATTAAAAAAGGAAAGCTTACCAGCCAAACGCAAAAAATGTCTAAAAAAAATGCTTATGATGGTTATCAGAATTTTTTTGTTTGAAAATTTAATAACTTAGTTTTTTTGTAAATTATTTTCTCTCAAACTATTTGCCTGTTCACATTTTTTTTTAATACATTATAAAAGAGATCTGTCTTTTCCAAAACCTCTACGAGTAGCATGCAATTAAAATCTTATTTATTTTTTTTAAAGTCAAAAGTATAAAATTTATTCAGGTTGCAAATTATTATCAAAAATTATCTAAAAATTATACGATTTTGAAACAAGTGTTTTACTAACATATTTAAAAAAAAAGTTTGTGACCTAGAATTACAAACAATTTTTGTTTGATGGTTAAATTTTTTCGAAAACTATTTTCCAATCTGGTCATCAACGGTCATCTTCAAAATTAATTCTTAAAGATATGTAACTCGTTTCCCACTTAATCTTAAAGAAATTTTTTTTGTTTTTTCAAATGAAAATTTAAATATTCATTAGAATGTTTGACTTAAATCTTAGCAAAGCCACTACGAACATATGTACATTGTACGAATAGTATATGATCAAAGGAATTTTCTAATTTTGAAACAAAAAACCAGCTAGATTAATGATTGCTTATATTTTCCCAACAACTCTTAAACTACATATTTTCAAAACGATTAAACCTGCAAAAGCATCTGCAAAGTAACTTAAATATTTTCTACCACAATTCTAAAACACCTTCTTATAATTGGAACTTTAACCATATAACCCATTCACTAAAAAGAAATAACAAAAATTAAATGCATAAAAGATTGTTGGTCATACCTAGTACATAGAAACTATAAAATAGTTGATGCAGCAATAATAATTTTAAAGTGCAACTATTATATAACCCAACACCACACTTGACCACTTTTGATTTTCCATAAGAAGCATCCTTGGTGACATTTTTGAAAACAATGCACCGAAAGTGTTACTAACATGACAAGTAAAGGTTTCATTTTCCCAATGCCATTAGGAATGTTTTTGTCATACTCGGTATATGCAACATAAATGAATGCGTATGTATAATGCATTTAATTTAAATGCCAAACAACAAATTGTAAATGAGTCTGTTTTGTATGAAAAGCCCCTATTTAATATCCATTTTCATTTTGTTTGCAGTTACGTATATTTTGGGAAAATTTTAAGGAGATATATACAAGGCAAACAAAATAAGACGTTAGGTACCTATATATATGTATGTTCAACCCTTAGAATGGTAACGAACAATTGCTCATAGAAGGCAAAGTCCTTTTCTGTCTGTAAAGTGACTGCATAAACAATGAACAGAGACATCCTTCTCCCCTCTAACTCTAATTTTGGACGCCCTTTCCTATTTAATAGAAAACATTCTATGCCACAAAACATACACATATGCAAAATACAAGAGAATAATTATCAGTTTGTCGAAATCTTTTCAGAACACATGCGGGCTCTCTTTAGCTACCACCCCCCCCTCCTCCTCACCACCACCCACCCACCACATTCATCCTTTTCGTCCCTGGTATAGGTTAATGTCCTTCATGACAAGTTTATTGCTAGCAACAATAAACTTTTCCATACATTTTTACACTTTTAAATAATATAAAAAAAAAATTGCAACAACAACAAAAAAAAGTTATAAACAGACAACGACTGCAGATTACAAATAATCATTAACGTTTGTACATATATCTAAATATATTTATTTTCGCGAGAAAGGGTACCTTTTCATACCCGACTTTATAACTTCGGTTACACCCTGCACTTAAATGCTTCAACGTTCTTTAGTATTTTTTTCGTTGATTTAGTGATGACACTTTACTTAAAATCAAAAGTTGATTTTTTTTTTCTTCTTATGAAAAATGAAGAAAAATATTGCAGGTTTAATTTAACTGTCAAAAAAATAATAACAAATCATATTTGAGTACTGTCCAATGGCTCCGGTATCTTATTACAGCATTTTTGGGATATGTATTCGCCAAAAAAAAAAAATTCGCTTAGGTCAATAATGAGTTAACAAAAGAAAGCTAGTTTCAAAAATTGGTTCATAGATCCCGTAGAGACCTATCCCACAAATCTGTGTATTTGTTCTTCAAAGAGAATTGTTTTGTGCTATGGATGAGCTGTCACAGTCACAGGTTGTCACAGCAGGACCGTCTGCTGCATCACCAAAGACCTCGCAGGTATCCACAGCTCTAAACAATATCTGGTAAGAGACAGCTTGTTTCGGATGAGAACCAGCTCAAAAATTGAACAATAGCACTTTTCTGCGTTTTTGCCAGTGAAGTGAGCTCAATTCGAATGGTATGTCCGAAGTAACATTTGCTCGAATCCGCACTGTACAACCAACCCCCCTCCCCAGAAGAGAAGAAATCTTTACCGCAATCAATACACTGAAGAACAACAAAGCGGTTACACTTGACGCCATTAACGCTTAGGGAATAAATAGCTTTTCTGAAGAGTGGAAGAAGGCAATGATTTTCAAGCTCTCAAAGAAAAAAAGACCTTACTGCGAAGCAAAAAAATATTGGCCGCATCTCCAAGTCCCCTTTCTATCAAGGAATCGCAAAGATACCTTTCAAAAATAAAGATTTTTACGGTTCTAAAGTGAGCATTCTGTTTGATGGGTTTATGGCCATCAACATCGTAGCCAGACTTATAACAGTTACTAACCAATAAGCTGTTACTGGTAGCAGTTACAAATATATCGACCATCACTAGGCAGTACCCCAATCAAATAAAGATTTAAAAAAACTCATTTTTTTAAATTACATTTTTTCGAAATAATGCAGTCAAGCAGGATAAAAAATTGTTAACTTATATTGAATACCAAAACTTTCCAAATAATTATTTTTATTTAAGAAAAAAAAACTGTGTCATAATATACCTAAAAATGGTTCACGCAAGTATAAATTTTAACTTGCAAAATATAAAACCAAATTAAAATATTTTTACCATGCAACGCAATTTGCGTATAAAATGGCAACACTGTTTAACTTTGTAGCCATATAAACAACGTCTTGCTTTGTACATATAAAATCTCACGACTGACACAGTCCTTCCTTTCCTACATTACCGGGAATGTGTTTGGTAGTAAAATTTATTATGGACCGCCATGCCCCCTTCTAACCCATTACATAAATACTACAATGTAGATGTTTCATTTGGAATTATACATAGGTGTGTTTGGCGCGCTAAAGACTTTTTCCATGTGGCTTTAAATTGAAAGGGGAATTATTCGTTAAATTTGAGTTGAAAACAAAAAAAAACTCAAAATAAAAAAAATTTAGTTACAGTAAAGATAGATCGCGGGCTTCCAAAAACAAGCCACAACAACAATAAAATAATCAGGTTTATCGTATTAAATTAAGTTTTTTTTTTCTTTTTTAATCTTGTGTTAATTTAAAACTATAAAAACAAAATTAAATGAAAAAAAAAATAAACTTTAGGAATTTTATTGCCTTGAATTTTTTTTTTAACTTGCAGCTTAACTGCAATAAGAAGGAGAAAGTTTTCCTGCATTTCGGATTGAATTTCAACTGCGTTGGTTGTGTGAAAAGTTTTTCCAACAGATAACACGATGAATATGCACGATGACTGTGTAAAGTCCTTGAAACCTATCTCGTCTTTTCTATGTGTAACAATACATAAAGTTATGCGGGTGTGTCATCTAGAAGGAGTCGTTTGGTTCCCTGTAGGAAATAAAGGGTAGACTTACAAAAGATTGGTGATTTAACTTTCCATAAGGTAACTTAACTTCTGTCTTCAAATGCATTCAAGAATTTACAACGTTTTTCGAATAAATATGCAGGCGTTCTTGATTATAGTTTTCAATGTTAGTTAAATACAAATGACAACTCATTTTCTGTTTTCAAAAAATGCTACAGCGATGATGCCTGAGAAAAACGATAGGTTCTTAAACCAATTTTTTTGGGAAAATTTTACACTTAACTGAATTTCGTGAAATAAAAAAAAAAAAAATACCCAAATGAGCGAACAATATTTTTAAGCATATCCGAAATATTGTTCTCTAATTAAAAGTGCCAATAATAGAATGATATACCCTATATTTTCAGTAGCTGTAGGTAACTACAAATGAGTTCTTAAAGTTCATAATATTGGCATGCGAAAAGGACGTTTATGGAGCAGCAAAGACTGGGAAAATAAGAAATGAGTACTTTATGAGACCGAAATCGCAAGATTAAAATTAAGCCCGAAGATGTATTGTTTAAGTTTAGTTTAAAGAACTTAAATGGAAAGAGAAATAGTGTGTGTTTTTTTTTTTTTTTGAGAGGGAACTAACTGAATAATTACTATAGAGTTTTATTTGAAAATTATCTTTCAAATGTCAGTGACAAATTCTTGTTCGTAAGAAAACTAACAAATTAAAAAAGTATTAAGTAGGAAAATTAGGTTAGGTATAGGAGGTACCTAATTGTGAAAGGAGAATTAAAAAATTGGCAAATGGCCTCATGTTTGTACATCATGATGTTTTGTAAATAAAAATGGTGGATTGTGATCCAAAACGCTTAAGCTTAAAAAGCGTCAAAACTAGACATATGTAGTTTATACAAAATTGAAACTAATTCAACGTACGTTACATTTGCAAAGAAAAAAATTGAGAGAACTTTATTAAAAATTTAACTGGTGCACAGAGTGGATTCGTTTGTGTACTGTTTTTGCAATCCACTAACCCATATTTGAGAAATTAAAAATCTGAGTTTATGGCAGACACCATTTATAACGGTTTTTAGGAAATATATTTTGACCAAATAATTTAACCTAACGAAACCGTATACAAAATTTCATCAAAATCGTTAGAGCTCTTTTCGAAATAAATGAGATTTGTCTTGAAGGTTATATGACAGCCACCATTATTTTTGAAACTAAACACACATTTCTAGGAAATGGAATCTCAAGTTTCAAGCTTGCAAAAAAACCATTTCAATAATTTAGTTTGAGAAACGGACCCACGGACTACGTAGACGTATATGTAGCATACGAGTCATATAATGTACATAGGTACGTTGCTGCCATATTTGGTGCGACGTTTGAAAGAGAGGTATGGTTTGGAGATTATTAGAAAAAGTTTGGTGGGATATTTCTTGGGGCAGAGAAGGACAGTGTATATTACCAGCTAAGAGTTGAAGACATTATCAGCTATCCTACGGCGGTATTTAAGGGATTCTAAAGGGTTTTCAATAGGTATACGCTACAAAAGTAGAGCGATAGGGACATTTCTCTCCATTCTTGACATTTCTCTTCAGCAAGGTTCACCATTTCATCATGTAAAGAATAAAGATATACGATCCAACAACGAGTCGAAATTATTAAAATTTTCTACCGAATTTTGGAGTCAGTGGTTTCAACTTTAAGAGCGGGTTTTCATCGAAAAATCATCTTCAGTGATGAGGCTCATTTTTGGCTTCGTCAATGAGCAAAATATGCTTTATTGGTCAGGCAGCAATCCACCATGATTCACCATTGCATCCCTAAAAAATTACATTTTGGTGCGGTTTATGGGCCGGCGGCGTCATTGGGCTGAACTTCTTCGGTGATGATCAAGACCGGCACGTTTTTGTGAATGGGGATCGCTACCGTTCAATGATAACCGAATATTTTTGGCCCCAATTGGGTGATATGGGACGGCGCCATAAGCCACACTGTGAATGTCACAATCAATTTATTGGAAACCAAGTTTGGAGAACGTGTTATCTCACGAAATGGTTCAGTCACTTGGCCGCCTCGGTCGTGCGATTTGACGTTGCACCATTATATTTCCTGTGGGGCTGCGTCAAGCCTACGGTCTATGCCGATTTATGTTTGAAAGCAGTCGAAAACTGGGTTCTGCGCCTGGACTTCTGCAAGCTTGCCCGTGGTGGCCATGCAAAAGAAATCGAGTTCCATACATAATGGCATCGAACTACTTTCACAGGAATGAAGAATTTCATTGATATCCAAAACCGTTTTTGTTTTGTTTAAAAAAAACTTTTGTAGCGCTCTTCTTGAAAAACCCAATATATTAATTAATTTTAAACGATGTTCGTAGGGAGCTAGGTATTGCGGGTCAGACCAGGAAACCCCAAGTTCTCCCTCGAGAGAGGGAGTTAAATGCGCTTATTGAAGTGGGCATTCACTTGTTAACAGTGAGATCAACAAAAATTTTAAAGCACTATGTTGAAAATTTGTTAAAGTCATTTTTTAAATATAGAAACGAGTTGTCAGGGAAAGATACGCACCTAAGTATTTTCTTAATATCTGCGTAGAGTGATGCAAAAGAGTTCTTTATAATATGATAAAGTCAATGTCGTAATATTAAAAATCAGTGGACTGAGGTGACTACCCTGCGGAATGCCAAAAGTTGTATGGATTGAGTCTGATTCAGAGGATCTTAAGATTACTCTATACTCCCGATCTTTTAATTAGGACTGAATCCTTGAAATAACAATGGGTTGAAATCCTGCCAATTAACTTTAAAGGATCTGAGAATGAGAAATTTTGTCAAACGCTTTGCTGAGATCGGATGTAATTACATCTCATCCTCATTACCATTATTCTTATTATTATTTATATACTTATTCTTGACGAATCCATGTTTGTTTGGGGATACTATGCTTACAATGGAAAAACATTATAACATAGACAATATTTTTAAAGAGCTTAGGGATAGAAGACAACTTGGCATAAGAGAAAGTTGGTGTTGGAAAAGTCGTAAGAAAAGGGAGGATAGTTAGAGTGGTATCACTAGCTGATACCACAAAATTGTCAACTACAGAAGAAAATATTAGATCCAGCTGACGAACTAAATTATTATTCAAACTGCTTAAGTGATAAAGTGTTTGAAAGATATTCTGTAAAAAAATAAGATATTTTCAGATTTAAGCCCTTGCAGTAGGACTCTTTATCAGAGAAAGCACATCGGAGTTTTGGAAAATATTAAATTAACAATTATGACGGTATCAGAAAGATCCAACGCATCAATAACTAACTGATAACATAAAGTATCCTGAAAAGGGAATATTTAGAAATATTTGATTTGACACAAACAAACGAGTCAAATTTAGTTATTGGACGTCCTCGCTTTCAAATTAAAAGATTCGCCACATAACGAACTGATGGAATGGTTTGTAGTGCAAGAACCCTCAAAAAATGCAAGTTCAGCATTATGGTGGAGCTCATCACAAATCATAATGAACGAGGGTAAGTGCGATACCACAGCGATTAGATTGATAAAGAAAGTGCAGTAAAAGTTCAAATCACTGTCATTTATAATCAAATTTCATCCATTTTCTAATCATACTATTAAATTCGCTTTTCTTAATCAAACGAGGAAAGTTTTTTTTTTTTTTTTTTCACCTCATCACTTGCATTAACACAAAATAAAATTCATTATTTCCATAAGGAAAATTTATTCGTTTCCCATGAATAGGAATCTTTTAAATGTGCTAATAGATTCAAAATATTTTCTTTTCGCTTTTCTTATTCAAACAAAACTCCTAGTTAACGACTGTGGAGAGTAGGGCGTTGATAGTTTTTCCATGGTTTTTTTTTTTTTGTGAGGTTAAACTTTTTGAAGACTATCTCAGTCACGTATATATGTACCTAGGTATAAGTTTTATTGAAGTTTTATTCACTCCTTTAAGGCAAAGTCTGAGAGCAAACTTGAAAAACTCTCTCTTCGCCTTAGTTTTAAAATAAATTTTATGTATTTCACTTACAAGATAAATATTTTTTTTAGTTGAATAAAATTTTCAAAGAACTTTTAAAAACAAAGAACGAAAATAAAGTTATTTGTAGTAATTTAATATTATTCAAGTAAATTTAGTTGCGTGTGATGCGCCGCCGGTATTCGGGTAACCCTTGATAATCCTAATCAAAATGGGAGACCATTCAAGACTTCTTGAATAGGTTCTTTTATGTAATAGTTTGTATTTGAAAGCTATCTTTTGCTGAAAGAAAATGTCTTTCAGACAAACAATCTTACTTCAGAGAACCAAATGCTCAGGTGTACGAAAAGTTAACGAGATTTTCAATATAATATTATAATCATGATATTGACAATAAACTTCACATCCTCCTCAAAAAGTAAGTTTGAAGTTTAAAAAAAAGATAAAGTTCAATTAATCAATCATCAATGATCGAATACGTCTTTGACTTTTACAATCTCAAGGACTTAAGTTATTTTCTTTAAAAAGTTAATGCCAACAGGTGTATTGTTAAGAATTCTTTTGACCTTTAAGTCAGTGACTTTGGGGTGAAAACAAATTTAATTCGGTTTAGAAGATTTTTCTTATTATCCAACAGTCGTTGTCTTAAAACTTAATGCTCGCAATATTAAAGTTTTTTTAAAGTATCTTGGTTGGAAAAGAGTTGCCCATATCATATCTATCGGTTGCGAAATCATGATGTAATTTTTTGTAATGTTACGACACACTTTCTCCCTAGACATCTGTCATATTGTTAAGCCCATTCTCTCACTGAATTAGGCAGGTGCAACTTGAATTGTTTAAATACAAAGTGTTTATGGTTCAAAAAAAAAACTAGCATTAAAGTTGAACAACTGCCTGCCTACAGTTTTGTGAAGAACTTTCAAAGAAAGCGGGTACCCGGTACACTGACCGGGTACCCGCAAGGTGTCGGGTATCTGGGTACCAGAAACATGATTGGGTAATTGGGTATCCAACACATTGCCGGGTACCCGTCCAAGTGTCGGGTACCCGTTCAGTGTACCCAGTACCCGGTTGATATCAATAGCTCTAGTTTCCAAGGCTACACTTTCTAATAGCTGCACCTTTTGCAAAATACGGTGTAATGACCTTTGTGAAATGCCCGATTCCAAAGATCGACAAGGACTGAACAAACCTTTGATTTCTTCAACACTTTGGGCTACAGCAGAAAATTCACAGTTGTTCTTGAGCGACGTGCACCGGTTTAATTCTTCACTTCGCTTACTTGTCCCGACATCGACAGCTCAAATTCTTCCACCAATTTTTGAATCGCGGTCTGACAAGGTGCTTCCCGACGATCAAAAAATGTTTTAGTCTGTCAAACTTTCACCATTTTTTAGTGAATTTTAATAATTTCAATGTGTTGTTGAAGCGTGTATCGTTGCATTTTTATTAATGGAGTAGTTTCTACTTGTCAAATTTGAAAAATTACAGCTTCAAAAGTGACAACTACCGAAATATCGGGCTATGCAAAATAAAACGTTTTATTGGAAAACCCCTAAAAGAATCAAAATGGATGAAATGTCGGGATTCCGCAAGTGGTTTCCATATTGTATTGATTGATCTCGAAAAAGCAATCATCGCAGGTTTCTGAGTCTTAGCTTTTATTACAGTCCTCGACTTTCAGCTTGAGCCCAAAGTGAGCCATCATGAGTGAAGATCCTGTGGCCCTGCAACAAGCACTTGATTTATGGCCATCTATTTGAATGGGAGTGCTTCCCAAATTTGAAAAGTTTAGGATCGGTAATCAATAGCGAAGGATCTTGTGCTGACGACATTGAATATGGAATAGTAAGCTCAAGCACCTAGCTCGCATGAGCGTAGAGAAACCGGCTTGGAAAGTCCTTTGTTGTACATTCTATGGTAGATGGCCATAGAATAGACAATGCTTGCACTGGAGAGATGGCGTAGACTAGACGCCCGAAGCCTTGAGGTACGCAGCTGGATGATGTCGGTTCGAGACTGGGATAGGTGGAGAGACTTTTTGAAGGAGGCCAAGAACGGACCCCGGTTGTCGAGCCGATGATGATGATTGTGATGATGAGGGGGGTTGAAGCGGCGGCGGCGGCGTTAAAACTCTGCCATCTTCCGTGATCGAAGACTGAAAAGAAAGCGCTACACGGCAGTTTTCAGTTCAATATACAAGAAGTATGATAGTAAATTGATGGCAGCTGAAATGAAGATACTTTGCATTACAGCAGGTGTAAAAAAGTGTCATCGCAGAAGCAAGAAAATCTGATTAAGCCTTGAAAATACTGTATTCGACGAAATACAACATGACGAACTTAGCTGGTACTGTAATGTAAAAATGGCACTTGACGTTCTTACAATATCGAAGAAAAAAAGTAAACGCAAGAACTACTACATCAAACAAATGCAACGATACCTGCTTTTAGTTGGCCGGCCAAAACTGGGACACCAGTCGAAGATTTCTGAAGTCAACCCACCAACCCCCCAAGTGGAACCCTAGATTGAAGCCGGAATTGAGAGAGCAGTGATCCCAGTCTTCTTGACAGGAGGCTCTATCAGGAAATGAAGAGTATTGGTATTAAATACCTAATATTCACTAAAGTTCTTGTAATTTAGTCGAGCATTTTATTTTGTTAATACCTTAATTTTTCGAAATGCACTTTTCTTGAAAAATATGTAATTTTTATCATTTTATCTCTTTTTTTTCCTTCCGTCTCTGTTGCTCTCTTGCAATGAATAAATTTTACAAAAGAAAAAAAAAGAAAATCTATTAGAAAACAAAATATCCTTATTTCAAAGTAAAAAAGCTAATTGTCCCATTTTCCTGCTCTCCAAAGTGTTCTGATCCTGAGACCATAATGAAATTTCAGCTTCACCGCGTGCCACCATCCGATTATATTCATTACTATTTTAGTACATAGGTATTGTGTACAATAGTTTCTTGTTAACTTTACCAACGACCATTTATTTTTTTTTTTGGTGTCCTTCTCGTCGTCGTCGTTGACATCGCCATAGTCATCTTCATCTTAGCCAAGATTTTCTTGTTATAAATGAAAATATTCACAAAACCTCCATTTCCAAAGGGAATTTTATACTTTTTCAGGCGTAATATTCTTTTTCTATATCTGTTTGTAGTTGTCTGCTAAGAAATAAAAAAAAAAAAAACGAAGACGAAACGGAATTTACAATTCCTAGAACTTAATCTCCTTCAAGGTGCAACGTTGAAAACTAATGCAACCTTGAGATGGACCATCATTGGATTTGAGAAAAAAAAATAACAAAAAGAAAAGCAATTCCTATTATTTGTTGGTCTGGGCGTTTTGATTCTTTTTGAAAAAAAAAAAAAAATTATTATTAGTAGACGGTGATAACATTTTTCCAATATAAACAATACCAATGGGATTATTACAATGAAGTTCAATTTGTAAAGATACGAAAATTCCAACTTTTATTTTTTGGATGGCAGAAGTCAAGAAAAGAAATAATTAGCTTTTTGTTAAGGAATCAAAACATTTTAATTGTATTTAATGGGAATGAAGGAAATTATGTTTGTTTGTTTATTAAACAAAGAAGATTGAAATTATTCGTAGGTTAGGGTAACACAGTCAAGGTAAAAGTGTCTACTACAAGACGTTTTTGCATTGGATTGAGCTTAGAAATTATTTGTAAACTAATTAAACGTTTTCTGGATAAAAAGAGGACCAATTTTTTTTTCGTCGGGTTTAACGATAAATTAAAATACCAAAAAGACACGATAACAAAAATTGAAAACCGTTTTTTGTAGAGGCGTCGAAAACAATCATTTTTTATTATGGGAGGGGGACTATTTTAGCCGGTATGGGCAATTTCATGAAAAAAGTACTAAAAGTACAATAAATCATTAAAAATAACATTAATACTTACAATTAAGTTTAAAATAAGTCACTTTTCAAATCTGGTAAAATTTATGCACAGTTTTTGAAAAAATTAATAAAAAAGTAGTTCTACTAATTTTCAATTTTCTCGAAACTAGAAGACATAAAATAATCCAGTTTTCAGTTTTTGATTAGGAATTAATAAAAGCATGGAATTCTATAAAAAATTATGTTAAATCTTATGGTTTTGAGAAATTAGACTTGGAACTTTTTTTTGTGTTTTTTCCCAAATTTTTTGTTTGAAATTCATTTTTTCAAGAACTCCCGCCCAAACGGGTCAACGTAAACCTCCTCTCATAGTAAGAAATGCTTGTTTTGGACATTTCTACAAAAATCCGTTATCAATTTTTGGCCCCCAAGTTATCGTACTCTCCACACCAAAAACATACATATGTAAATGTTGTAAAAGTTTTATATTAAAAAAACGTTTGTGTAACAAGTCAGCCTTGAAAAGTAATAAGATCTGATAAATTCTGACAAATAGAGTGATAAAATGAAAACTTGCCAAAACTTGATTCCTATCACAATACCAAATTTCATCATTTTAAACTAATCGGAAGCGCTTCATTTTATTTTATAGCAAATATAAGAAAGTGGAATAGTGCCAAGCCTTTTGAGTTTGAAATCTCAAATTTTGTCCTTTGCAATGCACCATCAGATCTTCCGTTGTACAGAATTCTTCGATGTCTGGAGGTGCTCCATAATTTTGATGAACTGTCAGTCAGTTACGGTTTTTGAGATTTTTTAAGCCTCTATAACTCAGGAACCACTAATCCTAAAAATTGGTATGGCGTCTCAACTTAGCATAAATTCCAAAATTTTGGCCTAAAACATTAAAACTAAAGGAAATTTCACTCAAATTTGGTTTATCGCCCCAAAAAAGTAAACGTTGGAAAACAAATTATGTATATGTAATATCAAAATATCGCTTTTTTTTAAAATGTCCAAATAATGTAGATTGCTTTTTTTTTTTTTGGGCGATAGTTTCTCAATTTACAGAGTTATACAAACTATTTTTTTTTTGTCAAATTTGTGCGATATTTCCAAGTCAAATTCCTCTACATTGTCAAACTTTGCACAGTTTAAAAATCCCAAATTGTTAATCTTTGACTCAAATTTTTTTTTAATTTTCAAAATCATTATTTTTATACAAGCATTAAAAATTCAGGCTTTTTTTCTTTTGGATTGTCTTGTTAGGTGTATTGTACTTTCAAACTTCCATCATAGCAATTCTTGGTTTTTCAAATAAAATAGATTTTTCAAATTTTCAAAGTTTGAAAAAAATTCGCTTGTTAATTTATGAATTATGAATTTTTCCAAATTTTCAGAATCCCATATTGTCAATATTCGGCTGATTTGTAAATAATTTCTGACTTTTTAAATTTTATTTTATTTTGGACATTTTTTCCTTTAAAAAATTGTTTATAACTTTTTGAGGCAATATTTCCAAAATCATTTGAAAGTATTTTGGACATTGTGCAATGGGAAAAAATACAAATTTGAAAATGAAGTCCAAATTAAAAGACATGTTTTCTGAGTTTTTGAAACTAACAAATTCGTTAGAAAATTTCCATAAAACAATTTATCGTTTCAAATTTTGAAGACTTGTTTATTTTATTGTTACAAACGATTCCTTATGGTTATGACATTTAGTTAGGTACAGCTTTAAGCGCTCCAAATATTAACTGATATCTATAGTTCCTGTTCTTCAGTTTTAAAGATCAGATAAACTTCACAAAATAACTTCACTCCAATTCAAATTACAAAATTCTGAAAGGAAATCATCAAATTGAATGAGGTACGTCTGGTTAGTTGGAAGTTTTACTCTTCATTAACAAATATTTATGTCAACCTAAAAGAACATACCATTTTAAAAATTCCAGTTAACTGCTTAATAATTCAAATTCTTCTAAATATAATCTAAGCCCTCGTATCAACCAAACGTCTATTTTTTGTAATATTGAAATAAAAAATTAAAAAAAAAACATTTACATTCATAAATTTCAACTTAATATGTGACAAGTTATTATTTCCCGAGGCGTGAGCTTAGCTGCACGATATGACGTGTCCCTCATCCCCTGTTTATGCCAACATTTAACCAAATTGATTTTACATGTCCAAGTTATGAAATTCTAATCAGCCAAAGAACGTTTATTCACTATTTGCAACCACTCTACAACAGTGCATAAATTAATGCCAGCAAAATACCAACGACGCGACGTGTGTAAATATAAAATAAAACGTTGTTATACTCATTTGGCTTATATGCACATATATTTTACATATGTATGTGTGTATGGACAATTTAATGTAATGTGTGACAACCATTTTCCCTAAAACTCTTTCATGTGGGAATATTCAAATGGTACTCTATCTGGATTAACTCAACAGTTATACCAATTGTATAAATGTTGCATGTGGCAAATTACGGGTTTAGTTTTGAAATTTTACACTTTATTCAAGGATATGTTATTTTAAGGTAGATAGTCTCGCTTATGTAATGAAATATGAAGACAGGATATGAGAGACTTTGCAACAATTTTCTATTCGGTGAATAGTAAATTCAGAAGGATAATTTTTGCATTTAGATCTCAAAAGGCAGTAACTTCCTTCTTTTAGTGGAAAACTATTCTAAAGTTTATCCCAAGGTTTTTTCTCAAATTTTGTTTTCATTTGAAAATGTAACTGTTATAATTTTATTTTTTTGGAATGCTTCCGGTTGAACTTCAGTTACGAGTAACTTATACATTTTTTAGAGTTGGTTTTTTTTTATAGTATTTTTGAAAGCCCATGTAGTTAAAAAATCGGTTTTGCTAAAAAGTCTTCCCTATTGGGTAATCGATACGAAATTTTTCGTGACGACCAAGAAACAATTACAACAAAGTGTTGTCAGTCATAGCAATTTCTTGTAATTGGTGTTTCCTCGTCAGCCTTAAATTTTTTGTATCAGTTTCATATTGGTCAAACTAAATATTTTGAAAAATAAATATTTTGTTTTGTTTTGTTTAAACAACCAGAACTGATTGATGATGAACTGACTGATTTTTGAAAACATTTTTGTTTGCAAAACTTTTAAAAATTTTGTTGTACGATTTTTTTTACCAATTTTTTTTCCTTTTTTTTGCAATTTGTTTTTGCAAATTTTGTTTTCTGCACTTTTTCTATTTTCTTTTATGAAATTTTTTTCACAAAACTTTTTTATAACACTTTTTATTTTGGCGGTTGGTTTGAAACCCTTTTGACTGACAACATATAATTTTATTTTACTATTTTTTATTTTTACAATTTTTTTAAACCAATTTTTACAAATAATTCCGCTTTGTCGTTGTCTTACTTTTTTTTGACATTTTTTTTAATTTGCCAATTTTTTGGAAAACTAAATTATAAAAACGATTTTTTTAATTAAAAAAAACCATAACATGAAATTCTTAGTGCTGCCATAAATTTTTTAAATTATGATGCACTACTTACTTTTGGAAAACATTTAAATAAATTTCTATTTCACATCTAACTCTTAAAATACATAAACTTTAACGCGCATTTTAAAAGGTAGCCTCAAAAGCAATTTTCTTTTTAATATTTCCATCAATTTATTTTTCTTTTTAAGCATAAAAGCTATGTGAAGAGAAAAAGACGGATATGATGCACTCTTGGCAAAAATCAATTACGATAAATGATGTGAACACTATATTTCATATTATTGAAGAGAAAATCAAAAGAGACATTTTTTTTTCTTTGCATTTTATATTTTTCTGTTATTTTCAGTGAAGACACATAATATATATATAAAATATAAAAATGCATATATATATGTGAATATATTATGTCAGAAAAAAATATCATATACACTCAAGTCCATAATTAACAACACAGATTTATTTAAAAAGTGAAAATCTCTTTTTTATAAACCTACAATAATTTAATATTTTTTTTTTAATTAATAAATAATATATCATATTAACCTCTAGTGGGCTTAAGATCTATTTATTTTTGTAAAGAATCTATAGTTGAGAACTTTGAAATTATTTATAAAAATATATTCAAAATGAATGAGATAATTTGTGTAAATTTGTTACTTTATTTTTAATTTTTTGAATATCTTGAAATAGACATTCAATTTTTATTTCTTTGTCAAACCGTCCCCAAAAATGTAAAGTTGGAATATTGTGTTGTAGCTTATTTTGAAACTCTAAGCATATCGTTTTAAAGAGTTGGAATCTAGCCTTTAGTTGACCTATCGTTGAGGTTAGGGCGTAATCTTAATTTATGCCACACATAAACAACATAATGGATTTGCTTCAAATTTATTATAGAAGATTTCTTATATTCAAAATTAAATAAAAAATTAATTTAAAAACAAAATTTCAAAAAAAATTAATTTTTTCCAAAATTCCAAAAAAAAAACTTTTTTTTTAAATTTGATATGCAATATTGTTAAGAGGACTTCATGTTTTTATTTTTTTTGTAATCCATCTAACTCATATTGAGAAAACCAAAAAAAAAAGATTAGACGAGTAATAGTTAACATTCATTATTAATCCAAAAGATTCAGCCCGCTTCAAAAATTTTCAGTTTAAAGTAAAAAATGCAAATAGGTACTTGGACATTCATTTGGCACTCGAAAGCATAAGTGCATAAAAAAAACTAGTTTTTTTTTACAAAATCGAAAATGGCACCTCACATTTTTCCAAAATTATTTTCTAGCATAAAAGTTGCAAATTAGTTTTATATTTGTTGCATTTATGCTGCACAAGTTAAGTACAGTTTTTTAATTTACAAAATGTTTTTGTGCTCTTTTTTCACGTCTCTGAATCATATACATAAACTTATACACAAACTTAAACAACATTTATATACAGCCATAGACTCCCAGACATGTGGGGAGCAAGGTCAGTGGCCAACACCAGGCAGCGGCAAATATCTCCTTTTCAAAATATATACAAATATTTTACTTTATTAGTGTATTTTTCTTCTATAGTTCGTTGAGGGCACATAAAGTGCAAACTGCCCAAATCACGCAACTCCCGTGCTCCGCTCCGCTTGGGGTATGTTCACTGTTCAGGCGCCATTATAAGCATTTTTTTGATTAACAGTATTTTTCAAAGTTGCAAAAAAATTTTAAACAGAAACGTATTTTAATAATTTTAAGATCCATGGTGCTTTATTTTTTAAAAAAATGTTGGGAAAACTAATTTTTTCAATACAATTTTTTGTCCACAAAATATTTGAAACAAAAAATTTGTAAAAAAAATTGTAAGGAAGCAACTAAGTGGAATTTTTTTCGAAACGTAACTTTGAGAAGAAAAATTGGTCAAAAAATAAATTGCGAAATAAATGTTCTTCCTCAAAAAAAAAAAAATGTAAAAAAATATTTTGCCAAAAAAAAAATTTAGTCAAAAAAGTTTTTCAAAAAATATCCTTAACGGTCGGTGAATTACGATCAGTGTTATGTTTTAGATATGATCTTTTGACAAAAAAGACTGTTTTCTTTTCTTTTTTCGTCTTTCGCCGTCAGGTGGGCACTTTTTATTGCACCTCAGTATAATCACTTGATTTTACTCATTTTTTTTCCTCTTTAGAATGCTGATGAATTCCAAATGATTTCTTGAAGACGCACTAACTTAAGAAAAAAAAGAAGTAAAAAAAACGTTTCTCTTTTCCAGTACACCAGTACGATAATATTGAAGGGGGAGGGGGGCGCAGATCTAACTAGGTGTTTGCATCGTAAAACATTTAGCACACACAAAAAAAAGAAGTAATAGAAAGAAACTTCAACAGGAGAGTGTTTGATTTTTTTTTGTATATTTTATTCACTGACTTTATAGCCTAATGAGGTGGAAAAAATGAAATAAATTTAAGGTTTGTAATTTCAACATTTGAAAGCAATCAAATAACTTTGAAAAGTTTATTAGCTTTACTAGAAGCTATGGAGGATAAGAAAAAAAAAAAAAAAAAGAAGTCAGGGTGCTTTTAGTGTCAAACGATATTAAAATGGTCATTTGGAATTTTATGCGTTTGTAATTGCAAATAAATTTTGGAATTTTATAGCCTCATTTTGTATCGAAAGGTATGTTTTTATTATTTTTTTTTTGTTGTTGATATATTGCACAGCGGAAGTGTTCAAATAAATAATATATTTTTTTTTATGGTTTTGTCGGTTTTGGACGGAGTATTTTTTTTTTTAAGGGAGCTTATGATAGTAATTTATATTGAGTATTTTGAAGTTACAAATATTGAAATATATAAGTTGGTAACATAAAAATATTATTTTAATTGCAGGCATATTTTTTTTGGAGAGTGACACGTTTTGAGGATTATTTTTTTTTTTCTGTTGATAATATGAAACAATTTATGCCATAAAGTTGGTATTTTATTCCCTGAGGCGTTTTTTTTTTTTTTTTGTTCTTAAATAAATAGATGACCTCAATTTTTGAATGATTTATTCATGCAAA
The DNA here is from genome assembly GCA_958431115.1 of Syrphus vitripennis. NCBI lineage: Eukaryota > Metazoa > Arthropoda > Insecta > Diptera > Syrphidae > Syrphus > Syrphus vitripennis. The sequence continues at coordinate 93,259,573 of OY288110.1, forward strand.
TCATCAATTTGTGGCCGCAGGTGATGAAGCTTTTAACATTCTAAATTGTCTATATTGGCAAGGATTTTAGGAGGTATAATGTTGAGTGAAAGCCCTTTTTGGATTATGTAAAAAATCAACTTGAAAAGTTGAGTGGCAAAAGGTTTTACATATCATCTATGTATGTATATGTAACTTGCCCAGGGACAAAAAAAAGAAATAATGATGTTAAAATGTTTCAAACTAAAACATTTAATAATAAATGTATTTCGAAATTTGAATTTGAGTTATTGAATAAATACCCAGATGTGGACTATTTCAATCTAAAAAAAAACACATCCATAAAATAAAATTTAAAAAAAAAGAAATATTAAGAAATGCCTTTTTATAGTCGTCTTCCTCTTCATTAAAACTAAATTTTAAGCAATTGAATTTGGTCAAAAAGTCAAAAATGACTTTACATCGATTCCTGAAATGTTTTTCAAAATTAAAATTTTTTTCAAAGTTTTTTTTTTACTCTTCAAAAAGACTAACGAATATTGTTTTGGTATTTGGTTATTTATATAGCTATGAAACTTTGGGTCCTAAGCTTATGTTTCCGGAGGAGGGGCAAGGGAAGATAGGGGTTTTGAAATATACAACGTTTGTAAAATATTTAAAATTATTTTACTACCAACGAAAAAGACGAGTTTTGCGCTTACGGCCCTAAGAGCTGGTCCAACTTCAGATCCCATCTTTTTAAACCGATAAGAGAATTGAAATAAAAAAAAAAAAATTAGAGAGAAAAATAAGAAGTGAGAGACGAGTTAAGAAGATGAAGGTAGCTTTAGCTTTAGCGGAACAAAGTAAAAATGCAGGGAGGTAAAAAAAATTGCAAGCAATGATTGAGAAAGGTGATGAGAAGAATAAGATGATAAGAGAAAATGGAGAGGCCAATACTGAAAACAAAGTTTGGGAAATAATAAATAGAGAAAGAAAGAAGAGAATTATGAGCATAATTGGAGGAGTGGAAGAACGACTGAGAATGTGAGAATAGTTAACAGGAAGAGCAAAAGACGAGAGGGAAATTGGTAAAGAGGAGAAAACTCAAAGAAAGGAAAGCAATGGGAATAGCTGATATAACCACCGAATGAGGCCGGGAGATATGGAAGAGAACATGTGAAAAAAAGGAGCATGGAGGATCTGCAGGAAAGTGTAGAGTGTAAAGGGATGGCCGGAAGGCTGGAAAGAGGAAGTGATCACGCCGATAGTAAATAAAGGGACAGGAAAAAAGATGGATGAATACAGATGACTAACGCTCGTGCCATCGTTAAAGAAAATATATACGGTGGTTTGCGCGAAGAAGATAGAAAAAGTAGCGGAGGAGAAAAAGAGGAGAAGAGAGTATACCACCAAATCAAACGAATAGGAATGATAGACATAGCATATTTGTTGAACAGACAAAGAGGTTGTAAAGGAGAGAAGCAAGCTAATGGCACTGTTTAAAGATTTCTTGCAATTTTGCAATATCATACTGCCTGCCTGCGTGAAAGTACTGTTAAGATTTAGTTAAGTTTCACCGTAAGTAGAGACAATATTTCAAAGATATTAAAATTTTCTCACCAAATTTCCTGGTTGCCCCGAAATATCTACTAAAACAGTTATAGAAGTTCCATTGAAGTTTAGCGAAATGATTTTATTTGATAGAGATCCATGATCCTATGAAATAGCAAGCACACGTCACTTCATCCACGTAGTCAAGATGTTTGAGATATGTTTGGAGAGTCCACTGAATTCCTCCATTTCCAACCGACAAAGGTTCGTGCAGTACAAAACTAATCACCAATAGAAACAACATCGGTAACAGTATACAGCCTTGTCTTATTCCACTTTCCTATGTCAAACCTCCTGAGTGCTAATCAGAAGCCAGTTCAATTCTCTATTGACACTGTCGAACGAATTTTCGAAATCGATGAAAAGCATTTGAGGAAGTTGAAATACAATTTTTTTGTTTATTTTTTAATGATCTTCCATTTTTATTTCTCCACATTATACTGGTTTATGAACTCGCATCCTGAAAGATTGTAATGTAAATAACAACTCAATTTCTTTATTAATACAATTTTTTATTTCTATACTCGCTACATTATTATCTAAAACTCTAAGCTCCTTTTATAAATAAGCAAACATACTTACAGTTTATCCACGTAACGTGTCGGTATATTTTCTTTGAAATATAAATAACTTAAGAAGAAATAGTCTAAGAAATCCATAGAATTCGGGAATATCTGTCTGGTTTTTCTTTTTGTCACCAAAGAAATGAGATTTCTCGTCTAAGTTATACTTTGAACAAAAGCTTACTTACTTACACTGAATATATAAATATATTTTTTTTGTTTATAAAAATAACAAGAAAAGGAATCAAAGACCAATCTTTTTATTACCTTCGTATTGTAAATAATCTCAAAAGAAAATTTTACATAAAATGTCTCTGCCATTAACATGATATTTAATCGCTTTTTCCTGACAACCAACATAGCAATAGCAAGGACTCTTTTGTTTTTGCATAAAATAACCACAAGTAAAAAAAAGTCTAGCTAACAAAAAATATGGTATCCAGACAAAAAGACTATCTCCACAATGAACATTGGTTTGCATACAAATTATTCTATTAAAAGGGACTCCTTCGTGTTTTTTGTTGTTGAAAAATAAAAATAAAAAAAAACAGCGAGAATAAAAAAATTCAGCAAACCAATGTCCTCATCCACCAGGTATTAAAAAACTATGTAAAATATTTTATATACAGCTCCACGTGTGTCATTATCAGGAAAATTTTACAAACTACACGCTAGGAGCATACGGCAGCAGCAAAATAAAAAAAAAATAACGCAGCATAAAAACTCTATGTACTACCACTGCACATAAGTTAAACATTAGAAGAATGTCATAATATGTCCTTGTTCTTAGGTTCCCTACGAGAATTGAAATGCATGCGAGGAATGTAAAACAAGAATTCCAATCCAGAAACAGCTGAACAGAGTGAACACATCAGCAACATCAGCTGCATGTGGAAAGAGGAATTACAGTCAAGTCAGTTAAGTTCAGTTCAGTTGTTGTAAGGAGCATCCACCCAAACAGCATGTGAGGAGTCATAAGTTAAGAGCATCAACCAGCCAGCGCAGCAGTAAAGCAGCATTATATGAAAACGAGAAGAGTCATACAGAAACAGAACCCCACAGAAGTAGGTAAGGAGTTAGGGCCATCAGCAGATGCTATAGCAGCAGATAAATATAAAAACAAGCTAAACAATGCAAAACATGAGCTTTTGGATATTCCTTTTCGAAAGAATTCTTTTGCGACATACTTACCCATCCAGACGACTTCTCTGCTCTATGAGAAGACAAAACAAAAAATGTCGTTGTCCTCGCCTCCTCCGTCAGCAGTAACATCATTTCAATCTTCATTATGATCATCATATTTCTTTTTTGTTTTGTGCTTTAATGTTGTAACTGTTGTATAATCACAATGTTCGATTGGGATTAATGTTTTAAGTTAAGGAAAGTTAAAATTGTTAAAAAAAAAGGAAAACTTTCTTGTGTAGGTTGTTTTTGTGAAGGGAACTTTTTAAAGCACTTCAAAGATTTTAAAGATGTCAAAGGTAAAAGGATATTTGCAGCTACGTATGGGGAAGATATTCAAAAAAGTAATCTATGTATGCAGAAATAAAAAAAGGGAACCGAAATTATTCTCCGGCATTATAGGCGTTAGAATTAGATTTAGACACACAAGCTAGAGGTAATCAAAATAAATAAACTAAAATGGTGCCCTTTGATATTGACTTCGAAAAAAAAAAACCTTTAGGTTTTTCAAAGTAAATAAACTACCCTCGATACAGGTTCAAAAGTTTTGGTTTGAAAAAAAAACATGGACGTAAAAATTTAATTTAAATTTAAACTGTGACGGATAACGACCACGCACTAGAGCCGATTCTAGGGTTAAACTCCGTTAAGAAATATTGAGCCTCAAACACTTGCTCTCAACATTCCATAGAACGTAACGGGGCTAGATAAGCATTTCAATTCTCACGTTGAGTTTTCTTAAAGTGAAATTTAAAAAGTACATATGTAGTTGTAAAAATACGGCGTCTTTTACCATTCTACCTTTTTATTAAATATATAGTGTCTTGCAGCGTAATAAGATTGAAAGAATCTAACAGCTGGTTTTCAAAACTATACGGCCACAGCAACAAAACGAAATTGATTCCTTCCTTCCTACTGTACTCCTACTTTGAGCCTCAGTAAGGGTTTTAAGATTATTTTTCCATTCAGAAAGGACTTGAAAATAACATCGTGAAGATAGGTTTCGACGCAACCATCTTTACTGACAAGCTCAAAGATGGAGTGTGGTGTTGGTTCAGGGATCTTTGCTGAATCCCTAAAAGTAGCTAAATTGTTGCAAGCGTTTTTCGAGCTGAACTGCTAGCAATAAGGGAGGCTACTTAAACAAAGCCCAAACCAGAACCGAAATACAGACAGTCAGGCAGCTGTCAAAGCCATCAACTCGGCCACATCGTCGTCTAAATTGGTCCAGCAATGTCCAGATGAACTTGCGAGCCTGAACATTAACCTCGTTGTCATTGTTCCTTTCCATAGTGGTATCGAGGGAAATGATCGGGCTGATGAGCTAGCCAGGCAATGATCGGCCCTTCATAGCTCACTTGCGGTATGAAGGAAATTTTTTTTTTCTATCTATCAAACAGAATCAAATCGATGGTGGAGCAATTTAACCAACAGCATTATATCTATATAGGAAGATATGGCCCACCTATAATAAAACCCGTTCTAACGATCTTCTATGAAGGCCCAGGCAAGACATAGCCAGGTTCGTTGCGGTATACCGCACACTGGCCTCTAGGAGAACATGCAGCGAAGTTGGGCATTCCCCACCACACGTTTTGTAGTAGTTGCAGTGACCAACGCGAAAGGGAAACGGTAATCCGTAACCTCTACAAATGTCCTGCTTTGGCAAACATGAAAATGCAATCATTTGGAAGGGCATTCTTTAACTAACTCGCCGAGCTATCTGAAATGAAGATGAGATCTGATCTTTTTTCTCAATGCGACTAAATGGCTCTAGCATACTTCGCTGTGAAGATTCTCTGTAAACCTTTTCCTTTCAATCATAGGTCAAATGAGTTATGGTATCAAAACGGCGCACTACAGCGCTAATTGGATCACAGGCTATGTTGCCTTGAGATCGCCATTTCTACCTACCTACTTAAAAGTACGACCGGAATCATCAAGTCCGTCACCTTATTCCAAAACAGAAATTCAAGTACTGTAATAAAGAGTAAAGGACTCAATACGTTTCCCTACTGGACTCCTATTTTGATTGGGAATTCTTTGTTGATTAACTGACATACATATTTTAGGGGCAAATTTTCGAATCAGCGATCTCTTAACGTTTCTGAATTATTTCAATTGGCACTACTACAATATATTACAATATATTTTTAATGCCAAAGCGCCAAAGCCTAATAATTCAGTCACATTGGGCTATGGGCTCACTTATGAGATGAGATCGAGACAATCGTATGAAAGGTACAGTTAAAATGCCTTAATTGTATAATTTTTGCTCAATAATGGGTTTTATTTGATAGAAATGCCGGGGCCGTTTTCGATAAATTTTAGTTTTTTGAAAACAGTTTTTTTTGAAATATGTATTCAATTTTGAAATAATAATTGTATTTAACTCTTAATAGATTAAAGAAATTTGATCACGTCAAGATGAATTGTTTTTGAGAAAATCAAAAAAATTATTTTATGGGACGTAAAGGTGTCTCCGATGCTTTGGATTTTTTATTTAGCGTCAATTAAAATTCATAGACTTTTTTTTAATCGTCGCAGCCATTTCTATGAAACATTGGATTTTCCAAAAATAAAAAAAAAAAACAAAAAAAGAAAAGGACTAGGAAACACTATTCACCAAGTTTGAAGTCAGATAGATGCACATCGACTCCCCTATCATAGCAATGTCAAATCTCGACTTCGATTTTTTTCAATCGTAAATAAATATTGTTAAAAATGCAATTCTCAGATTTAATTTTCCAAAAATTTTCACTCTTCTGTTTTTGTGATTAAAAACAAAATATTTAAAGAAAAATAGACATTTGTCTGATGATTTTATCAATAATTTTTGTTTCATATCAATATACGTATGACCATTTTTCCAAAAACATGTTTTTCTAATTATACTTGACCTATGTAAATTAGAACATAAGCTTTTAAGCTCTATACAAAACCACACATTCGTACTCTTTCTATACGTAGAACAATTGAAGCAAGCTTATCATTCATCAACTACCTGTATTTCATCGTACAACGTTCATACTCATATAAAATTGAGTGCACAAACAAAACAACTAAATTCACAACATAACAGTATGGTACATACCACACATATTTATGTTCCTATAACCTTTAATTAGACAAAATAATAACCACTCAATTTTATTTATCTGATCTAATTTAAAATAAATTTTGAGGACATAACATTTCATTTATTAGGTTTTTGCGCCTCAAAAACTCACAGATATTGCACATATTCATTGTAATTAGGTTTTTCCCATAATAAATACTTCAATCACTGTTGATATACATTCGATCCCTAACGTCACCACCAAGCGCTTTATTTGTCGAATTGTTTTTTCATACTGCACCGAATTACAACACAACCACATAATGAACTCATCCAAGAGGCAAGCTCTTCTGATAAGCATAGGATCCAAAAAGCCGCAACCATTCATTCAATTTATACCAAAATTCTGCCACAAATACTGGTACTTAAACAACCACCAGTCGACAAAACGTTCAAATACGAAATTGAATATGCTAAGTTTGACATAATTTGCAGAATTCCACTTAATTTGTAATCTGCTTTCGACCCGAGTCCCTATATGTTTTTGCTTGAAGAGTCATCTATGAGCTTAATATACAAAACACCTCGCAAACACTATTCACCATTCCGCCACACAGTCGTCATCAACACGCAGCTAGGCTGCAGCTGCATGGATGCACGCTGCACGCACCCCCTCTTGTACTCGATATAATATAATATTGTAGTTTTGTGTTGTGTTCCGTTCCGGCTGCAACATAATTCTCATAATTCATGCGTCAAATGCCGCATTTGAGTACTATCATTTAAAGGCGAAACCCTTTAAGTAGATTTAATTTAACCACCATCATTATCATCCATTGCACTATTCTTCTGAAAAGCGTTGCCAGATAAAAAAATTTAGAAAATAATTTTCATAAATTATTGTGGGCTTACTTTACCATATAAATATTATTAACTTACATTATTTATGTCAATCCTTAATTTTGAACATTTCAAGGCAAAAATTTACATTTTAAAAAGCCGTTAAAATTTTGCGTAGTTTTCAAAATATCTGAATATTAACTGCAGTCGACAGTTATCTATCGATATTTTGGAAATCGATTTATTTATAAGGTCCAGCATTTGTGTTTTTTTTTTAGCAAAAATAAATAACTAACATTATGTGTTGACTTCAAAATAAAAAAAAAGACAATATCTGGCAATGCTGCCATAACCCCCAGCTGAACTGGCACAGAACCCTTGATTACCATCATGCCAAATACTTGTATGATGAAGGAGTCTTTTTCTGTTTATAATGCACAACCAGAGGGTATACCACCTTCATTGTGCAAAATTTATTGCTTTGTATGCATCTATTTAGGGTATGGCAATGGTATGGTTAAGGGGAGTTTAATATAGAACTGTAAATCCTCTTCAAATGCGAATACTCTTGTACGAATGCAAATCAACGCATTCCAATTGCAATTAAATGCACACCCCAGCACCTTGTTGTGTCACTACCATGCACCACTCTTTATGAAATTTCATATACTCTTACACTTAAAATTCGGTTTGGGACTCTTATATTTCCGTTTATATCCACTTAATATGGTAAAATTTATACAAAATTGATGTGAATAGGAAAACACCACATTCTGTGCATGCATATAGATTTCAATATAAGAAGTTATGTCAGTCAGATTGTATTTGAGTCACAACTTAATCGTTTGGAAATTTCCAATTTTGTGAATTTTTTTCTTTGGTGACCTGACCAATGATGTCATGATTTTCAGTGATGCCACTTTGCAAAAAAAAAAGAAAGAAAATCAAAAATAACAAAAATACCAGTTGATTGAAAAATTCATATTTTTACTAAAGCCTAAAAATAATTTCAATATTTAAAACTTTTCGAACTTTTATATGGAAAAAAATGTCTAACAAATTTTAAGCTGAAATAGCGATATAACCTTTAAAAATTAATGTTTATATTTCAAATTATTCTTGACATTTTCTATTAAAGTAATCTGTTAATTAAATTAAAAAAAAAAACCACTAAAGTGGGAACACTTTTTTGCCAAACTTCAGTACATTGACTGACGATATGGCTTAGGCGCTCTATTTCTCTCAAATCGATGGCAATGCTTGGTGGAGATTTCAGTCATTGATTCTATACTTCCAAGTTCCAACAAAATTTACCCTTTTCTCTTCACATTTCATTTACCAAACGTTGACTTAAACTAGTTTTCCTCTCGTTTGTCATTGTTGTCATCATTATTCCTGACTTTGGGTGAGAGCAAAGTTAGCAGTTGTTGCTCCTGATGCCTTTCTGAAAATGAAAAGCGAGAAACGTTAGGCTAATGGACCCACGTTATTATGAACCAAAAGGATGTGGCAATTATGTGGGTTCAGTTCTACATTCTTCATTCAACTCTTTGCTAGAGAGCTTTTGGTTGTAAGGATGTATGTAGATATGTATACACGTTCTAAAGGAGACGGGGAATTGGTTTTTCTTTGTGAAAACAATTTTTTATTATGAACATCACCAGAGTTGATGAAGCCTTCCTCCATGATGCTGGAACGAAGGATTTTCTTTTCGATTGAGTTATAATGATGCGGTGTGTTCGTTTGGCTGTTCCAATCCAGGGGGTATTATACGTATTGCTGTGCAGTCAGGCTAAGTTAGCTCTCTTGGATTGATGTCAATATAAAATGGGTTGAAAATGTCAAAAAGTCGCAAACATTATTGGGTCACAACAAGCAATTTCAATTTTCATCATAGGAAAGGAAATTTCGATTGTAAAAATACTTCCATAGAAGAGGTTGAATTAAAAAAAAGTAAGTATACGCCATAGTGTATATCGACTTATTTTCTCAGGGGAATTGATTTCTAGGTTGACATGCTGCCATTTTTTTCAGAGATTGGAAAAAAAAAACTTAATTGCAGTAGTTTGTGAATGATAAAATGGAAGGAAAAACATAATATGTTGCAGAAGTATAGAATAAGACAAAGGCTGTCAGATTTTTTTGAAGATTACAATGAACTGTAGAATATGGGCAAAGCATCTCAAAAGGAACAAAAAACTGCAGACAGTTGCTTTGCCGTGAGGTGATAACTTTAATTATTTTGAAAGTGGAGCAGAATTGTTTTAAATATGTATGTTAAAGAGATGTTTAAGAGAAATTATTGAAGATCGTCTGTTGTCTCTTTGTTACTGCAACTACAGGATTTTCCAATAGGAGGTGTTATTTTGATATTCAAAGAACAATGCGATTTTTGAGGATGTTTATTTCAATATAAAGAGGAAAGTATGACATTAATAATAGAAAGCAACATCCGCCAAATAGGCGCCACGGCTACGCTTACAAAACAGCAGCAAAATTCTCTTTTATTCCGACAAGGTGCACTGTTTCAACTATGGTTAAATTTGTGGGCTTCCCAAAGGCTTAGCTATTTTTTTAAAAAATATATATATATTTATAGACAAGTGGGAACTCTGAAAATAGGAACATAGGATCTTATCAAAGCCCTTTTCAGGCACCTAGCTCCCACTTGCGAGTAACGAATCCCGTGCATTAAAAATATCTAAATAATAAATCCAATTAAGATTTCCACTGCAAAAAAATGTATATTTTTAGTAAAGGTGGACATACTAAAACTGATTTTAAAGTGAAGACCAAATTTATTTCTAGCTAATTCGGTCTAACAGAATTACTCTGGACAAAATGCAAAAAAAAATCTGCAGAGGCAGCTGCAAGAGATGAACATAATTTTTAACTTTTCTAAGAAAGACATGCTGTGCAAAAATATCTTTATCTTTATTGTTAAAATAAGTTTTTTCCCAAAAATTTGTTTTTTTTTTTACAATTGAAAACAAAATTGAATCTTTTTCCAAATTTTTGTCTAAAAACATTTGATTCGTTCCTCGCCAAACTCCGATTTCAAAAACAAGTACACGATATTTAAGAATACAGTGTTTGACATTAAATTATTTTTCGGTGTTGCCACTTTTCAGAAAATATATTTTTCGCACTGGAAACATTTTTTTTTTTTGACATTTTTCAGATTTAGAATAATCAATTTGTCAAAACCAACTCGTCTGGAAACCTTATATGTATATTTTAAAATTTTTGTTACAATCAGCCATTAATTAATAGAAGTTACAAATTTTATTAAATTTTTGGTTTATAGTTTTGATCACTTTTTGCCCAAAGTGTACCATTTATTTCAAGGCTACCAGTCGTCATTTTCAAAAATGTGATTTCCGGTAGACCGATTTCGGTTAACTTTTATTTCAGGAAGTCTATACTTACTAGACTTGGAAGAACCTTGTAAACATTTGATTGATTTGATTGGGAATAGAATTCTTTATTGATGTTTTCATTGTAATTTTAGCTCAGAAAAAATTTTTATAAAAATAGAAATATTTTTTTTAATGCACACAAGCCGCTCCGCACATCAGCGTCTAATTCTAAAGGCAACTCCAGTTGAAGAGATCGAACAATTTAACTACCTTGGAAGTGTCGTATCAGCAAATGGTGATACGGATCTGTACGTTAAGATTGGAATAAATAGAGCTAACGCTGCCTTTGGTAACCTATCCCAAATTTGGATCTCCAGTCAAATCTCCTTACGTACTAAGTTTAGACTCTTCGACTCCAACGTCAGATCTGTACTATTGTACGCTTGTGAAACCTGGAAGGACTCTCGGCTACCATCTCGAAAAAGTTATAGGCTTTTGTAAATCGTTGTCTAAGACACATTCTAAAGATTCGCTGGCCACAAACTATAACCAATCAGAAATTGTGGAGCAGGATAAATAAGGAGCTGCTGGAGGTCAACATTAAAAATACGATGGATTGTTCACGCACTGAGGAAACTAAACAAATGGAACCCCCAGAGTGCACGGTGAGTTGGAAGACCAAAAACAACGTGGAAATCAACGGTAGATACTTAGAGAAAGACAGGGCCGCAGTTGAAATTTCTTGCTGCAGATCGTAAAGGATGGAGAAGATTTGTTGACGCCGTATCCCCTGTCCGGGGTTACAGGATGATGATGATGATGATGATGAGAAATAAATATTTTTTTTTTAAATGTCATTTTTTAAATTTCGATTTATTATGGATTATGCTTCAAGGTTTTCACTGAAACTCTTCGTAGTTAATATGTATCTATAAATTTCCCATCAAAACAAAGACTGAGTTAAGAAGCTTAGTTTAAGACAGAAAATCAATCTCAAAAGTAATTCAAAACTAAAAAAATATCAGTTAGTGAAATTTCTTTGTCATCACTTCGAGGATTTTATCTCACTGACACTGACACTTGCCCTTGCACAATCAAATTCAATTTCAAAGCAAAAGTAGCTTGGGTATGCTTGTATGTAAGTAAAATGCGTTAAGAGTATCCATCAAAGTAAAAAATATAATATACATATATAATTTTTCAAATTTCAATCTATTAATTAATTTCTCCGAATCCAATTTACTTGATGAATGAGTTCTTTTATCGCTAAGAAGTGTCAAATACCCGGTGTCCTAGCTAAACAAACAAAAAAATGCAAAGATTCACAATAAAAATGAGCTGCTCTCCCTTCTTAAACCCTAATATCTCTTAAAATATAAAAAAAGCATTCTCTGCAAATCTATTTAAGGAAACTAACTGCATCAGCATCATCATCATCATCATCGCACAAAATTTATCCTTTTTGTGAATTATATTCATTCCTTTCTTATTCATTGCTTTCCCGCCCGCCACCGCTGCCGTCACTGCCGCTAAAGTAATAAATGGCATTTTATAGATTAAAGTTTTCTATTGTTTGCACAATGATGCACGAGGTTTCACCTCTCTAACTAAAGAACGGACGCGGGCGTGTGGTGTAGTGTAGTGTGGTGTGGTGGCTTGAGCCCCGGGTGTTAGGTTTCGACTTAAGAGAGAGGGAAGGGTTTTTCGAAATATTGTACGTTTGTATATTAGAAGCAAATATAATAAAATCCATTGTCGCTGTTTCTGCTTCTGCTGTGAGCTTTATCTTTTGGTAAGCGCGAGTTCTTAAAGTGGCAGTTAATAGGCTTAAAGGATCAGCACTAAACCTTACACTTGACGGGATATATTTGCTTCTCTTCGGCATCGGCACACCTACTTAACTAGTCGTCGACTGGTTCATTTTCATCAGAGCTCAGAGCAGAGCAGAGCGTCCTTTTTCTGTCGTTCAACTGCCACACCAATGCCCTGATGTGCTTTAACTGTCATCATATCAAAAGTTTTGCAAACATCGATGGAGCTCGACAATAGGGAGTTGCGCTTTTATCCTCTCGTTTGTTTCCTTGAATTATTAATAATAATAAGAGAAAAATGGCAAACTGTATAAGGATATAATAATAATACATAATGAAACATACTGAGAGAAAAAGCGAAATGTCGAATGTGTGTGCTAGCATAGAAGGTAATATCCGTTGGTTGGCGGTGCTTATCTGGTGGCAAACATAAAAGAACACATTTTAAGTCTGTTCTAGTGTGCAACGACGAAAGTTTAATTACTAATTAAAAACTTTTACCATTACAATAGTTATGCTGAGGGGCTTTTCATGGAATGGTTTTTCTCTTCTCTTCTTTTTTTTTAATTTTCGATTTTTTTTTTTTTTATATTCGAAAGAACCATCAAGATCGAAAGAGACGAGAACGATGATGATGGTGATGGTGATGGTGACGGCGCGCCGGCGATGGTGATGGTGATGGTGACGGTAACGATGTGCGTGGATAAAGTTATAACCTTGTTTTATATTTGCATTAGGGCCATTTCATGGAGGAAGGTCTTTTACTATCTACATATTTGAAAACTAGTTAAGCTTAATTGAGAGATAAATTTTTGCTATTACGGTAAAGTGTTATGTGGTCACTTTGAAAATAAAACAAGAAATTAATATGTTTCCCATGGAGCAAAATTAACAATTAATTTCTAAGTAGAAAATAATTTAATACACATGTCATACATAGTGGTACCTAACCTACATTAGGGTGAATTACAAATTTTTGCTTCTTCGATTTGTTTTGGAAACTTCTTTTTGACAGTAGCCATCGCAAAATATTATAGGCATAACTCTGTTCTAGAAAGATACTTAGAAAATCTTGGAAGTGTTGCTGCGTCCAAGTCAGGTTTCAGACTGAAGTACGTCACCTGACCATACGCCAGAATGGAGCTCTCTTCTCACAAAAATTAGGTGTGACAGCAGTGGTCAACTGGTCAACCGTCTCGAATGCGAGACAATCAAGTTAGCGGATGACGAATTTGAAATGGTGCAATCCTTTAAATACCTTGGGTCAATAGTAGCAGCCGATAACAACATAGAAGAAGAAATAACCGGGCGGCTGCTCAATTCCAACAGATCCTACTACAGTATTTCAAAGCTCTTCAAATCCAGAAATCTCACCATAACTTCAAACTGCTGCTGTACAGGCCATAATCCTGCCAGTGGATCCGAGACTTAGCAAAAGACACTCCGACCTCTTAGCCACGTTCGAGAAAAAAATTGTTAGGAAAATCGTTGGGGCAATCATGAAATGTACGCAGTCTATCTTGAAGCAGACATATAGTGACAAAAATTAAGCCCGATAGACTCCGGTGGGCAGGACCCCTAGTTCGCATGAGCGAAGAGGAACCGGCTCGGAAAGTCCGACGGCAGCGTCGTAGACCATGCTTGCGCTGGAGAGATGACGTAGACCAGGACGCCCGAAGCCTTGGGATTCGCAACTGGATGGCGTCGCGACGCGTCGGTTCGAAACCGGGATAGGTGAAGAGACTTGTTGAAGGAGACGAGGACCGAATCCCGGTTGTCGAGCCGATGATAATGTTGAGTAGAACCGTCTATACAGAACCGTGTCAGAGAAACTTGCTTGAAGGTCAGAAAAGGGCGGAGAGGGTCTTATTTGAAAGAGGGGCTCCTGAAGTTTTGTTGTCTCATAAGCTAGTTGCCATCATGCGTTGGACAAAAGAACAGCGCGCGTTCGCCGTAGAGGCTTACTCTTGGAAGAAGCTCATCGTGCTGTCACGATCAATGCAGTTCGCTGCAGAGAAATGGTTGAAACATTTTTTCTTTCACGACTTGAAGAAATGGAACTCGGGGATGTATAGTTCCAGCAGGACGGCGCCACGCGAACAGCAAGAACATCAATGGAGCTTTGGAGGAACAAGAACACTTCCACGAGCCCTTATATCTCTGCAACACCTCAAGAACAACATCCGCCAAGCCATCGACAACATCCATTAATTAGTACTGGAGAAATAATATAACATTAAATTCCACCGAATATCTGCTTAGTTATATTTTTAGTAATAAAAAATTAAAAAAAAAATATTTCTTGAAAAAACTGCCCAACAATTTTTTATTGTTTTTTTTTTTAATTTGAATTTTTACGATACAACAAATGGTATCTTCAGTTTTGAGTAATTTTTGGTTTATTCTGAAGTAGTTTATCATAGAAGCTTAGGTTTGTGCGCTTCAGCCATTTATTTTATTTTTAAACAATTCTGAATAAAATTGAACGTATTTTTCCTTGAATCAAGTTTAAATAGCCACTACTTTTATTTTAAATCTTAAACGCTAATAAATACTATAACATACCTACGCATTGAATTTTCGAGACTTCAGCTTTTTACACCAAAACACAAATCTCCCAAATACCGCTACCTAGAATCAGCTCTATTAGCTATAAGTTCATTTTAACGAATCATCCAAAGTTTACAACAACTTAAAACCGTTGGCGATAAAAATCTCAGTACCAAAACTAAAGCTAATAAAAATATTAAGCTATATACAACTTTAGAATAATCATCCTTTTCAATTGTTCCCTTTTACAAACCAAGTAAATGTACTTTCTTCTTTCTGCCAGTTCTTCAATACCTCTCTTCTTCAAAAGTTAATCTTTACCTGGCTAAATCTTTATTCAACAAAACAAATCCTTCCTGGAGCATTTTAACTTTTTTTTTATTTATATCATAAAACTTTAAGAAATAGAGGATTCAAATATAATATCATAGTCGTCCGTATTCAAAATATAAAATTGTATTATATATTTACAAAAGAAACACACACACACAATCAAAATAAATAAATAGGTACCAGGTATACCGTTAGGCGAAAGCAAGCTATCATTACATAGCCCAATTGTGTTATGTTCTTATGCCATGGTGAATCTTCAAGGTAGGTGGTATATATTGCTGCTTTCAATCGTTTGCTTTGTTATTCTGATGCACCGTAGAAAAGGATGAATAATGCAAAGGATTCCATGCATTCACTTAATTAAATTTAAGGACTCCTATAGCGCTGCATTTCTTGATGCAATACTCCTCCTGCTTTCGACTTCTTATACTCGTAGTATAGTAAGGTAAACCCTGCTATCATGTCTCTGCGAGTACTTTGTGAGAGCGTTCGTTGTTCGATGCGATTCCCATATTTCCCACCCGCCCACAACTGCTAAAAGGATTTGTGCATTGTACAAAATATAGTCTTGAAGCCATCCATCCGTGTTTCTTCTTGGCAACTTTCAAGGAGGAAAAAATATATTTTGTTAGTGTTTTTTTTTTTTTTGTATTTTGCGGCTTACAGTTTGCATAAGACAGAATGGTGATAGAAGAAAATCTTAAAAATAAAAGAAAAATGTGCATGACAACTTGGTGGCGCGACGCAGCGCGGCGGCTCGCTGTGTGACGACGACGACAACAACGTTGTGTCAGTGGTAGCGGCAGTAAAATGCTGAGAGGTTCTGACGGCAGCAGCCGAATGAAACTAATTATAATTGCAATTTGATTTGACAATTTGCTTGTAAAAGGATAACGTCAAGATTAATGGGAAAATACAATGAATAGAGAGGTTTTATATCTACTATAGAATGAAATGAAAACAAGTTGGAAATATTTATAAAGGCTCGGGGTCAAATTTTCATGGACGAAGAATAATGAACTTGAGAATTTGATAAGAGAGAGGAAATCCAGAAATGTCATCAAGTCAGCGAATGGATTTGACGAGTAGGTGGGTAAATGTAAACAAAAAAAAAATAAGATTTAGATTGTTATTGATTTACTTTTGAAAATGTTTGCAATTCTCGAAAGTTTTAGTGAAATGGGTTCAGTTGGTTGAACTAATTAAAAAATAAACGGAGAGTATAGAAATTCAGCCGAAAAAAAAATTAAAAATTCCGCTGGGAGATTTTTAGAAAATATTTGATGAGTTCTCAAAGCTTTTTCAAAAGTTACCTTTTGTAATGTCGGAAAAATGTCAAAAAATAACCATTAAAACAAAAAAAATGGCGGTTCACGCTAGATAAAAATGGAACCCTTTGATGGCTCAAAAATGAACAATGGAGTAGTGGAGCAGGGTTTTTCAGGGTTTTTCTCGGAAAAAACTCAATCTTGCCAATTCATTCAGGCTCCCCAACCTGCGATCTTGGCAGTGAAAAACGCTACTTTACATATGTATATCAATGATGGCGATATCACACGCCGACTTCACTTGTCAAGGGTAGCCTCAGGCAGGCTGTCAAGGGTAGGCTCAGTACTTAAACCCTCTTTCATAGATTACAACACAGGAAACACACTATGCAAAAAGAAACTAAACGTCGGTAACATTATTTTCAAAAATCCAGGAAACTATGGCCTAGATACGATAAGAAAAGGTCCGATAGAATTTTAGTTCTTAATAAACCTTCTTTAAGATCCCTTATAATCATAATAACGGGACATAACCTACTTGGCTACTATAAAAAGAAAATAGGGCTCAGTACCGATGATCTTTGCAGAGGCTGTGGTGAAGAAGAAGAGCATAAAGACACTGCTCACTTTCCTTGTCACTGTCCATCACTCTGCCACACTAGGAAGAAAGCCCTAGGCAACTACTTCTTTAACGAATTAGAAGAACTATCAGAACTCTCAGACAAGAGCTTACTGAACTTTGTCAAGACCTCCAAATGGCTAAACAAACCATCGGATTCATAGTTTAACATTTCAAGAAGTTACAATACTTCAGGGTATCACAATGGATCTACATTGATCTAAGTGTAACGGTAACAAAACCAACTGTCAGCCCAATAAATCTAACCTAACCTAATCCTTTGCAAACTCAAATACTCTGTATGACTTTTCCTTGAAATGTTGCTACTAACTTCACGTACATTATGTAGACAGCAACCCGTGTGCCACACGAACTAACACTAGCTAGCAAGTTGGCTACATCATACAAAAAAGTGAAGCCAAATTCCCATTAAAATATTTTCTTTCAATAAGACTTTTCGCTGTTTGTCACTTTTGGTAGTTTGTATTAAAAACGTCAAAATAAAATTTTATGAATCTGGAAAACATGACCCCTTCTTTTATTTTCATATTTTCAATGAAAACAGTGGTCCGGTGTTTTTAAAGTACTAAACATTTGGATCTGCTATTAGAGTTGTACCATTTTTTAGCACCACCATGTTCGTATCCAAAAACATTATTTTTTTTTATTTCTCAAATTTTCAAAAATTTCAAAAAAAAAATATTCTAAGAGATAAAAAGAAAAATCACATGTTTGTACCTTTAGGACTGAAAATAAATTTTGCAACATTTTCGATTAAAAAAAAAAGGTTGTGCTGTGCAATGAAACATTTTTTTAAACTTGTGAATTTTCAAAAACTTTAATTCTTAATATTTTTTTTTTTTTTTTTAAATCCTTCCAACTTTGACAATTGAAAAACTTATTTAATTTTACTGATGTTTTTTTTAAATATAATTTCTTCGAAAAAAGTTGCTTCTGCTGTAGGTTTGTGCTGCCATTTGCTATTTGGACAAAAAAAATCCTACGAAGCGTTCGGATTTAGCAAGGATGAAGTAAATATATCAAAGCTCTTCAAATCCAAAAATCTCACCATAACTTCAAAACTGCTGCTGTACAGAACCATGTTCCTGCCAGTACTCACGTATGGATCCGAGCCTTGGGTGCTTAGCAAAAGACACTCCGACCTCTTAGTCGCGTTCGAGAGAAAAGTCTTAAGGAGAATTATTGTTGCCCCATTAGGGGAGGAAGGACGATTCCGGAATCTACCTGAAGCAGACATAGTGACGAAAATAAAAATTATAATCAACAACAACGTGAAACTTCTGCTGTCCTTCGGAAATTCGACTTAACTATGCGATGTTTCAAAAAACCTTACTACAGTCAAATTTTTAGAGAAACCTCTGCAGTATTCTTTGTGGCTTGACTCCCTGATATGGAATTTTGTGATAGGGATTTCGTACCCAAACCCAACCCAACCCCTAATTTTTGTATTTCAAATCTATATACGTTCTGAGTGGAGTTATCACGAAAATAACTACAGTTCATTCTGTACAAATCCTGTACAACCTTAAGAAGGTAATCAGCTTTAATATTTTATCAACTCGCATCATCATGGCGTATGCATACAGTCTGAAGAAAGACATTTTTGTAGGTACCTTTCAGTACAAATGGAGTTTTAAAGCCTTTCTACTTCGATGTAAAATATCCTTACAACCGAGTCCTACCGCGCGACAACAACTGAAAATCGCAAACCACCCAACCGGATACAAAACAAAATCTCTTCAATAAATCAAGTTCAATGATGATTGTAATTTGAACCTTTGAAGGATTTATTTTCTCTACATCACAATAAACCTGTAATGGAGATGTTTGAAGCACGATGACATCTTTCATGTATGTCATATACCTACAACATATCCCGTCTAAAAAGTCATATCTCGAATGTTAAGGAAAGAAAAAAAAATAATATTAGAACAAATTGCAGGGACAACGATACAACGCCAACGATGACAACGATATAAGGACCATAATAATATATACCTACATTCTATGTAAAATATACACAAACATATAAAATTCAAATTCAATCTTCAGAAGCACATTGTTGATGGAATAATTTTTGGTTGAAAGATTCGCCATTTTTTTTTTTTTTAAGGCAGCATTTTGAGCTGTAATGTGATACACCAGCTGAGCACACCACAACAAAAAAAAAAAAAGAAAATCAAAAATAAAGTAAGGAAAAGCTATCAGTATCTACAATTTCAACGAGTTTTTCTCGCTCATATCATTCTCTAGAGGTTGGAAAAAAAGTCCAAAGACGTACCGCTACATATATGGAGGTGTGTTTATATTCGCAGTGACAGTTGTTGCAGAAGAAGCATCCTTAAATGAACGGGAAAAAAAAATAGTAATAAAACATGACGAGCTGAACGTTGAGTATCATATCGCTGACAAAGCACATTGTCATATCCTTCTTACACGTGTACCTTCATTTTTTATTTTTACAAGATATTTTTTTTTTTGTGTTTGTCAGTCACAAAAATGATGAGAGGGCGGTGGTGGTGGTAAAGGAGGTTAATATCACGAAAATAAAATTTTAAACACTCAGAAAAAAATTTTTGGAATTTAATCAGTAACACTTTTCTTTTAGTCTGTCTGTCGATCTAAAACCTAAATTACTGAGAGGTATGTATCTGTTATCTGTTACGAAAAAACTTATTTATCTCAAAAACGGCTCTAACGGTTTTGATGTGAATTTTTGTAGTTGGTCAAAAAATGGTTTTCAAAAGCCGTTGTTAACAATTCCTGCCATAGAACTGGGTTTTTGGTTTTCGATTTACTCATAAACTATTTGACGGACTGCGATAAGAAATTTTTGTAAGTGCTCACATACATATATAAAATTGTCCAAAAAATATGTTTAAACAAAAATCAATTAATTTTCACCTTCGAAAGCTCAATATTGTTTTGAAAATATTGAGCTTTCGAAGGTGAAAAAGCATTTTTTGAATTTTTGTTTTTCAGTTTTTTCTTGTTATGACTTTATGAGGAATGGTCTAGATACAAAAAATTATTTTAAACGGTTTTTCTTTCAGTGTAGTGTAGGCGACTATAATCTAAAGCGAAGTAAAAATAGGTAAATTTGGTGCGGTGATGGTGGTTGTTGTGAACTCAATCGCTTCATTGCGGTTGTTTTTACTTATGAATTTTGATGCACTCTCCCTTTCATCTCCAGATGGTGGGGTGCATACATTTTTTGTCATAAAATTTTACAATTGCCTTTTATATTTTGTTATCAGCATTAAATAAAATGTCAATGTGTCCCTCTGTTAATCAATTTTATAGAACAACTTAAAATAAAAAAAATGTGGCTGGTATTTTCGGTTATGAGTAAAACCGAGAAAATTGTTTTTTAAGAAACAGAATTAATTATTTATTAATATAGTATATACATATTATGTAGTTACGCACAAAATTGATACGATGATGGGCTGATGGACTGAATGATGACATTTTTTGACAATTTATTTACAGACAGACATTTTTCAATAAATATTTTTTTATGTTTTTTTCATCCATTTTTTACCTTTTTAATTATTTTTATATTATATACCATTTTTACCTTTTTAATTATTTTTATATTATATACCATTTTTTTTTTTAATTTTTTAGTAGAATTTTTTTTTTGGAACCCACAAAATCGAAAAAAAATGTTCGTATTTTTTGACCTATTCGTTAAATCTATGGTGATATTTTTGATGGTGATAAATATTTCTATGACCAAAATTTAATTCTTGTGAAAGATATATGTTTTCGATAGAGCTTCAGAGAATCTACCACTCCGATGTAGTCTATAGAATTTTAATTTTTTAATTAAAAAAAAAAAAAAAACCGAACCTTTCTATCACTAAAGTTACAATTATATACATTTACCGAATATGTAGCCAGCTCTCTGTCTAATAGCCTAAGCGAAGCAAAAGAGTTGAGTGAATGGTATTTCATGGACACTTTTGATGCCCAACTAAATATAATAAAATCAAATTTTTAATTATACTGATTATTCCGTTTTCCAAAAAGCTGAATTCATCTTCTTTACTCCAAAAATCTCTCCAATTTAAAATGCTTTAAACACAACAATTTTTTTTATATTTTTTCAGATAACAAGTTCAAATTGGTATATCGAAATAGTCAAATAATGTTCACAGTATTACACAAGAACCTATTTGTTTTTTATGCAAACTCTAATAAATACTAAAATTGGCACATCGTGTTTTTCCAAAAATTAAATTAACATAAACGAAAACACACAAAAAAAAAATCTTTTTTTTTTTCATTCACATGAATGTCCTCAAAAATCCACACTCACTGACCCTGAAATGATTTATTCAATTCAAAACGCCTCCAAATGAATAAGCCAATTTCCATTCTGTACACTGAAAAAGCATCAATTTCAATAAACAGACTTCGTAGAAAAAAAAAAAAACAACAACCGAAATTTACACACAAAATAAAACAGGCATCTCAGTTATCTCAAAACAGCAGCTTATCCATAGAAAATCCTTGCATATAACCAACGTCTTACGTGGGCTCATGGTTTTTTTTTTTTTTTTTTGGTTTTGGTTTTCTTTTTCACATTCGAATGAACCAGTCATTATGGTTTTTTGGTTGTGCTAGGAGAATCAGCTTCAGCAGCCATTGCCGCGCTTTCACAACGCCCAATAGAGCCTAATAAATAAGCAGCAAAATCAACATCTCCCACAGGCTCTTTATTATTATACCACACAGGAATACGACACCCGAATGCACGAACAAAAAAAAAAAAGAAACAGAACTTAATTTATTTTCAAAGACTTTGCTCCGTGAGGCAGGTATTTTTCTCTCCCAACTTCAGCCAAGAAATAAATTCATTTTAACTTAAAAATTTTCATTTTATCCACATCATATAATAGCGCGTTCGGAATACATATATTCCACCAGTTGTTTTCATTTTTTTTTTTTTGTTGGTGTTCTAGGATTCGTTATAGAAAAAGTGTTGTTGAAGGTGAATTTCTTGAAGTGCAGAACATAAAGTCACACAAAACCTAATCGAGTATGATCACGTGGTCAAAGAATGAAAGGAGTCATCTTCTCACAAAATCCACCTTTAAACTTGTTGTTTTTTTTTTGAATTTGTAGGTTTTGGTCAAAACAATTACTCCATGCAAAAAAAGTACGTATACGCCACAGTGAATGATTCTCTTAAAATTATATTTATCGATAATATAATAAACAATTTCAACTATTGCATCAACTGACAAATTATGCAACTATTTTTCCACCAAGAAATAGCAAAATAATTGTTCAACCATTTTAATTTTCCATAAACAAACACTGACAAAAAATATGTCATAAAATTAAAAACCAAAACATTTGTAATTTAATTTTGTAAATTTTTTTTTAATTGTATTAATTTTTCCATAGATAAACTGTGTTAACTTGGTTCCAAAAATGTCCGATTTTTCACTAAAAGACTTCCACTTTTGACCCCCATTTTTTCGAAAAAATAGATTTTAAAAATTTGGGCGCCATAAAAACACCGCCTCCGAAAAATCGGTTTGTTCCATTTTTTATGTTTTCGATAGTCTTCTTTAAAATATCATTGACCACAGTTTAACTTTTTTTGACGACCGCTAAAAATATTTTTTTTTTTTTTTTTTGCGGTTTGAAACAAAAATTTTAAATTTTTTTTATTATTTTTTCAATTATGGGCATTCTGCAAAATATCATTATCTAAAATATACACCCTTTAAAATTACTCTTACGAATTGGAAAATTTTCAAAATTGAAGGTATTGCGACGGATTACGATTATATAAAACTATTTATTTATATATACCATTTTCAATATTGTTTTGTTTTTGAAAAATCTATACTTGAAAACGGGGATATTTGATTAAGTTAATTAAGTTTTGTATTCTATAGTTCTTCAACAAAGGAACAAGTTCAGGTGATCCAGTAGTAAATTTCACTTTTAAACATTTACATATTTTTAAATGAATAAATATTTTTTATTGTAAAAAAATGTGTTCAAACTCATTATTTAAAAAAAAAAAAGTTTTGGGAATTTTATTTTATGAAAGTCTTCCCATCACTGTAACTATGAAAAAAACTTTAATTATTTAATACTCTAACTCATAAAGTGTTTTTATCAAAATCAGAGGGTCCGCGGATCTTTAAGTTCTTAGCTCTAACAATTTTTTAACTTTTTTTTCTCCAACATTTTGAGCTTTTGAAATATTTTTGTTTTTTACTTTTCAACTTTGATTAACTAATTTTTTCTTGTTTTCGTTCAACCCCCTCGAAAAATAAATTAAATAAAAAAGCGGTTGGGTCCGACCCATACTGATAACTTCCCATTTGTGATCTTGAAAACTTTATATTTAGTTTTTTTCAAATAATCAAATTTTCTGCGAAACAAACTTTAGCGGTTAAATTCAAACAATCATTATTTTAAGATTGAAAAGCATTTTAATTATTTAAAGAGATTTACGAAATTCACATTTAAGTATATGTCAAATATGTATATACCCGCTGTAAAAAATTTTATTATGTTTAAAATTAAATACCTAATGGCAAAGTCAATATCATTGCTCGTTCTCAAGATATTCGAGTCGAAAAACCAATTTTACCACTTTTTAGTTTATTTTTTTTTTAATATTTTTTGTCAAAAACTGTCAATTAGATATTTGTCAAAATTTATCCTTTCATAAAAAATTGTACTATGTATAAAATAAAATATTTTAGAAGGCACAATCGTTGTTCGTTCTCATTATATTCGAGCTGAAATACAATTGTAACTACTTTTCTTCAGAATTTTTAACAGTTTTTGATTTTTTGTTAAAAAACTGCCCATTCAATATTTGTCAAAATTTTATCAGTTGCTAACAATTATGTTATGTAGAAAATAAAATAAACAAGAAGTCAATATCGTTACCCGTTTTTGAGAAAGTTGAGTCGAAAAACAATTTATACAAATTTTTGGTAGAATTTTTAATTTTTTGTAAAAAAACTGTTCATTGAATTTTTTTGAAATTTTCACCAGTAGTCAAAAACAACATTTTTCGTAAAATAAAATTATTTTAAAGTTAATATCGTTTTTCCATCTAAGGATATTCGAGTTATAAAAATTTTTTTTTTAGTTTTTTTTTTGATTTTAAAAAATAATGGTATATTTATTTTTTTCCAAATTCATATCAAATTTGTATGACGTCATAATGTGTTGAATAAAATTTATTTCAAGTCAAAAGGATTATTTGTTCGTGAGATATTTGAGCCCAACCAAAATTTTCACTTCTTTTTTAAACTGCTATAGTAAAAAAACAACTGATTGAATATTAATAAACGCCTTTTCAGCTTCTTTCGAAGTTATATTATCTGTAAAACAAAATTTATTTGAAGTCGATATCTCTACTCGTTCTTGAGATATCGACGACGAAAAATTGTACCAGAACGTACGGACGTACGGACGTACGATAGTACGTACACACGCACACACAGACATCTCTCTAAAAATGATTGATATAGGCTCTAGAGACCTTGAAACGTCGATAAATGTCAAAAATTTCAATTCGACAAATCAGACCGATTACAATAACTCCCTATGGGAAGTTAATAAATAAATTCCGTTTTCTAAAATACCGCTTTCTTAAAATACCGTTCAAATACCGTTCGGCCCGCTAAGACATACAGTATATCTGTTTAAGGCAGTTCATACTGCCAGAGTCCACACCAATTACACATCATACCAACCCAGTTCATACAGAGGGACACTTCATACCCAGGAATAGTTCATACGTAAACAATGTACTTCGAGCAACTAACACCCTTCGCTCCGTGAACAAAGCCCATGGAAAAGTGAAAGTGTCCGTCAGCTGTCTTCATATTTGAAATTTTGGCATGAACACAATAATCTTTGTTAGCGTCTGACCACTCGCGGGTCAAGAACCACACCCGCTGACTGACCTAGCTGTGCCATCTGCAAGCATTCCAAGTACGACCTCGAGGAGTAGTATCCAGTAATTCAAGAAGCCGCAACAAAGAAATGTCCCCTTAGCTTTTCTTTTCAAACTTTTTAGATTAAAGTTTAGATTTAAGAAATATTATATTTAGCTTTAAATTTTAGCTTGTACTAAGCTTGTAATATAATTAAAATTAAATTAAAAATAGAGTATAAGTTAAACACAAGTGATCTTCTTGACGGTTAGATAGAGAAGAAGGTATTTATTTTAAAGCATTATGTCAATGTTACATACATAAGTCATTATCTTCTTGTTAATTTGGCATCTTCAATTAACTGTGTAAAGTACTCCCCAGCAATATGATTATTATCATAAATTCCTTTAATCCATTATAGAATGCATGAATCTTTCAGAATCATAAAGTATTAACTACATAAATAATCTTGGAACTTGAATAATAAAATAAAGCTTTTCCACAAATCTTTCCTATTGTTATTTAATTAGGACTCGAACATTATAAAATTTCTCAATAAACAAATTAATTAAATTCCAATGAAACATTTCTCAGAGACATGCAATAGATTTTTGAACAAAGAAAAACCACAAAATTCTCTGAGCATTTGTTCCGTGGAAGAACCTTATCCACACTTGAACTGTTTTGTGTGCTCAGATAAATTACACACCACATATCCGACGACCATACTGTTTGTGAGGAATTTCAGCATAATTTGCTCCAGATTATTTTAATCGGATCATCATGGACCACGTATGGCGGTCATAGAATTTTGTTTTAGCTTGATTAATATTGGAGAATGCGAATTTTGCTTCAAGAGTTTGACAATTTCGTGGAAAAAAAAGTTAACAAAATCAAACCAACAAAAGTCATTTTTTTCATAATGTAAACCAGTAACCCTGAAAATCAGAAAAAAATATGAAACTTTTTTTTTTGTATCCAATGGTTTCTGAGGCAGGGAATCCATTTCAAGTCATACGTTTTCTCCATGAGATCGAATAATGGATTGACCAATGGATCTTCCTGTGTGGACCAGATTAACGCCTGCGAATCATCATCAAACAGTGCGTTGAATATAGATAACCACTTCACTTGCTGTTTATTGACTGCGTTCCACAGTGTCTCTTTGACAAAATTTGTCTATGTCTATCTTACTAGCGATCATCTCTTACGGAGATGGCCACACAGTTCAATATTCACCTCTACTGGGTACCGGGTCATAGAGACGTTCTAGGAAATTGCAAAACCGTTGAACTTGCAAAACAAGGAACAACTTTATTTCTGTTGGCTCACAAAGCTAGTTGGGTAAGCCTTGGGCTACATGTGAACTCATGCTAAAGCAAGATACTGTAGAGAGAACAAAGTACAGGTGGAATAACATCACCACCTGTTTAACGACAAAACTAATTCGGCTTTAACTTAGTGCCAAACGCTCTAAACCATTGATCTCCCTGAGTAGAATGCATATCAGAGCTGTAAAATTTCAAGTACCAGTACCTGGTACCAGTACTTTTTTGAAGTACCAGGTACTTAAGTACTAAAGTACTTGAGCAGTACTTTTGCAGTACTTTTGCAGTACCTGCCATCCAATAACCCAAAGTACTGCAAAGTACTGCAGGTACTGCAAAAGTACTGCAAAAGTACTGTAAAAGAACTGCAAAAGTACTGCTCAAGTACTTTGGTACTTAAGTACCTGGTACTTCAAAAAAGTACTGGTACTTGCCGGTTTTGCAGTAGGTACCAGTACCAGGTACCATCTGCTCAAGTAAATATTTCTGGGCAACAAGTTTTGTAGAAAATGTTCAATACCTTAGGACTCCCCTCCTCTCCTGATGGCGGAACCGAACTGAGTATTAGCAAACGAAGAAAACAAAATATGGAGAAACAAATCTATAAGCTTAAAGACCAAGCTATGACTGTTCTACTTTAATGTTGAATACGTGCTTCTTTACGGTTGCAGCACTAAAAGTCAAATCCGATGTCACAAAAAGTTCCAAACGTTCTTGAAGACTTTTTGGCCCAACCGTATCTCGGATCATTAACTTTATACGAGAACCGTTCAGGAATCCATTGGCTCTATCATAAGAAGACGTAAGTGACAGTTGATTTTCCATACGGTTCTAAAGGGTAATGAATGCATTGTGGGTTAACCTAAGCAGGCAGACCGACCCAAAAGCCCTTGGTGCAGAACGGTCGAATAGGTCGACCCCAGAAAACTTAGATTGGGTACAAAAATTAATTTAGGTTAAGTAATCGATCGCCATTTTGGAAAAAAAAATGATATCATAGGTGGTCTGATTTTGGAAACTTTGTCACGATGGGTACAAGACAAGAAGAACTTAAAGGTAGAACTATAATAGTCGGACGTGGTAGGAAGCTAATGTCAAAACCGAACGAAAATTATTAGCTTTCCGAACACTCAAATGAAGAAGTCAGCCTTATTATGTCCTTCCACCATTTTGATTTTTGTATCTATCTGTCAAATCACTTTCGCAGAACCCGTCGATGAGCGCTCTTGACATCGATAGCGAAAGTTAACGAAGCTTAACGAAAGGCACCTAATCGCAATTATGGGCGTGTCATATAAATTCCTCGTATTCGCTCCGTTTCTTACGACCACTTCAGCTGACGTTCAACGATTATAATTCTACCTTAAAACAATCAAGAATTTGTCGGACTTAAGCGACGTGACGTTTTAAATTAACTCATTTATTAACAACTGGAATAATCCTTGATTAGTGACTGGCCTTTAGTTTAAAGGAAGCTGAGCCACCAAAACTGTTGGTGAAATTCAACCTCTCATCGAATGCTTCCATCTTTAGACTATGAAGCCGATGCCGTACTTAGATATTCTCGTACTTCAGGAAATTTATAACGTATCCCAATAGGACTTTATAATACATTCAAAACGTGAATGGTATGAAGATTGAAGTTAGAGGGCAGCCCCATGGTGCCTAACGATGACTCATACCTCCTCCATAGATGTTGTGTTGTGTCCCAGCCGATTCACTGCTGGCTCTGGATGGCGGCGGCGGCGCCTCGTTCTTTTACATATACTACTCGCATATAGAAAAAAGGAATATACCCCCGCCCAGCCCGAAGCCTTCAATACAATGTGGCTTCCTGCCTGAAATAAGGTTTCACTTTAATAGGTGCCATAGACACTACCGCACAGCATCCACTCGTGTGGTAACCACAAATGGATTTCAAAGGATGGGTTTCCAGAAGTCGAATCTGTTATTAGGCATAAACAAATACATTGGTTAGGAAATTGGTTTTCCCAGTGTGTACAGTTACCCTCTCTCATTCTCTGATCTGCTGCACTGATGCTGATGCTGATGGTGAATTCAAAAACGATACCGGTTTTCTTTCAATATATATTAGGTAGAGTATATCCATTCCATATGGGATTCAGAAAACATTATTGGAAATTCGTGTTAGTGCTTATAGCTTATGGGTGAGTTTGGTGGCGGAAATTTTTGAATTCGTGTTGCTGTTTGTTGCAAATGGGGGGGGGGGATGGGAGGGGTTATAATAAACACACGTTTATTGGATTGTGATTACGATCATTGGCAAAAGGTTATATTGCCTATCGCACTGAATTTATGAGGTGTGAAGTTCAGTTAGATTTTTCATTACCTAAAGGCTAATAACGCAATGCACAGTTTCAAATCCAGGCAGGGTGCGTAGGGGGGTTTTCTTCTTCCTTTGTTTTTTTTTTTTTTTTTTGAATTAGCGACCAACAAAATGTTCATCCCTTTTTTTTGGAGGATTCGGCAGAAGTCAATGTCTGCTGCTGCGGAATGAGTGGGCTTTTGGTTTAGATTTGCGATAATAACCCGGTGGTTGTGCTGAGTAGTGCTGAGTCGGTGGAAATTTATGATTTATGAATGTAACTGTCGACGTTTGTTATCGCAGAGAGTCGAGTCGGCCGGGTTCGGTTCGGTTCCATGGAAATGGGATACACATGATAGTTTTCCACTAAGGTATATCTAATAATGTAGTTTGGTGTAGGAGGTAGAGAGGATATATGTGCCGTCGAGTATGAAATGCTGTTACTTTACATGAATGAAAGGAACAACGGAAATAAAAGGATGTGCGACTTCCTTTCGTTGTGATAAGACTTCAAATGCGAAAACAGTTATTTTGTGCAGTCATAATGCTTTCACAAGAACTGAAAAGCAATGCAGCTGTTCATAGAAGCTTATATATAGGAAGTTTGTGCTTCCATCGAAAACTGTATATTCTCGTGCCCAGGGCATTGATATAAAATTTGGGAACAAACATGGTTAGAGTTGAAAAAAAAAATTTGCTAAAACATATCCCATAGATTATCTAGGAGCAGTGAGGAACTAGATATAGATTCCACGAAAAAGATGGAAATGAGAGAAATGCAATGATACAGGGTCTTCCCATATTATTCAAACTATCAAATGTATAGACGAGCCACTATGAGTTTCAGGAAGTCAGTTTTTTTTTTCAAACTGCAATTTAACCCTGAACATGATGATAGCGATAGGTAAGGTTTCTTGCCTCACAGCACAACACCAGACAAAATTTTGAAATACAGAATTTCGCAATTCAAATTATGAAACTTACAGAATTATAACCCCAACCACAATTTTTTTATCATTTACAGTATTTTGAAGACAGAATTTTAAAATTTTGAAATACATACATTTTGTTTATTGTTTCTGAATTTTAGAATAAGTAATTTTTGAATTAGATATAGAATTTTGGAAACTGAAACTAAGCTCTTACCGAATTTTTGAACTACATAGTTTTTAAGTACAGAATTTTGTAACCCAAATTTCGGGGCACTTACATTATGCCAGCAAAATATGACTTCCAGTGATCTGATTTTGGTAAAGTTTTATTTTTCCACAATAAAACGCTTATACTGACTCGTCTATAAAGGTTTTTTGTATGCAATATACAAATATAACAAAATAACGATTTTAATTTTTGATTAAATTCCAAAGAGATGTAAGTTAGTTCATCGCATACAAATTTTTTAAAAAACTTTTATTCTAAAATAAGACTTCTACTTCTATGTCTCATTTATGTTCGCTACTACTCGTATATGTACCTACTTCACAAAATCTAAAATCCTTTCATCTGTACTTATAGGATTTCCTTTTCCATTAGGAAGGATATAAATTATTGTCACTTTTATTCCAACTCACGTGCAACAACTCCACTCATATCTACGACAAATCAAAACATCAGCAATCTCATTTTTTTTTTAACAAAAAGAAAAAAAAAGAAAGCTCTCGTGGTACCTATTCTTGAACCTTAATTAATGTGATGGCAGGGATTTTTGTTGCATTTTATTTCTATCCATCCAGGCTAGCTATATTGTGATACCATCATCAAGCCATATTGAATGATAAAAGCTAAATTAAATAAGAAAAAAAAAAACAAGTGGCAACTGCAGGCGGTGGTAATACAGGCAATAGTGTCTGTACCATCATCAACTGTCGGTTTCTTAGTAGCAAAGTTTTGAGAGCCCATAGAGATGAGAGGACGTGATCTGAAAAAAAAAAAAAAATATTTTATATATACAGGACCTATGGAGCTACTTTCTGGCTTTCAATTTGACGTTGTTAGAGTGTTGCAAGTAGAGTTTTGTGCTCTAAGTGGTGACAGCGACGTCCTCAAAATATTATATCCGTCTTTTATGGAATGACGGTTATTACGGAAAAGTTTTTTTTTTTTAATTTTTTTTTCTCTCATCTCCTTCTTTCCGCAAATAAAGAAAGTTCTTAAGTCTAATTAATTTTGATTGGGTATCTTATGAGTCTAATAATTAACTATTAAGACTGCTATAGGTTTATATCTGCTAAAATGCTTCAAAGTACATTTCGTGGTGGCTCATAAATTGGGAAAAAAGAAAACTATACTTTTAATGGAATGCACTTAATTTATAAAAAAAAAATATTTTCAAGGAGATTAAGGGCAAACGTGTGTCTTTGGAGGTGACAGTAGTTCTTGAAAAGTAAGAATTTATCAGTTCGTGAAACAGATGTTGTTGTACAGTGGCCTTCATGCACTGTCCTTTGAATTGATTTTCTCGGGCAAATAGTGATGGATTGGTATTTGAATATATTATACGCAAAGACATTAATCAAATTCTAAATATGTTTGTGTATCTATAGACATATCATTCTGCCACAGAAGTTTCAATGGATGCCTATGTAACCAGTTTAGGGATGTGGTCAACCTTCGCCCGTAGTGTTAATCATGTGCCGCACTATGTAACCAATGGCCAATGGTATTAAAGGCTGGTAAAATTATTGTTTCATATAGATAAATTTAATAGGTAGAAGTAGATGTATATAAGGTTGGTAATTATTTTAAAAAGTCTTCATACCTTATATATCATATATCATCTACCAAAATCATTATAATTTTTTTTTTTGATAAAAATTTGTTTTTCAAGAAATGGAGTTGTAAGAACCATCTTATTATTATAAAAATACGAACAATTTAAAAAGAGTTTCGAAAACTACTTGGTTGATTTTTGTGTATCAAAAAAAAGATTAATATTTAGTAGATCCATAAAAGTAAGCCATAAAGTAAGCTGTGTATAGAATAAATGTTTATTAATTATTAAATTTTACAATTTGGGAATTTATTTCTTAAAAATAATACCGTCGAACTTGTCTACGGCTCGGCAGGTCATTGAGTTTTTGCTTACCTTGGTCACCCTGGTTTTGGTATTTTTCAGCTTGCGCATTATGTATAACCATTTGGCATGGTTTTTTAATGTTTTATTTAAAACAAAAAAAAATATGCCTTAGTTTAAAAAAATGGAGCTAACATAAAAATGTTAAGAAGAATTTTCTCTTTTAGCATAACAAATATTCATATTCATGAAGCCATTGGTGAAATACAGCTCCACACAATCGATAATGTGCTTAAAAATTGGACCGATCGTGTAGGCTACTGCATGGCCAGTCGAGGCAGCCATTTGAATGAAATTATTTTCCATTACCAACCGGAAGGATGGTACTTTCAAATAAAGAAGAAATTTGAGAAAATATTCAGTAGTTTTTTTATAGCATTTTCCAAAAAAAAAGTTATTTGGCGGACCCTTTATTAATTAAAGCTTTTAATTGGCGTTTCTACCATTTTTTTTTTACTCACTTCTATTCTTTATGCAATTAGATTTCTATGACATAAAATTAAAAAAAAAAATCCATCTTTCTTCGGCATTCAAAGTTTCGAAATCGATTTCTCTGAAAAAGTAGGTGGTAAAAAAAAGTTAATGTTTGTCATTAAAAATTTAATTTATAGCAAAATACAACTTGAACCACTTTATTGATTTTTTTTTAAATTCTCCGCGACTGTAATTTTTGGACAGAGACTTATTAAGACTTTCGGTGATTTTTCCATAAAATTGTATTCCTATTAAATAGGAGAAATTCCAGCTTAGTACTGAGAAGAGACTTAGTCAAGAGAGACATCAATTTTTCAAATTTTTAGGAGACCGAGACGATGCATCATGGGACAAAATGTTTCAATTTCTGTAAAAAAATATTCACCATTTTTCAAAAAAAAATTATCTTTTAAAAAAATGAAGGTTTACTATTACATAAAATAAAAATGTTGATCATAATAAGTCTAGTCGTTTGTGAGAATATTTCAAACCAAAAATTCGGTATATTCTGCAAACGAATAACTCGTTAGAGTCAAATCAAATCGAAGGTTCAGGTAACGAAAATGCAGATGAGCTGGCAAGGTAGGCTCAGCACTTGAACCTCTCTCATAGACCAAAACACAGGAATCACACTATGCGAATTGAAACTAAACTTCGGTAACATTATTGTTCACAAATCCAACGAAAGATGGAATCTCGTAGAAACTTGTGTTACTACCAGGAAACTATGGCCTTGATGCGATAAGAAAAGGTCCATACCATAAAAAGAAAATGGGGCTTAGTATCGATCATCTTTGCAGAGGAACCGGTGGAAGAAGAGCATGAAGACACTGCCCACTTTCTTTGTCACTGTCCACCACTCTGCCACACTAGGAAGAAAGCCCTAGGCAACTGCTTCTTTAACGAATTAGAAAAACTATCAGAACTCTCAAGGAAGAGCTTACTGAACTTCGTCAAGACCTCCAAATGAATAGACGAACCATTGGATTCATAGGTTAACATTTCAAGAAGTTACAATACTTCAGGGTATCACAATGGATCTACATTGATCTAAGTGTGACGGTAACAAAACCAACTGTCAGCCCAATAGACCTAACCTAACCTAGCCTAGAGTGGTCTTCGAGATAAATAAGTTTTATCTCAACGGTTATATGACAGGAACCAATATTTTAAGAGTTTAAAAAATTCAATTGTGCCACTGGGGAATTATCTTTAAACCTTAAGATCCAGATTTGAAGATAGTCACTTAACTAATAGAGAGCTACAATCCGACAGGCCGACAGACTGACGGACTACCTTCTTTCCCTAAAAAAATTGATGGAAATAACAGGAGGTTATTTGGTTAGCTTGGTTTGCATGACAGTTTGTTTATGCCGTTTACCTAAATAAATAATAAATAAATTACCTAAATAAAATAAAAATCAACTTTAAAAATATTTTTCATCACAACCTATTCATATCACATTTGATATAATTATTTTTTTAATTATTACCTTAAATAAGCTTAAAAATATACACCCGGTCTATGCATTATTTGAAAGGATTCACAGTCGAAGTAATTCGATAAGAACATTCTCCATGACTTTTATGTATCCAAACCATGCAGGCAAAGATGAAATAGGCGGCTTTAGCGGTCAAATATTCTTCGAAAACATAATGCAATAGAAATTCCCTTGGAAAATGTGACGAAATCTCATTTCTGGAAAATAATAGGAGCAGCTGTAAGCAATAAAAGCGATGCGACTGTAAACATTGTCCGTTTGATACAACCATTAAACGATACAGAAGAAGTTGATGAAGCTGAGTTTACTGTTTTATATTTTGTGGTGAACATCTTTGTTATTTTTTATTTAAATAAGAAAATGATTATTTAAAGAGAAGGTGTAATTTTGTTATTCAAAGAAAAACCCCATTTTTCGAGATAAAAGATCGGATTTTTATTTCAATATAAATAGGAAAGTATGCCATTAATAATGGGAAACAACAACGGCTGCGCTTAATCAGCAATATCCTTTTCGTGAAATTTTCCCTAATCAAATCGCAAAGTGGCTGCTGTATGCCCTCAATAGCTTCATAAATTTGATCTCTGAGGTCTTGAATAGACGGATTTCGGATCATTTTCATGCATTTCAAGGACCCAATCAGCAAAAAGACGACGTTGTTGATGATCGGCTGGCTTGAGTTCTTGTGTTAACTGAATTTTATAATTCTAAGACCTAAGTTTTATGCAAAATACGGTGTAATGACGTTTGTGGAACGCCAATTCCAAAAAACGACGAGGAATGAGCAAACCTGGGATTTCTTAAACACTTTGGGCTGAAGTAGCAAAATTCTCAGCGTTGTTCTTGAGCAACGTGCACCAGTTTTATTCTTCACATCGCTTACATATCCTGACATCGACAGCTCAAATTTGTCCACCAATTTCTGAATCGCGGTCCGGCGAGGTGCTTCACGATGAAATTTTTTAGTTTTAGTAACTGTCTCTGTCAAATTTTCCCCATTTTTAAAGTGAATTTTCTACTTGTGAAATGTGAAAAAATTACAGCTTTAAAAGTGACAACTACCGAAATAACGGGCTATTCAAAATAAAACCTCTTATTCGAAAACACTTTAGCTATTAATAAACTCCAGTTTCTTATCTGATTTTTTTCAAACAAAAAAATATCAGCTAACGACAAATTTAGGAGAGGAAAAAAAACTCAAATTCGCTCAATTTCAGCTCAAGAAAATAATTCAAAATTAACGGCTTCCGATATAAAAATAAAAATCTCCCGACCGAAATTCTGATTTGTGATTTTTTTTTTTCAATTGAGATATGTAGCTATTTAATTTTTTTTTTTTTCATATTTAGAACCGTGTTCGTGTAGCATTCCAATACGTAATTTTATTTTTCAATTTACCTATTTGGAAACTTCTGAAAACTCACAAGTTTTTAAAATCATGACACCTATCAAGTCATAGGATTTTTTTTTCAGGATGCCATTCCAAATTTCAAATAAAAATTTGACTTTGTCAAAATCCGAGATTTTCTATTAAGTTTTAGCTAAATGGTGTTGTGGTTTCATTGCAAAAATAAATAAAAATTGATTATAAATAAGGAGTCTTTCAAAATCAAATAAAAAGATAGCATTCTCAAATCTCCGAGTAAGCTTAATAAAAGATCTAATTTTCTAAAAGTCTCTTAAATTAAATTCTTGCATTTTGCTTAGTTTTTGTGTTATACCAAGAATATTAAATAGTGACCAGTGTGACTATTTTATCAGAAACGCAAGGCTAATACCTTGAACGGAATTGTTCCTTTCTTCGTCTAACTTTCCATAGTCTTTAACAGCTGCTGTTATTGAATTGCAATGTAAAATTAATTTTTATTTTATTTTTAATTTCAACATAGCTACCCAATATTTAAAAAAAAAAAAAACTTGAAACCTTCAAACTTA
Source organism: Syrphus vitripennis (assembly GCA_958431115.1). Taxonomy (NCBI): domain Eukaryota; kingdom Metazoa; phylum Arthropoda; class Insecta; order Diptera; family Syrphidae; genus Syrphus; species Syrphus vitripennis. Next base: position 93,295,315 of record OY288110.1, read on the forward strand.
CAACAACAACAACAAAAAAAAAAACAAAAAGCGTGATAAACTGCACGTTAATGTACATTGTACATAATGATGAAGTTCCTCTCTCACATCACAGTAAGCAAGTTCAAAGTTTATTTCCAGCTCATTTTTCAAAACAGTGTCTTGGCAGTTCTACCATTATACTTCCATATATATATTTTTGCTCGCAATGGTATAGTCGTATACCTTACGACTCTTGCCACATCAGTGCCACTGTAGCCGCAAACTTCTTTGTTGAATAATAGCTGCAACTAAGGGTAAACTTAGACTTCAAATATTTCTTGTTCTTGTTCTTTTTTTTCTGCACGAAGTACTTGATGGTTAGTTAGTCTTTTCCTCTTCAACTTTTTGCGTACTTTTTGGTACTTGCTTGCTGCTGCTGCTGCTCTGTTCCGCATTCTTCTTTACGGAAATCCCTTGGAAAAGCGTATATGCCATGCCCCAGTTGTATAATAACGAGGATTATTTTTCGTCCTTATATGCATCATAAGGAAGTAGGTATAACCTATAGGTACAAGTACCTCTGGTATAACCAAGTCGATGCATTTTCCTCAAAAGATGTATCGTTTGTACTTTATCTTCTCGTATATATAACTCTCATTATGAAAATTAATAATCCTATACACCATCGCACGCACATCACACAAAAGTGTTCACATCATCTCGTCCTGGACCAAAAAGGAACACCTTCAGTTTCTCTCCATCAGCCAGCTCTCTTAGCCACAGAGGTAAAATTTAAAGCATCTTAACATCGCTTATTCATTCACAGCCTAACATCATTATGGACTGGAAATTAAGTTAGATTTCCTGAGTTGAGTTGAGTCAAATGAAATTCAATTCATAATAATCCTTTTGAAAAAGTGGTCTTATGGGTGTTAAAAAACAGAACAAGTATTTCACTTGAAGCTATAAGAAGATGAAGAGCTGGTTTGCAGGTACATATAGGTATATGCGGTTTGTGAAGCTTTGTAGGTACCTCATCTGTGACAAGAGGAACCTACCTGTTATAAGGGTTATACGCGTGATGAATAACAACAAAGATGGATGATGGTAAAAGATGACACAGAATGAGAATTCACATTTCGACACAAGGATATGCAAGGCAGGAAATAATAATATCATTTTTGTTTAAGATATAGAGGTAAACGAGGTTATGGAAACTAGAAAACTTAAACCTAAAACCGAACCTTCTATGGGTATATATAGTTTTCTGTCTGTCTGACTTGGAGTGTTTCTGTATCGCAATTCCTTAAAGCTCGTATGGTAGTTTAATATTTCCATGATGCGTAAGTACTCTCTCTATTATCCCTTTTTCCTCTACCGGTTCTCGTATGCGATGTCTCGAGAGTATGTCCTCTGATGGTACAACAAGCATTTAATGGAGTGCCTGTCTGGGAAAAGTCTTCCGTTTCAAGGAAAGGATGTTTTGCATATGGGTCTGACTTTGGAGACAACTGGGGCACTTGTCTTTGTTTTTACAGGCTATCGCACTCTTGTGTTGCAACAAGGGATCAAATTCCGTATATAAAAGGTGATAAAATATTGTATCGGAGCAGTGTTGTCGGAATGGCTACTATTGTAGTGTTTGGCGGGCTTATCGGCGTAGACTAACGACTTCACATATTCCCACAAAAAATAGTCTAGTGGCGGTGTTAAATTATACGATCTGGAAGGTCAATTCACGAGTCCGAAACTATGCGGTTACCAAACGTTTCCTTCAATAAAATAATTGTAGCACGAGGTGTGGACATATTGCGCCATCTTGTTGAAACCATGGCTCCTGCACATCATGGTTGTTCAATTGAGGAACGAAAATGGCAGTAACGTTCTGATCATCGTGATTCCACCAGCTCATAAAGCACACCAAACTTTCAGTTTTTCTGGAAGTAACATATGTTTGGCTTGCCTCCTCTTCAACCTGGCGTTGGAGAAAGCAATCCGTAATTCTGGCACGGCAACAAGAGATACCATCGTCAACAGGTGCAGACAGATACTGGCTTACGCAGACGACATCGACATCATCGGAAGAACCGAACAAGCTGTACATGTACACGATTCCTTCATCCCGATCGAGTAGGCGGCAAAATCTGGGGCTGCACATTAGTGAAGGTAAAACAAAGTACATTGTGGCGTCAAATGCGAGAAGAACAGTTGGTCAAACAATTAAGGTAGCGGAGCACGAATTTGAAGTGGTGCAATCCATGGGCAGCCGATAACAATATAGAATATATAGAAGAAGAAATACGCGGGCGGCTGCTCAATTCCAACAGAGCCTACTATAGTCTGTCAAAGCTCTTCAAATCCAGAAATCTCACCATAACTTCAAAACTGCTGATGTACAGGACCATGGTCCTGCCAGTACTCACGTATGGATCCTAGACTTGGGTGCTTACCAAAAGACATTCCAACCTCTTAGCCGTGTTCGAGAGAAAATTCTTCAGGAGAATCGTTGGCCCCACATGTGAGGAAGGAAGATTCCAGAGACGGTACAATCACGAATTGTATGCAATCTACCTCGAAGCAGACAAAGTGACAAAAATTAGGCTCGGTAGACTCCGGTGGGCAGGGCACATAGCTCGCATGAGTGAAGAGGAACCGGCTCGGAAAGCCCTTTGTGGTACATTCTACGGTAGACGACAGCGTGGTAGACCATGCTTGCGCTGGAGAGATGACGTAGACCAGGATGCCCGAAGCCTTGGGGTGCGCAACTGGATGGCGTCAGCTCGAGACCGGTATAGGTGGAGAGACTTATTGAAGGACGCCAGAACCAGGTTTCGAGCGGATGATGAAGGTGATGAACATATGTACACTTGAGGATTATCTTCACTCCATGGAAATCGGGATCAGCGGCAATCTTGTTTGAGTCAATTTACACAGTTTGAAAGCGTTGTTCAGGTGTCGGCCTATTCATGTTGAAATGCAAAACAAAGCTTAACAAAAATCATTTGACAGCTGTTGAAATGGCTGTCAGTTAGAAAAGTGTTGCCATCTTAAAGTTATATACTTCTGGAAAAAAAAACACCTTATATTATCGAATTATTTTGAAACTGATTTCGAAAAAAAAACTGTTCATTAAAAAAAATTACATTTCAATTGAAACTGACATTAATGACGGACGCGCTTTAAGAAATACACTTTATATCTTTCCTTAAAAATTTGATTCATTTGTAGTTTTATTATCAAAAAAGAAAGCACGAGGCTCATCAACTCCAAAAAATGCTCTCCTAAATTTATGAAAAGGGCTACTCTCAGAATTTTTGAAACGACGACACTGTTTTAGTACTATTAGTACTAATTTTTAAAGAAGCTATACCACTTTGAACTTATGCCGGCTATTTGTTTTACTTACTATTACTACTTGATGCTTGTTTTGAAAGTTCATAATTCGTAGACATGACGAAAATAAATAATACCAAATAGGAGAAATAGGTTCAAATTTAGTTGGAATTGAGGCTCTTATTTATGATTAAATTACTCCAATAGTTTTTCAATTAGAAATATAAATAGAGTTTTTTATATTATTTAAAAAAACAACACTCAACGAGGCAAACAAATTAATTACAGGTTAGGTCTATGTGGGTACTCTATATTTTTTTTTTATGTCTGGCTTCGTATAGTTTGAAAACACCCATCAACTCTCAAAAAGCTTGAAGTTTATTGTTGGAGTTCAGCCAACAAAAGTCTCTCACATTGCACATTCAAAAAGTGATATCCACTCAGGCAAAGCAGGATATACATACGTGCATTTATTTTGTCATCCATGGTCTCTCTATGCGACAGATGTTTCCGTGTCTGTCATCAAGTTTTGTATTTTTTTTTGGTTTTTTTGCCTTTGCCAAGCATTTAGTGTTTTTTTCTTTTTGTTATAACCCTTTTGTTTTGGTCAGGCACGCAACAGAAAAAGGGTTAGTAGAATGAAGATGAGAAAAAGTGTTTATTTGTTGGTATAGGGTTTGAAAGTTATCAAAATGACATTAATTGCTGCATAATTGGTCAAGAGGATGTCGTTGTTGGACAAATGTTTTTCGTTAAGGACTTTTACAAGTTAATTTTCACTTTTGTTTTCTTAGATGACTTGAAATATAAAGCTTTTAATAATATTACAGGGTGATTTTTTTTTTGGTGAGTTCCTTAACAAAATTGAGACTCTTCAAGAAAGATTGTGAAGCATGTACTTGTCCGATTATAATGATTAGGTTGTCTAGGGAAAGAAAAAATTATTTTTTAAAAAATCATTGAAACATAAATGTAATCAATTGGTTTGAAACTTCATAAAGAAAAACAAAAAATGTAGCTTAAATTATAGCATTAACATAAGATTTAAAATTTAATTTTCAAAACTCATAGAGCTAATTTTTAATAAATAAATTTTTATAAATTTTAATAGATTTTTCACATTCAACATGTAAATTTAATTCATTTATAATATTCTCAATTAATTAAATATTAATTTTTTGATTGTTTGATGTTACAAATTTTTGATTTTAAAAAAGAAAAATTTTGACAGAAAATTCTTGTACATTTGAAATTGTGTTACTATTAAAAAAAAACTTACAAAATAAATGGAAAAAAAGTGGTTCTACATGTATGTATAAGCAAAAATAAAGATAGGAAAAGAACTGGTTAAGTTCACTCCGGAGCACTTTTGAAAATTGTGGCATGTGAGAACAAAAAAAAACGAAAAACGTTCTGAAGACATATTTTTTTTAAACTTTTTTTTGAAAAATTAAAAAAAAAAATCTAAACATAAACAACAAAATATAAAAGCTGTTAAAATATCAAGCAATACCTTTCTTCAAAGCCAAATTAAAAATTTGAAACTCTAAATTTTGAAAAAGTTTTAGATTTAGCAGTAAATTTTGTTCAATTGACCGAAAAATTATACATTTTTGAACATAGATATTTTATCAATTTGTTACTCGTCGAGAGCTGTCTTTTGGCATATTGGCTGACCATTTAAACTTCTAGGCCGAAAGACCAAATCCAGTTTTTATAAAAAAAATCTGAAAAAATTTCGAATAAATACTTTTTTCTTCAATGCAATAAAATATTTATTTCCTTAGATATGGCCTATCATATTCATTATGACCTCTTTCAATAACACGACTTCAAAAACGCATCCGGTTTTTGAAACATCTGAAAAAATATTCAATTTTTTTTCATTTTTTTTTTTTTTGAACCGTGAAAAAAATATGTTTTCAGAAAATTGACAACACTGAAAAGATGTACTAGCTTTGAATTTTATTTCTAAAACATGACTCAAAAGGGACATTCAATTTGCCAACATTCAACGCCCAATTTTCTTACAATTTGCTTATAGGAAACCATTTCAGTGCTTTGGTCCACTCCTGTATACAAGAATCTACAAAATTACTTCAAAGATATCATAAAATTTTTGAGACTTTCAAAAACCGGAAAATTTTCAAAAAATATTTTTTTTTTAATTCTATAAAATATCTGTTGGTTTTTGGATTTCAACTTTTATTTTGAGCTAATGGCTTTCAAATTCAGCTAAATCTGACTGCAAAATAGCAACACTATTTTTACTTTTCTAGTAGAAATTTGTTGTTTTTTCCAGTTGTTGAATTCATGAAAATTCCAATGTTTAAGAATTTGTTAAAGTTAAATATGTTCAATTTCCAAGTTGAAAATTCTTGACCTAGACCTACGAGTGCATACATTATACAGTAAGGAAGAAATAAATTTGATAATTTTTTTTGAAAATAGTTTTACTTATACCTACCCAAAGAGGGCCGTCTACGGCCCTTTAATTTCCATTTAATTGCCATATGATATGAAAGGGAAAGTTTCTAAAAAAAAAAACAACTGACGGCGAAAAAAAAACGCCACACAATAAGGATACAAATTGAGGATAACAAATAAAAATGTGACACAAAAGTAAAATAAAAAAATATAAACACAGAAAAGGCAAAAAAGGAAAACAAGAAAAAAAAAATTACAAACATAAGCACGAGTGTCCTTTGAAGTTTTCAATGAATGAATTCAAAATGTTGAACTACTCTTTTCTGGATTGCTTGTTTTTTTTTTTTAATTTTTTGAAAATATTATTTATTTTAGTCTCAATTTGTGGGTTTGTGGGATTTTCCGTTTACATATTTTTATTAATTTTTTTTCGTACTATACTCAATATTAAGAGCATTCACTTAAGAGTTACATAATATTTTTGAGCTGATTTAGTTTAGTTTATTTTGTTCAAAAAAACAAAAACATCAACAAAAATAAAAATAAAAATAAAAATGTTGGCAGGTATTACATACTTTTGCTGTGACATATAGGATCACATAAATCTTTTCTCGTAAACCAACACAAAATAAAAATACATACACAGTATTATATATATGTATGTATTCCCATCATTGAATCATTTTTAGAAGTTTTAATGGAAAACATCATTCAGTGTAGAGAAGTTTGTCGTTGAAAGTTTGGACATGTATTTTACTTTACATTTCATTGAGTATTTTTGTGCAGAACAACAATGGGTTCCGACAAAATATATATTTATGTACTTATGTACTGATGCTTGTTGTGAAGTAAATTTATTGAGTTTTTTTTTTTTTATTTTCCGAAAGTCTTCTTTTTTGGTCCTTGAATCAGAGATTTTAATTAGTATCAAAAACAGAACATTTTTCATGCTTTTTTATATGTACAAGGGTAAAGGACGAAAAATGTTGAATGGTGGGTTTTTGAGTTGTCTCTGCAAGTCTCCTGTGACTTATGAGTAAGTTTATTGTATAGGACTTTATGAAAAGAACTTTTTTTTTCAAATAAATTATTTACGATTGTTGTTAAGTTAACATCGAAAATAAGATTTTTTTGTATTTGACTTATAGTGTTGGGTCGGATGCCTTAGGACTGAAAATAAAAAAAAATACTTATAGAATTAAAAAGAGTTATAATTTCAAAAGATACAATCCACAAGTTGGTACTTAAGTCTTAAGTCATAAGTTTAATTTTCAATTATCCAAAATGCCTCTTTTAAATTCCTTTGTGGAGTAATAAGAGTAATGGTGTACTGGTACTTCCCTTTTTTTTAGGTACATGTGAGTACCTACCAAGAACGTATGGTTAATTGCGAGACGTTTGGTTATAGAGATAGTAGAAAATGCCATTTTACTCAAAAACATTTATGTTTTAAAAACACAATTTTAAGTGATTTTCTTTTATAGAAATACAAATGAGAATTTTGGCCCAAAAATTATAGTCTCCACTGGAAAGCTTAAAATTTAATCTCATTACGAGACAACCCTTGTTAAAGGGTTTTTTTCAGAAACTTTTATATTGTTTCTGCAATTCTTGATTTTAATATTTAAAAATGTTATTTCCAGAAAATTTGGGGAAAAAAATGAGTTTTCGAATTTTTAAGATTTTTGGAAAAACTAGTTTTTTTAGGTAAATTTTCTTACATTTTTTTATTTTTATCTAAATATATGAAAGTTTATGAAATAGAAAGAGAGAGGTAGAGTTAGAGTGAGATGATTCGACCTAACTTAACCTATAGTGAACATTTTTGGGAAATACAAATTGAAGAAACGATTTTTTAATTTATATTATTATTTATTCTACTTTTTTATTGCTATGCAATAAATTGTTGTGCTGTTATAATGGGCAATGTTATTTTCAGAGCAAAAACGAGATTCCTAAAATAATTAGCTGTAGAGCTTCCAAGATCATAATTTTTTTTTCAGTAAAACAATTTGATTGTCCCTCTTTGCAACTTCGAATTTTAAAAGTATTGTTTTTTATTGTAAAGAAGGATACCTAAACGTCAAAAAATACTAGGCAACCCTAACTTTGCAACCTTAGCTTAGGTTCCGTAAATAATCCCGAAAACAAATTTGAATTTATAAAAAAAAAACAAAGTTCCTTCTCCAGATAAATTGAGAAAATATCAATTTTGAAAAAAAAAATCAGAAATCATTGAAACTGAGAAAAAATAAAACAATTTTTATGAATTTGATAATATGTTTTATTAGCCTATCCGACTAGTTTTTTTTTTCAAAAATCGTAAAAATTCTAATAAATACGCAATATTATTTTGATAAAGAAAAATTTCTACCGAAATTCGTGGAGAAGTTTATGAGAATATCGAAAATCAAAAATATGGTTTTAAAGTAGGCACCGCTCATAGCTTTTTTTTTTTTTTTGAGGAAACAAAATTATGTCAAAGAACCCACAAATATTTTTTTTAACAAATTAAAAGAGCTGTTTTCGAGACAAATAAGTTTTGTTTTGACGGTTGTTTAGCAGGCACAAAAAACTTTATTTCTAAAGCTTGAACAATCATTTTAGTGGTTCGCTTTTATTATATCCCCTTACTCTTAGATCTTAATTTTTTAAATTAATTTATTTAAATAAAAACAACTGCTTTATACACTCGTACCTAGTAACTGAAAAAAACCAATGACGTTTCTAGAATGTATATATTAATCAGCCTTTCTATCAATCATGAAGTAATTTTTTTTCCAAGAGGACAAAAAAGAAAAAAAATACATCAAACTACAACTCCTATACATGGTGTTCTTTTCAAAATTTATTAGATATTTTGTAAAAATTTACTTACCAAAAGTCTACAAATTGCCTTGTTTTCCCAAAAGGACATCATGTTGAATACTCCTCTCCTTCTATTTATTTCTATATGTGGTTTGGTAGACGGAATGCTTTATGGCATTATTAATTCACATCCCAGCACGTAGGAAAATATGATGATTGCCTTATTTTGGTTCAATTTTACCCTTCTTTTGGCACCAGCAGCAGCAAATATGCACAGTGTTGTGATAAAAAGAAAAGAATAACTTTCATAAAATATTAAATTTTAAAGATATCAGAAAGATAAAGAAGAGGAAGAAGGAAGAAAGAAAAAAGAAGGAAGGAAGAAGGAAGGAAGGAAGAAGGAAGAAGGAAAAAGGAAGACGGAAGAAGGAAGAAGGAAGAAGGAAGAAGGAAGAAGGAAGAAAGAAGAAAGAAGAAAGAAGAAAGAAGAAAGAAGAAAGAAGAAAGAAGAAAGAAGAAAGAAGAAATAAGAAAGAAGAAAGAAGAAAGAAGAAAGAAGAAAGAAGAAAGAAGAAAGAAGAAAGAAGAAAGAAGAAAGAAGAAAGAAGAAAGAAGAAAGAAGAAAGAAGAAAGAAGAAAGAAGAAAGAAGAAAGAAGAAAGAAGAAAGAAGAAAGAAGAAAGAAGAAAGAAGAAAGAAGAAAGAAGAAAGAAGAAAGAAGAAAGAAGAAAAAAGAAAAAAGAAAAAAGAAAAAAGAAAAAATAAAAAAGAAAAAAGAAAAAAGAAAAAAGAAAAAAGAAAAAATAAAAAAGAAAAAAGAAAAAAGAAAAAAGAAAAAATAAAAAAAGAAAAAAAAAGGAAAAAGATGAAAGAAAAAATAAAAAAAAAAAATAAAAAAGAAAACAGAAAAAAAGAAAAAAGAAAAAAGAAAAGGAAGAATTAAGAAGGAACTATGAACATGAAATAAGGAGAAAGGAAAAAAGAACAAAGAACAAAAAAAGGGAAGAAGGCAGATGGCAACAAGAAAAAAAAGTTCGATAACATAACGAAACTAAATAACAGTTATTTCCACAGCACTGTTTGATTTTTTCTGTTCTATGTTTGTTCCATCCCATTTACTATGACGATACCAGTTGCCTCAAATGATTATTCCATTTTTTCTACAAAAAAAAAAAAAAAACAAGCCCATCAGAGCCTAGGACAAAAGAACCACAAAAACAAGTGCGATAATAATGATGAGATACTACCAGCAACCACCCAAAGCAAAGCCTACAGCTGCACTCAATTTCCTTTCCAAAAACAAAAAAAAAAAACAAGAAAACAAACATGCTCCGAAATATTATTTCACATTTTCAACGTCATAATTCCTTGCAAACGATCATGTGACATTGAATCTTTTATCATAATTTTTTTTTTTTCGGGAACTGATGTTGATGTTGATGTGGTTGTGTGAAATGAAAGGACCATCGTGTGCCATGTAAAATGTTTCCGGCCCTCTTCTGGATTGAGATCCATTTTAGCCGACTTAGTTGAATAAACAATCACGTTCCTTTTGTGTATAAGTAATAAACTCTTTGTATGCTTGTTTTCAAAATCCAGGATAGCAGAAGAAGAAAAAAAAAAAACAAAAACAACAACAACAACAACACTATAATCCAAACGACGGGCTGTCTTGGTTTTTTATACATTTTGGAATTTTTTTTTCTTTTCTTTTCATACTTTCATTTTTTTGGTTTTTTTTTTGGGGGGGTGGGGTGGTTGGGGCGAGTTAATAGGGAAGGCTGGTGAAGTCATGGTCTCTGACATTTGTCAAAAAGATTAATGGCTTCTTCAACTCATATATATACCATTATATGAGCACAGTAAAAGAATGTGACTTTGGGAAACACACACATCCTTTTTATTGAAGGCAATACTAAAAGTTAGAAACAGAAATTCCATATAGGTTTTAATGGGCTTTTGAAATTTTTGCACATCTACCATTCTCTTATTTTGTGTTTTTTTTTTTTGTTTGGAACTGTTTTTTTTTGTCCTGGGGAAATGATGAATAGAAATTGCTATTTGGCACTGTGCTTTTATTTCCTTTCCGGGATAATGATGTGTAGAATGGCCTGGAATGATATGGCTCGACGGAAACATTTATTATTGTATATGCGCGCTAACGGTAATTCATATTCTGGACGTTGTTTTGCAATTTGTGTCAGGTCATTGATTGAATTATTATTGCCAGAGTAATTGACGTTGTTGGTGATATGTTTTTTTTTTTTGTAGTTATTTTCTTTTGAAAAAAAAAACAAGAATGACATGGGACAGGTGATTCAATCGTCAATCAGTTCGATGACATTCGAAACTATTGTCAAATATTTGTATGTATTCCTGTATAGGAAGTGATTCCGAACTATTCATGTGATTTAGATCATAAGCGAAATTTGAGTACATATCTAAATGGAAAAGAAAGGATGTTACTGAAAGCAGGATCTTTGGTTAAGGAACACACAGGAATACACAATTTTAGCAAAAATACTTGAGCAGGTATAAGCCATCACCAAGACTGTTAGAATTCTACGTATGCCAAAGAAGGAAGAAAATGAATCAAGAAGAACAAAGAGTAGAAGAAATAGAGAGTTTCTTTAGCAATTTAACAACGAAAATATTAGATTGCAAAGTGAAGTAGTGAATAGGATCTATTCACAGAATTCAGAAAATGGGGCAGTGGTCATTTCACGGAATTCTTTGGCAGTCTTTCATTCTACCGGAATAAAATTGTCATATTAAGCGATGCGCGATGCCACGATGTTTGCGCGTAGAACTTGGTCTGGAGTTTACCTCCATCTTCACTCCATAAAAGCAGGAATGTTTATCCATATGAAGATGATAATTGTAATGGCCTCAAGAATTTTTCTCGAAACTGATTTATGAAACAGTCTTCATATAACCTCATTAAATCTGAAGAATTCCACAATGGCAAAGCTATCGAATCGCTTATTGTGGATGGAAAGCGGCGTTCATCAACTAGATGATCCTTTAAAAAAGACAAATATTCTAATTCAACTACTGACCACCCACGGCTCTAACGTTCATCCTTCACAAAACGCTGAAATCAATCAGCTTAAGAAAAATATATTTAATATCTTGAAACAGTTCATTAAATTGGACTGTTGACAGCATTATAAACCTCGTGGAGTTTAATGGTTTTGAAACACAAAGCTATCTTTTGTTAGTCAAACGAATATCATAATTTATCTTTATTTAATTGTTACCGACATCAAAGAAACCGAAAAGCTTCGGCATGTGTATTGTATACAATTTTGGTTCCCCAGAAGGCCAAAACACCAACGAAATGTTTCCTGTCTTACTTTGTTTGTTGTTGCAAAAGTGTTCAAATGAAAAAGCCAGTTGCATTCGTCCCATTAAACGATTTTACCGCAATACTGATTCAGCTATGAATCCTAGTCAATCAGCTTACCTTTCAGCCCAACTTTAGACCTGCCTCTCTGTTTGAACATACAGAACTCGTGCGTCAACACCAAATCACTCAGACATAACTCGAATATATTTCAAACGAAGCCTGTTACAATGGGACGTATGCATAAAAAGGGGTCTATGAAATAACTCCCACGAAATAAGTCCCACTTTTAAAAACGAAATAAGTCCCACCAAAAATTGCTATTTTGAAAGTGGGAGTTATTTCGTTTTTAAAAGTGGGACTTATTTCGTCAATTGGTGGGACTTATTTTGTTACGCGTTTTTATTTTAAGTGGGACTTATTTGGTTTTGAGTGGGAATAAATTCGTTTTTAAAAGTGGGACTTATTTCGTGGGAGTTATTTCATAGACCCTTATTCGACGTGTGTTTTTTTCGAAGAGCCAAATACTTCTTATTTTAAATCGCATTAAACAATGAAAAAGTGGGACTTATTTCGTTTATGAAAGTGGGACTTAATTCATTTAAGAAATATATTGTTCAAGGGGGAGTTATTTCATTTTGAGTGGGAGTTATTTCATTTAAAGTAAATTTTTAAATCATTTCATTTTGGTGGGACTTATTTCGTTTTCAAAAGTGGGATTTATTTCGTGGGAGTTATTTCATAGACCCATAAAAAGCAGTAAATGTTTTTACTTGGAAATCTTTGCAGTAGTTAATGCAAATTTCCCACTAACTAGCACAGCAATTTACAAGTAAAAGCATTTACTTTTGTTTATGCATAGATATTAAGCCATCTAAGAGCAGTTGATATCAGCTTCAATTGCAATAGATATACGTTCTCAACAGCCTCAAAATTCCTCTTTCCGCGAACAACGAAGATCAATATTCGAGTCCTTTGCAATGCATTGACACGCCATCAAGCAACCTCCTCTAAACCTTGTTCACACGTCATTGTACATCACGTCTTTTTGCAGTGTAATAGTCATGCATGTCACATTCTGTTTGACCAAAAAAACCTCCTCTACAAAGCCGTGTAAACCGGAGTAAAAGGTCGCATAATAACTTCTTCTGACTTCATCACTAACTAACGATAATTTCAAAAACTTTGCTATCTTCAACTTCGTTCCGTATATCTTCATCATGAGAGTACGACAAAGGTTTCAAAATCAACAATACAGATGAAAACAGTCACGCATTTCACTACGTCCAGCACTCAAACCGCAAATGATCTACCTCTTCCACAATTTTTCGATCTTATTTCTCAACAAACATGAACAGATTATTATGTCCCTTGGAATAAACCAGAAGTGGTGATTCCTGAAACAACAGCGTATCGATTCCTACAAGTTTCCTTCAAAAGAGCTTTGACCATTTGTAGAATTTAATTGTCTCACACACATGGAGCCCAATTGTTTCCGGGTCAATAATTTCACTGCATTACCCCGAAAAATCAGAAAGATAGGGAAAACAAGTCCAACATGAATTGGTCAGCTAAACATTTCGTCTAGGTCACCTATGAATTGTCTTACTCCGCAAGAGGTTTATTTTATGATTTCAAAAAAACATAAGCTTTATAATTAGTTCGGGAAAGGAAATAGCTGCAAATTTGGTTGGGTCTTAATTTCATTTGTGCCATCTCATCTAATATCTTAGCATCCTCATAAAACTCAAATAAAAACAGTCTATAGATACCCACTTACATAAAAGTCTTAAGCCTTATTCTTTCCCGAATAAGGTGGGTAGGAAAATTGTTTTTGTTTTATTACCATCAAATCCCGCAAATCTCGAAAATCTTTCAGCATCATTAATAGCTAATGTGGCAGTTGGGTATCGAGGGGTTTCATCTTCATCTAGTGCCACATAAATCTACTACCGCTCCATTGGTATAGGTACACAAAAAAGCAACAGTTTAAAGCCTTACACTGCCACCTCTGTCATCGTGCGTCGTCGTACCCACGCATCGCAGTAGTAAATCCCTTCCGAATATTATACGGTAAACAAACACGACACGAATAACCACACAGGACATTATCTACTTGAAGGCTTGAACCTTTTACACACACAACAATGATAAAATTATAATTGACTACGAGTATAATATTGCCAAGGCCCCTCTTCCTTATAATGTTCAAAGGTCCCTATGGTCTTCTATAATAGCCTTCCCCTTGTATACGCAATGCATCACATGTACATAGAGGTGCCTATGCCTACTGCCTATAGCCAAAATAGGCACATGAAGTAGTTCCTTTAATACAAGTTGAAAGATTTCCCCATGGAGTACAAGTTTGTTATTATTATAGGTATAATCCAATAAATATGTTGTGCGTCCTTAGCCTTAGAGTATATTTGGGTATCTCATCTCTATGTCTATAATATGTTGTATACCCTAATACTGGGGATAGCTTGTCTTTGATGTTTAAGGATTGTTGCTGCGGATGTTGCATTATATTGCTCTTGGCAGTGGTGTTGGTGGTTTATGTGTGTTTCAAATGCCTTTATATTTTGATGGTGATAGGAGAATACAGGATATACATACATATATATTTGAAGCGTAGGATACCTATCCAATATGATGATGGTTTTACAATGTATTTTAAAATGGTTTTATAGCTTGAGAGAGCTACGATAAGCCGCAAAAATATAGGCCTTGAACAGGGCCGAATTTATTGTCGTGAAGTATAAATTTATCAATTGATAGTTTTTAAAGGATCAGCCCTGGAACTGCCCCAACTGCTCAAGTAAATATTTCTGGACCCAGTAGAGATGGTTGAAAATTTTCAGTATCTTGCGTACAGCGGTAAACTGAACTAGACATTAACAGCCGAATCGGGAAAGTAAAATCTGCGTTTGGTATGGTGTCCAAAATATGGAGAAATAACTCTATTAGCTTAAAAACCTAACTACTCCAATTTTGAATCCATATATGCTTATTTACGGGTGCAGCACTTAGAAAGTCACAACTGCTGTCACTAGGAATCTGCGGAATCTGCAAACGTTCGTAAATAGATGTCTACGCAACATCTTGAGATTTTCTGGCCAAATCGAATCTCAAATGACGAGCCCTTTCACTCAGACAGGCAGACGAACAGGCCAACCTGGAAGCACTTAACGAAGAACGGTTGAGGAGGAATCAGCAAAACTAGGGAAGAATTCAATAGAGCTGAAATACATCTATAGGAACTGTACACGATGGCGCATAGGAGCAGTAAAGAGGCCCCTCTGGACGTAATAAACCAGAGGATCTAAGGAATTGCTATGTTCTTTTGGAACTCTGTTCTTTTTAAAATGTAGCTTGGCACCTAAGTACGAAAGAAATTTTAGAGAGCCACACTGACCCTCGTGATATAACCTTCACATCCATGGAAGACATTGCATCTATTTTCAGCAGCTGTAGAGTCTTCTGCGAAATTCCAAAGCTTATTAAATATGATGTTTTCGGCGAACCCCACAAGTGAAGTCTTAGGGTGAAGCAGTAGAGTGGGAGAGTTGGGGATCCACTCGAGATCATGACAATTGACGGCAATTGAAAAAAAAATTGATATGGAGGCCAAAGATTCTCTGAAGACTCTCAAATTAAAAACTAACCTCGATTACCAAAATTAATTGTGAACATCATCGGCTGAACAAGTCTCCACCTATCCCGGTTTCGACGGGGACGCCATGTTGCGCACCTCAAGGCTTCGGGCGTCCTGGTCTACGTCATCTCTCCAGTGCAAGCATGGTCTACCACGCAGCTGTCTACCATAGAATGTACCACAAAGGACTTTCCGAGCCGGTTCCTCTTCACTCATGCGAGCTAGGTGCCCTGCCCACCGGAGTCTACCGAGTTTAAGTTTTGTCACTATGTCTGCTTCAAGGTAGATAGCGTACAATTCATGATTGTACCGTCTCCGGAATCGTCCTTCCTCACATATGGGGCCAACAATTCTCCTTACCACTTTTGTCTCGAACGCGGCTAAGAGGTCGGAGTGTCTTTTTCCAAGCACCCAAGTCTCGGATCCATACGTGAGTACTGGCAGGACCATGGTCCTGTACAGCAGCAGTTTTGAAGTTATGGTGAGATTTCTGGATTTGAAGAGCTTTGACAGATAGTAGGCTCTGTTGAAATAGAGCAGCCGCCCGCGTATTTCTTCTTCTATATTATTATCGGCTGCTACTATTGACCCAGGGTATTTAAAGGTCTGCAACACTTCAAATTCGTGCCCCTACCTTTATTGTTTGACCAACTGTTCTTCTTTTGAAATCTCTTGCAGTCTTTTGCATTCTTTTTTAATTCAAAGAACTCAAAAGATTGCAAAATAATGAAAAAAATTTAAGGAATGCGATTGATTCAGTTGATTGCAATCTTTTTAAAGAAAAAGAATTGGCTCTTTCAAACTTACTTTGGAGTCTTAGTCTTAAAAAAGAATAAATCAACGCAATTTTTTAATTGAATTCAAAAAATGATTGATGAATGAATGATGATCAATAATGCTCCCAAAACTTACCTCTGAGGTTTTGAGTTGATTGTTTACATTGAAGACATCTCAACCGCTTAAAACGAAGGTTTCTGTAAGTGTGCTCTATTTAATTAAATCTAGGTTCTTGCAAGATTCAGTTGAGCTTGACATATACAAACTTTTTGATATAAATCGTGGGTGCGATAGAAACGCCCAAATGCTTGTAAGGCCAAATACATTCCAAATACAGCTTTCACATCAACTACCCACTCATTATCATAGTGAACCTTGAGCTTATTTCCTCACCCTTTAACGCATATCCCTTAGCCTTAATGAGATTTGAGAGCTGGGATTTGTTGTGGCTGCTTCATAAATTTTCCACAAATGTTGTTTCTGCTTTTGCTGCTGCTGCTGTGGCTCCACTCGACTGGCTACATAATGGTAGCCATTTCAGTGGCATTACCAACAGCTGGCTACAACAACAATGATCTGTTGTGTGTTTTCGTACCATAAGAAGAGGTTATACTCTATTAACGCACCCCAGGCATAACATGCATCGATGAGGGCTAAGGCAGGGATTATTTTGAGGTGGCACTCATGGAAGTCCTCCCATATCTTAAATTAAATTCAAAATTGTACACAAAAGGGGACGTTGATGCGATAGGCTAGTATCATTCACCAGGATATTATTATATTCTCAACAACAGCGTTTATCGCTGTGGTGGGAAGTGCATGTAACACTTTCGTAGTAGAAAGGGGGGCCCTGACCCCCTTTACGCAATAGAATCCCCCCTGTTTGAACGAATAATAATTTGTAAAATATTCCTTTTTTTTTTGTTGTTGTACATTGCACGCATGCAGAAGCACTTGCATCCTGACAAACGCACAAACACGTATCAGGATGCCGTTTGTCTTGGCTAACTGACATATGTTTTGTGGGACACAAAAACTGTGAATGAGGGACAAATATTAAAACCATAGAAAGAGAGAGAGACAGAGCGAGAGGTTATATAGGGTCTCTAAAGTGGTTATTATCCTTAATCACCTAGGTCCTGTGACACAAATTCACTTTTTTACGATATACCTTTTTGTATAGCCTAAAAGTGTTCTCTTTCGTGTTCCTACATGAAACAAATTTGGATAGCGTTTGGTTTTTATTACTATTTGTTCGTGTTGTTTCATCTAGAGATGTGTGTTTTTGGAATAACATGGTTCCGGGCGGTCGGTGGTGTACTCGTATAAGGAGAGAAGAGGAGGAAGGTGTCATCCAGAGTTATGCTGTGTTCGGATGTGGGAATGTGTCCTTCTGTTAGTAGTCTAAAATTTAATATGGCACGATGTTGTTTTGGCAAAATGAATTGCTATCAAACCGAATATGGCTTTAATGTTATTTTTTTTTTTTTTTTTGTTTCCAAGTGACATTTTGTGCATTAACACACAATGTTATGATATTAAAGATAGAGAGGGAGAGAGAGAGATAGGAATTATTTGTATGTTTTACATTTTGTATGATATTGTTGAAGTAGGTTGTTTCGCATGGTAGAAACATGGATTTACGTAGAGTACATCATATGGTTGCAATGTTCATTGAATTTAAAGGGGGATGCAACATGCAAATATTTTGTATGCTGGTATAGGCACTTGTTAGATTAAATTTATAATTAGTTTGAATGAGTTGCACTGTAAGACCAGCTGAGCAATGATTCTTCGGTAAACTTTAAACATTCTTTTTCAATAATTTTTTTTCAATCGGGATATTTGCTTATAATTTTTGAAGAAAAAATGGTAGAAATTTATTTGAATACAGCTTTAAACGAAAAGAGTTATCACAAAGATTAGTTTAAGATTAATTTAAAAGCCAGAGACCTTTATTTTGAATCAGAATGAAGTCAAAAATTCGACTCAAATCAAACGTTTTTGAATATAACTTTTTTCATGGTATTTCGAATTATTCGAATATTTCTATAGAAATTAGAACCAAGCATACACAGGCATACACTCTGAATGTTCTTAGTGAAGTATGTTAACCGTATTTTTAATCCTGTAGTGCTGTAGTATTAAAGGTTCTTCCAATAAGAGGTTACGAGACCTATTAGAATTGGTTTCATCAAAATCAAAAAGTTACAGTATCGCCTCGCGATCTAAAACTATGCTTCGTTTGGTCTCTTCTTTTTTAGAAAAAAATAAGGACCAATAAATTGAATTTAGACGCTGCAGAATATTTACATTGAATAATGAATTTTATGTTTTGAGCACGCACAATTTTTGAGTCGCACGGGGAAAGAACATCGAGAGTCTCGGTCAATCGACTAATAGCCTGATAGATTGGATGGAATGACACGGTAAACAGTTCAATTTGCACTTGGTTTAACAAAAATTTTTGACAAATATTTTTTGACTAATTATTTGAACAATTTTTTCCTGAAAAAATAATTTCTTTGACATTTTTTTGCAGCATTATATTGTGACCTTTTTATTTTGATGACGATTTTTTTCCGACAAAACTTTTTTCTCAATTTTTTGATATTGTTTTTTTTTTTTTGACAATTTTTGTAACCAATTTTCTTAACAATTTTATTTATTTTTTGGCCAAATGTTATTTTCGGGACTCAAATAAATTTCAACCATTTTTTTTTTTTGATGAAAATTTGTTTCGACAAAAATTTTTTTCACAATGCATTTTGTTACCATTTTTGAATCGCGCGGTTAAAAAAACTTGTCCTTTTTTTCGCAGGCAATTTTTTATTACCTAAAGCTTTTTTTAATTTTTTTTTTGATAAAACTTTTTCCACAGTGTTCGTTTTGATCAATTTTTTTCTCCGATTTATTTGGTAGGATTGAAACTTTTCGTTGATGTATCATGTTTCGAAATTCTGTATCGTAAATTTTTCTACAACGTTCATTAACTTTTTCCTAGTATTAGCAATTAAAAAAGACATTTCTTGGAAAATTAACCAAAAGTAGCAAATTTTTAGTTATTATTTTCATCAAGTATTTGAATTCCATTACGGTGTACGATTGTATAAAACTAAAAACATGATTAAATATCCTTGTTTTTACTCCAACCAATTCAAAAGTTATTAAAGTATCAGTTACTATTGATAATAAAAAATTCAGCTAAATAAAGTACGTATACGCCATAGTACACCATTGATTATCACCATAATATTGTGATTTCATGAAAATTGTTTTTGAAATGTTTGAATTTTCTTTAATTCAACAAATTATGCTATCAATATTCGTAATTAGGAAATAAAATGTGTACTTTGAATAAGAAGTTATTAAAGTAAAAAAAGAAAATACTTTAAAACTAATAATAATTGGCTTTGATAGTAAAAAATATGAAAAAGGCATTAGGTAACTGTACATCAGTTTGTTTCGATACCTAAAGGTATTTTCTGGAATCGGAGGCATGACTAGATCGCACATATTATATAAAAAGAATCATTAGAGTCTGTAGATGTGAGTGGTATACGAAATATACGACACCGTTCGAGCTAAAACACAACTGTTCTTCTTAACATCTACTTTTATTCTTTCTTAAGATTATTACATATTTCAATTTGCACATAAACTTTGTATATAAAATCGATACAGTACGAATAGAAATTATACATATGTAGGTACAGTATGAATCAAAATGATTTTAAAGGTTGGAATCAATTAAATTTATAATGAAATATTTAGTTGGTGGGTTGACTCGACCCCACAAGTCCATTCTTATCATTCATAAAAAAATTGTTATCATTCGTAACAAAATAATAAATAATATTTTAGAAGAACAGTAAAGATTTTCGTAGCAAGAAATTAACAAAAAAAAAAATAAATCCGACTTAAAAAATATTGATATGTAAGAAAAGCGACTAGAATCATACAAAATAAATAAAAAACCAAAATCATAAAAACAACATACAAAGGGATTATGAGAAAGTCCAATGTCCTTTTTCCATGATTGGAAAAATATTCAACGTTCTTTATAGCCACAAGTAAGAAAATTGTAGAAGCCCAAACATGCAAAGGTCACAGTCACACGCAAAGAAATGTTGTATTTTCTCTGTGGTTTGTGTTGAGGTGATTATCTTTAAACATTAGTCGGTTGGTTCAAGGTTCAACTGGCCCCAGGTTCAATAATAATTATTATTGATTATGATCAGTGAACAATGAACAAATATAAAAAATTGATGTTAGGAAAAAATAAGAAAAGTAATGTTTAACTAAATAAAAAAAAATATATTTTTTGCCAACCCCCAGTTTTATTTATTCAATAAGATTTTCTCCATTGTTTCAATACGGCCTTCTTGGTGGATAAAAACAATATCGACATTTTTCTGTTTTATGTGGTTCTCTTATTTCCATGTAGATATTTGAATCATTTTTTAAAGAAGAAGAAAAGTTTAAAATTCAAGTTAAAAATCTGACCAAAACACAAAATACCACTTATCGAACAAAAGACTATTTAATTTTTTTTTATAATTAGCGCGCACTAAAGTGGATTTCATGTACCCTTTATATTTCAGAGAAACAGTACGAGCTTTAGGTAAGTAGGAGGGGATTTGAAAGGAAATGTCGGTGAACATTAGTCTTGAATTTCAGTTCATCACAATGAGAGGGAAAGACAAAGTGTGGAAGGGTATTCTACATTCGCGTAGTACGGCTAAAAAACGAATCCCTGTACTTGACAGTACGACAAAAATTGGGTTCAAGAGTAAACCGATGAGCATTTCTGGAAGCGCGAGTATTACGGTTGAAACGTATTACGGTTGTTACGTGTATAAAATAAATAATTTTTAACTACCTATTTATTTTTAGATTTCTGAAAATTTATAACTTCTTTTCGTCTCTGTTCTTATCATCCGGATAACTTGAGTTAGTAATTTGAAATGAAAAAAAAAAAATCTAAAAAATCTAACCTTAATAAATTTTTTTTAGAACTGTGTTCGTAATCTTAAGTAAAGTCTATGCAACATTTTTTTTAACCAGTCTATGACAAGACTAATAAGTAGCTCAACTTAAGAAATACCTTTCACATTTTAAAATTTATTTTTACCATTTAATACAGAATCTAAAGAAAGAGCATTATTTAACATTCAAAAAATAACTAATTTCTATGCAAATTTTAAAAAGAAGAAATTTACTCAGCGTCAGATTTATGATATCAAACACAAACAAAAAAAAGGTCATTTAAAACCGGAACAAGTTAATAAATACCCTTCCTTCCTTCCAATGAACTTTAGCACAGCGAGTACATAAATTAATCCGAATTAAATTTAAATTTCGACATA
This sequence comes from Syrphus vitripennis, assembly GCA_958431115.1. Taxonomy (NCBI): domain Eukaryota; kingdom Metazoa; phylum Arthropoda; class Insecta; order Diptera; family Syrphidae; genus Syrphus; species Syrphus vitripennis. The sequence continues at coordinate 93,316,990 of OY288110.1, forward strand.
AAATTCCATTTGGAAATTATTCACTCACTTAAGTGGATAACAAAGATCCGAAAACACCGAGCCTAATGCAGCTTAACACACAACCTACCTAACGAATTTTTTTTTCTCCTTTTTTTTAGCGAAAATAAAAGAATTAAAAAGGACCCATTTAGAAGGGTCGTTGTCGTATCGTGAGTAAATGTCAAAAGCGTTAAAGGCTTAACCAAAACAAATTTTTCTTCATTTTTTTTTTCTGTCACACAACAGACCAAAAAGTTGAACAGAAAAAAAAAATACACCAAACAAGTTTAAAATTCAAAAATGTTTCCTTCTCTCTCTCTGTCAGCCAGGATTCCCATCAGAATCCTTTAGCCAAAAAGCACGAGAAAAAAAAACGGGTTAATTTGCAAAAGAAAAATCTTTTTTAATCTTTAGGCGTGGATGGTTTTTACCCACTTACGGACAATACTACAAGACTTGTGACGGGGTGGAAAATTGTTTAATTAAAAATTAATTTTCCGAAAAAATCCTACAACAAAACCAGACGCAAAACTTTTCGCTTTAACCTCGACAACAATAAAAATATAACAAAAAAAAAAGAAACTCCAACCCTTTCCCTTTTGGCCCGCGACCGGTGTTGGTGGTGTCACAGGGTCTTTTCAAGACCGTTTGTCTTCTTTTGAAATGCTAAACGCAATTCCTTTCGAACTCAATGAAAGCCCCCTCCACCCCTCCCGATAACTATACAAACTGGAAGAAGTAAGAGCAACAAGAAAAAGAACCCGAAGTACTATATAATTCGAATGGAATGGAAATTACCACCAACTATACTTTCTCAAGCAAAAGAATTTTTTTTTTTTTTAGAGGGGCATTGAATGAAACTCGATTAGGGAGGTAGTTGCTTTGGGAATTTGAATCATAATCACAAATTCTTGGAAGCATAACTGAATACTTCAGAAATTTGTACAACATAGCTTAGCAAGGGCATTATGAGAATATGGTGAAGAGACTTTCGACCAGGTTATCTAGGACAATAGGGCACCTGGTCCTTGTCAACAAGCATTTATAGTAGGCACTTTGTCCTGACCAAAAGCATAAGTTGTATTATATAATATATGTGGGGAGTATGAGGCTAGGGCATTGCTTTTGCCTTCATCTACAAATTACTGGGTAATTAAGACTTGGTTTGGTATACAATTAAGTGGTATTCTTCGTTGTTGGTGGTTCAAGGCTACGCTCTATGCTCTCGATGATGTCACCAACCCTTAATGTTTGCTGTAGGTATTATGTTGTATATAGGGGTTGTGGAAATCCTTCGACTAGACTTTCAGGATTTAATTTGTTGTTGATGAGTTCGGATAATGACAATTGGTTGTGCGGTAAATGGGACTGTTTGGCTCTTTCTGTAGAATCATCATCGGGAGGATGTTGAGTATATAGGAACCGCTTTTGTTAATGAGCGTTTGTATTACACTTGTTATTGTTTTTTTTTTTGTTTTTATTTTTTTTTTTTTTTCTTATTTGTATTATATTTAGCCAAGGGGTGATTTTACAAGAGTTACTTAGTTTGCTTAACTAAATGGATGTTAAGTGGTTTTTGCGGTTATGTTTGCATAGGTATTTATGTAATGTAGACCGTTAAGCTTGTTAAAAGGAAGTTTTAGATGGGATTTCATAAAATTTAACTCAAAATGTGTTGCCAATGGGGGATTGTCTAAATTTAAGCCAATTAAGTTAGACAAAATAATCATTATAGGTATGTATATGAACCAGCTACTTCTATTTTTATTTTGTAGTTGCTTGATTTTATTATTATTTAAAAGCTTTTTAATTGTATTTTTATGTAATTTAAAAGATTATTAAATTAATATCTAATAAGACTTTTATATCTTAAACTCTTAAATTTAGGCTCCTATTATGACTCGCGAGTCGAACGTTCGTCTTAAGTCGAACGATTTAGCGAATTACTCTAGTCGAGGTATTGCTAAAAGCGAGCTTCAACATTCGCCTTTCTAAGTCACATAGAATTGCAGTTCGACTGATTTTGACAGATAAAGGCGAACATTCGCTAAAGATAATAGAATGACTTTTCAATTCGCCAAATTTTTTGACATTTGAGGCGAATGTTATTAGGCCAAAAAGTCACATTCGACACATTTTTAGCGCGACTCGCGAGTCATAATAGGGGCCTTAGTTAGGTTAAGGGAAATCTCAGACTGGATGAAAATTTGGTTTTTCCAAATTCTGCTTGTAAAATTTAACCTTTTCAAAATACTGATATTTAAAATTTTGTTTTCAGGGCAGCGTTCTTTAAAAACCAAGTATAGAACGCACTTTTATACTCTGTCTATCTGTCTAAAATTAGTCAAACAAAATTTTCAAAAAAAAAATCGTTACTAATGGTACCTGCCATAGAATTGGATCTTCTCGAAAGAAGTCCCCCCTATAAAAATCTAAAAAAGAATTATTTTTTGATTTTTTTTTTTGAAAATTAGCCAGTAATTTGGAAAGTGTGCTAGATACCTATGAAAGAAGAGCCTGAGAGTGAAATGGAAATAAACCCAGAAAAAAAAACTAAATTCAACGCATATTTCAAAAGCTTATTTAAGAAAAAAGACCAGAAAATAAACATATTGGAAAAGAATCAGAAACGCAGGAAAGTTTCATAGAAAATAGTAAATTTTTTTCTAGGAAAAACGGCTAAAAATTTGTATTGAAATTTGTCTGGTGTTTTTGCCAAAAAAAAATTCTGTAGTTTTTCAAACAAATGTATTTAGTTGAATTAATAAGAATTCAAATTTTTTCAAACTTTATCTTTTTTGTGAACTCACTTTTTTTACTTTTAATTCACTGTGAAGAAAAATTTATTTTCGTTTCCTTTTGACACTGTTAGACTTTCATCATTCAGTATGTAAAAACGGTTTTAATTTCAAAACTTACGGAATTTTTTTAGTTTACAAAAAAAATTTGGATTGTGGTAACTTTGGAACTCGGAAAAATGTTTTTGTGTGCTTTTTTTTTAAACTAAGCGAAGGGTAAAAAATGCATCGTGATAAAGTCTTACAAGTTAATTCAAAGAATTTAACTCAAGTTTTTTAAGCCACCCTTAAAACAATATTTGCTGAGATATTGCTGTAGGATAACAAAACTTCGTCATAGTCAACAAACATTGGGAGGCCTCCCAATCGTTAGGTCGTCAGTTCAAGCCTCACTCGGGCAATTTTCAAAATTAATTGAACGTAAGCGACTTAGCACCACTGAAAGGAGTCTGATGATCGGGTTGGTCCCCGTGAAATAGCTATAACTCCAGCCATTGAACTTGGTGGTAACACACACAAGTTGTTGTTGTTCATTCAAAACCTTGAATAAAAGATAAAAAAGTTTTTAGTTTGGGTTAACCACCCGTTTCTGCTTAAAGTTGATCTTTGCTCAGTTTCAAAAGATAAATGACAAGCAAAAGCTAAGCATTAAGTATCATTATTAAAGCGCTTACCATGCTCATCCGAATTGAAAAAAAAAATCAAAATAAAAGTCCCGCGCACTGCTTTTTGTGACTTGAATGTTATAACTTTTAAGCATGAACAAGTAGTACACCTAAGTATGTACATATCGTACATCGTACCCAGCACAAAACAACAACAACAACAGAAAAAGTAGCTTTACCTTACTTTGTCGTGCACTTGCATTCATTTACAGGTGGCAGATTTAAACTTTATAGTAGGTACAAGTTCTTCCGCATTTTTAAATAATAAAGAAGTACATATACGAGTATAAAGAGGACTTGCACCCAAACTAACAAAAGTACCACCACCTAATCTAGGCTCTCCTTAAGACTTATGCAGCCTGTAGCAGCACGTCCTTGTTTTCTAGAGTCCTCTTCATAATGTCCATATGAATACAAAACACGGAAGCGTAAGCATAAGAAGATGATACAAACAACTTTATTTTATTTTTTTTTTATTTTATGTATACGAATCCGGGGATACTGTTGTAACCTGTCTAGAAGCTTTTGTGAGGGTTCTTGTTCTGGTTGAAATGGAAGCTAGGTAGTTAGTTAGATGGTACCTACATATATAATAATATGTAGTATTATGTTCCGGCATTTGCATCAGGAGCGTTATGATTTGCTAAATTTAATCCCAACTAGTGGAAGTAATTTCCAAAAGATGCAAAGAAGCAGAACAAAGGACATTTTAATAATGTAAGTGGGTCTGTTGATGTACATACCTACAAGTTCTTCTAAAAAAATCATCATCCTTATGTCATCCTTGTTTGATGTTGTTTGTCTTGTATTTCAATTGAAAATATTTACTTTTTGTGATGAGAGATTTGAAATCCAGAAGATTTTTTAACTCTAGACTTTGAATTGTTTGTGTTGTATTTTAGACCGAGACGAAACTAGCCAAAGAAATCTTAGAATAATGTTTAACCATAGAGGCTTACAAAAGTGGTGTCGTATGATTACCAAGTAAAAGTTTGCAATGGTGCGTGGTAAAAAAAAATGTGTAGCATATAAAAGGGTAGACGTTGAAGGAAGATACTCTAAAAATATTAAAAGAAAATTATCTTAGAAAATACAGAAGGTATGTATATCGTTAATGTACTCAAATGAAAAGAGCTCATTCACAACTGATACTTGGAGGTCATCCCTGACAACCTCACTAAGAGTACGCAGTTTCGCTGCTCCAGAAGATGGTGTTTTTCCCGACTTTACCCGGCAATCAAGCTTACTCTTTTTCTGAGAAGGACAGGGCTCTTCCTGAGATCTATTGCGCTTAACAGCCTTTTCTTTATTTTATCTTGGGCGTCCCTCTCATGAATCACTCCGGTCTCTTCATTCTTGGCAATCTTAGAAAGAATGTAAGAGGCCGTTTTGAAGCGATTCTTGAGAAGAACGCCTTCTGATGGCTTTTTGGTTCCCCGAGTTGCACTGCTACTCGAGGGATTCGGATTTGTATATTCGGTTTAGGAAGCATAGGAGTGCTATGACTAGCACTGCCTATACTTCCTATGTGATTTTGGGTTGCTCACAAGTGCTGGAACTAACAGCACTGTATGAGCTCCCCTTTAAAGTCTCCTGGCTGGAAGCCAACACTTCATCTACATGTCAGTAGATGGTTCTATGTCCGTCATGTCTAAATATTCCATTTTATGTGTTTTATGTATGTTGGTCCCACGTGTAGGTCGGAAAAAAAGGTCAGCCCCGGCAGAGCCGATATACCGGGGTAAGGCAGGAAATAACACGGACCCTGCCAAGGCATCCGAATGAGCTCGTTCATGACTGGTTTACCCCCCAGCCTTTCATTCTTCGGCATGGATTATGTAAGAACGCTCACACACTGAAATTAGGGATCAATACCGTTAGGCCCCTACTAGGAGGGATTGAAAAGAGGATTTTTTCCGGGCTAGAAAAATTTAATTTTTCATTGTAAAAGTAAGGTAGCAACACTAAATATTATTTTACAATATAGTCCTGAAAAAAAACCTAATTTTTAAATTATAATATTTCACGATTTTTGCAGATAAATCTAAAAACAAATTAATAACATTATTTTTCATCTCACACAAAAATATATTTGTAGGAAAGTGGCAACACTTAAAATTATTTAATAAAATAGATTTAGATCAGGCCTCACTTTTGACACATTGCAGTTCTCTTTCAGTCGTTTATTTTGCAAGGAATTTTTTAAATCCTTTTTTTGGGTTGAAAAAATTCTGTCTAGAATTCCAATATTTTTGGAATTTACAGCAACACAAGAAAATTATCTTTCAAAAATTAGTGTTTTTCAAAACTCGCATCTAGCATTTTTTTTTACATTTTTTAAGTTTATATAAAAATATTTTTGACCTTTAATTTTTTTTATCGAACTTTGGACCATCCCGAAGTGAAAAAATTTCTATTCACCAGGACTTTTTTGTTTCAATGATTTTTTGAGGAACGTTATTTCATGATAATCGGTTAAGTAAACGCCGTAATTTCACTCCGGAACGAAGTTTTAAGAGAAAAAAAAATATTAAATTAATAAAGCCAAATTCTGCTAAGTGTAATTATAGAGAAAGCTTCTTTTTTAAGTTCTTCCCATTGAGTATTAAATTGTGCAAATTCATTAAATCAATTATGTAGAGACAAAACTTAGACAGCATCCAAAATTACATCTTGTGACAACACTTAAATAAGTACCAAATCGAAAATTCAGTTATAACAGAAAATATTGCCAATTCTTTGGTTTTTTTGGTTTTATTTCGCTTGGCGTCATTTCGCATCATTGAAGTTCTCCAAAAAAATCTTCCTTCCTTAAATCCATAGTGAGTACTAAATCAAATAAAAGAAAGCTTCCCATAAATTTCATATCTATACTTATGTTGAATTGATATATTAAATCAACTTAATCATTCATTTTTATCCGTCGGTGAATGTTCTTTAAGTTATATCCATGTCTAGATATAGAAACAAGACACAAATATTTTCCATCGAAAAATCTACAAACCTTCCGGATTTAGCCACAAAACGGCATAAAAAAAATCAAATAAATTTTCGTAATTTTGTTTGGATAGGATCTATAGCTTGGATTATCCTTTTATAATAATGTTTCTGCACTATATACGAGTACAGAGAGTACTAGTTTTTTTTTGTTCTTTTTTTTCTCACCGGTTCTGCTGCTTCAATTATTATGTTTTCCTTGTTCAATCTAAACGTGATTCTGTACATTATATGTCTATGTACATATGCCGTGATATATATTTAAGATTCATATAAATTTAGGATTCATCTACCATCAAGGAAGGAAGGAAGATGTTGCTAGTGCAATAATTGGTTGGTGATGACGATGGAAGCATGTTAGATATTATTATTTTTCGTGAGAAATTCTTTTGAACTTTTGTGACCTCACTCTAGATGCACTTTTATTTAGTAGTTCAATCAGCTTATTATTTACCCGTATATCTTAAAAATTTGTTATTAACCCAACGGATAACGGAATGCAATTTTCTGGCAATTTTTTTTATAGACGACTCTCCGAAACGTTTGTTTTGCTCTAGGTTTTTAGTACTTGGTATATTATGCTAATTCGCCTAATTTTCCTTTAGCATTCTAGACAAAAGTTTAATCCCTGATCTAACCTTTTTTTTTTGAGAATAAACATAATCATCTTTCTCTCTCTAAACGAAATAGTAAGATCTGACTACATGTCAGGGTGGGATGATTATAAATATTAGGGAATAATCCAAAGTTTCCAACCCATGCCATGAAGGCTGATCTTTGAAATCTGGATATTTATTTCGAAAATTTGATATGTTTGAGGAAACTAGACTGCCGGCAATAATGTTAGAAGCAGACATTTCTCCCGTTACATGATGCATTAGAAAAAAACAACTATGGTAAATGAGAGACTATTTTGTTAACAACAAAATATAAAATTTGGGTATAGGAGAGATTTATCTAACGGAACTTTTATGACAAATTTTAAATTGAGTCAAGAATATGCGAAGGTAAGTCGGGTCATTTGTGATTCCTATCTGATGCCAAGCTATAAATTAACAAATTTCACCGAAGGATGATTACGATCTCAATAGATTGAAAAAAAACTCTGTGCAATCCAGATTTTCTCTCTGAAATTTCGAAATTTTTCAAATTTGATTTGAATGTCAGAATTTTAGGACTTTTGGGTGTTATTTGGAGGGAAATATTTTTGATGGTTCAAAAATTAGCTTATCGTCAATCTATCGACCCATAAACTGCCAAATTCAATTAAAATTGTTCGCTCAAAAAATGGGCGATTTTAAGTTTTTCGAGACGTTTGGAACGTGATATTTTATTTGTGTCTAAACATACCTTGTTGCCCGTTTGTCAAGCCAGAAACTCTCGAATTTCATTGAAGGATTGTAACGATTTTGATGGATTAATAAAGTCGAAAATGTAAATTTTTTATAAATTTTTTGCTGCGGATTTTATTTACCCTAACTAGTCCATTGTGACTTCTTACTATCACTTCCCCTTTTTTCTTTTCTTCTTCTGCTTGCTCCTGTATCAGTCACTAAACTATTTTTCTTTTCAAAGTTAGATTAACTGGGCTAATTAGTTGGTTATACTCATTTTTATTTTTTAAATGAAACTAATTTATTAATAATTTACTAGTAAGTACAAAATTGTGCAAAGAAGTTGCTGCTCGAATTTTATATTTTACACATCCACTACGTCATCTTAATTTCAAAGAAGAGGAAAAATGCCAATAGATGTCGCCTTCAGCGTATGGTTCTGATATGTGGTGCGGTTTTAATATGTGGTGCGGTTTACTTTCAACTTAGTTGATGCAGTGTCTTTTTAATATTATTGTGAATGGGCTTTTTTGTGTGTTTTTTGTTTATTTTGTTAATTCTTTGTATATGAAAAGCATAGTACTATCATGGCGAGTATTTATTAATGTTGCCCCGACCCTTGTGGTGACGCTGCAAAATTTTAGGCGTAGAATTCGATTTTGGGAGTCTTTAGGCGTCGGATATTGATGGTAGGGGCAAGAGGAGACTATTTTTTGGATTATTGCATCCAAAAAATATCAATAAATATCATTTAAAACCTCCATAAGCTCTCCGCAAAAAAAAAAGAGTAAGGGTTGCCCCCACTTTTTAGATGTCGCCCCATTCGACTTCCACTATGATAATACTATGTTTTCCATATACAAAGGTTAATTGATGTCATGTTTATTTTTTCTTCAACCAATATTGATTAAATTAACGCACTTAACTTACATGTGTCAAAAACCATACTACCTACCTATTTTTTATAAAGTTGTAAGTACAGTTACAAGTTCATCATTGTTTTCCCGAATTATAAGGTATAGCACCAAGCCTTAAGTAAATCAGATCGTTTAATTTTGACATAAAGTAGATATCTTTATTTCTATTTAAAGTGCACTCGGGCGTATGTGTAACATTATTTTGTTCTGAAGTGTTCTTAATTTGTCCCTGTATCACTTCTTTATTATTTTCCGTCATTTCGTACGCAATTCAGACAAATTTATTTGCAGAGGAGAGCATAAAGGAGGATGTGCCCTAATCTGGATCAGTATTGTAGGCAAATATGCTAATAGGTTATATAAATACAAAAAATGTGCGTCGGCCGGGAATCGAACCCGGATCAACTGCTTGGAAGGCAACTATGCTAACCATTACACCACCGACGCAACTTGAAAACTTAAAAATAAAAAAATATTTTCTTACCCAGAATTTTTGGGAAAATAAATTTCGGAATTGAATCATACTTCTTTTTTATTATATACTAGCGGGCCCACCCCGGCTTCGCTCGGGCAATCAACTTTTGGCTTCCTAAAAAATTGAGAAAAAATCATCTTAAATACCTTAAACTAAGGCACTCCGTTTTTGCACAGTTACAGTAAGACCTCTAAATTTTAAAGTTTGATGTATTAAAAATTTTTTTATACCTCAAAATTGAAAAGCGATATCCCAGAATAGACTACCCTGGCATCCTCTTACAACCCCGGCGGATATTCCAGTACCCTAATATAAAAGAAGAATGGAAGTTCTCAGTTTACTGGCTGACCTGGCCCCGTTGTAAATGCACAAAACGCTGTTCTTGGCTTTGTTACTTTTTTATATTGTTTGGAGGCTTCGGACACATTCGGAAATTGTACTCGGTTTCATCGCAATTAAAACACGACTTCTTTTGCTTTATTAGTTTACAATCATCTTCGTTTTTTTTTTCTTCTTCTGGAACCAGTTTCGTCGAAAATTTCTTTGATTGTTCGTATGTAGAATGGAGTTTTGAAGATCTGGACAGGATCGACCTTTGCCCCAGGTTGAGTGTCAGTTATGAATCTAGCGATGCCCATGTCTTCATCTTCAGAAGATTGTTTTTATTTTCTCTTCATGAGATTCTGGAGCTTCGATTTTGGTATGATTTTGGTCGCTTTTGAATAAATTTATTTTTATTGTATACTTATACGAAACGTTTATCAATTTTTTTTTTGATTCAGTATAGTGCTAATTTTTTAAGTTTTGGTAAGCGATGGACGGCACTGTCAACTTTCAACTGTTGGCTGTCACTTTTCACCTTATATGTATGTGTCATCTTTCATCTCTTAACTGTCATCTGTCAACTGTCATCTATCATCTATCACCTGTCATTTGTCTCTTGACACCTGTCATATGTAATGTCAAGTGTCACCTGTCATATGTATGTCATTCTACGTAACGAAATTGGTTCTTCCAAATCTTGGAAAAAACCAAAATTGTATAAACCTAGGAAATAAGAAATAATAAAACGTTAAACGATTATGTTTCTCTTCCGCCAAAAAAATTGATTATTGATTATTATGGTCTTCAAATTTCCAAAATTGATTATTTCGCTCTTCAAATTTTCAAAGTCTTGAAAACCCCAAAATTTACATGAATGAATGTAATGTAACGAAGTAAGCAGTAATAAACCGTACCTACCTTTCACAATTTTTTTTCTTTTTTATTTTGTTGTATCTTGTGTACCATTCCTTAAAGAATTGAATTTGAATAAATTTTTTAATTTAATTTTTTGTGACAACCGAATTGAATTTTTTTTATTTATGTATATATGACATATCTACATATGTAGATTTTTTGATAAATATAGTTCTTAGCGAGTGTTGTTTTTTTATGCAAAACGAACACCATAGTTTTTTTTTGTTTTAAGTATATATAAACACGACCATATTCGAATGCAATGTTGTGTAAAAATTTCAAAGCAATTGGTGAAGAACTTTCGGAGATTAGCGGTTAGGAACAAACGAACATTTACATTTTTATTTATATAGATAGATAGATAGATAATCTTTTTTATTATTATACATTAAATAAATGATAAATGTGATAAATCTATAAACTTGAAGACTTAGTTTATAAAACTCAAAAGACTTAAATGTGGAGGCTTTGTGACCTAGGGTAGGGATGTCTCGAAACCCCGACAATGACACCATGGTGCAACGGTCCCATTCTATAAATTCCGTTGTTTTCGGAATTATGTTCGACAGACATCCGCTTAGTAAGACGTAGACGTTTATTAAAACGGATATTTCATGATGACAGTCCATTAAAACAATAATTGAAACGAACCCAAATTCCATTCCTAATCAGGTGCCGCATATAAGTGGGTGAGCGTGGAGGTCATTTGCGGTCTTTCACCAAAAATAGTTCAAATGACATCAATTTTATCTCGATCCGTTAATAATTGACTTAGTTTTTACCTTTAAAAAATAAATTTCCTATCATGTACCAAACTGTTTCTGTCTTAGTAATAATAACAACAACAATAGAACCGTGTACCTAGTTATCCATAACTATCTTTCAATTTATAATGTTATGATTAAAACGTCTTATCTCAAATTTATCAAAAATAATTAGCAATTTCTAGAATTTCTCACTAGATCAAAACAATTTATAATTTCTTTGTTTAAAAAAAAAAAACATCTGGTTTACACAACTCAGCTGAACGACAAAAAATTGTTATTGTTTTCAAAAATATAATTTTGACATGGACTGCTGATAATATTTAAATTTAATTTTAATAATATCTGATTACCCCCCCCCCCATGCCACACAGTAGTTGTAACATTCAACTTGAACCCAATCTGTTGAGTTATATGTAAAACAAAAATTACTTTCGTCATTTGAATGAAGGTTAGTAGCCGTTTTTTTTTTTTTGTAAATTAAAATGATTTATCAAAGGGATGTAAAGATAAGAACTCTGAGCCTAAAGTAGATCGTACTTATTTTTTTATCTCCGTCAGTGTTTGAAGAAGATATCATATATTATAATCTAAGAGCTTACACCTGAAAAAGCAAATATCATTTTTGAAAATATTTTGTTTTTGACGTAGAATTACGTCTCCTTCAATTTTTATGGCATTAAGTATCTTTGGGACGACTTTTAAAAAGTGATAACACTGTGATACCTTAAAAATGAGGTTGTTGTGTATGTGCAAAAAATTAACAGATACATTTTGAGTTTAATAAAGAATTTTAATCGTTTTTTTATTTTTTTGTTTCACTGATTAAAAAAAGTTGAAACATAATATTCTCTTTGTTGTAAATTGAAAAACTTCTGATAGATAGAATATATGAAAAAATTTCGGACTAAACATAAAGTACAATTCATAAAAAACGTGAAAAACTATGAGTGTCCACTTTAGTCTTTTTTTGATTTTCTTCTTAAATTAACCGTTAAGTTTTAAAAATTTTTATTTTTTTTGTGAAATTTCCTGAATTCATATATTTTTTTTTTTTCTGATAACCACCTGAAAAAATCTTCTTACGTTGTCAAACAACCTCAAAAAAGCAAAAACTGTTTTTTTTTTCAATTTTAAATTTCTTTGTAACCTGAGCAGAACGCAGATTCAATATAAAAGAGTCATTACTTAAACATTCCTTAATATTTTTATACCATTGTTCTTATTAGTAGCCAGATTTTTTTTCTGATTTTTCATAAAACCTTCAATGTTCCCTTTGGATCCACCGGTTGATTGAAGAAACAATTTTCAACAAAAAATGAACAAATTTGTTCGCCTGCTAATCAACGAACTTGAGAATGAGCGGGAATGGTTGTTTTTTTTTTAAGTATCAAAAATGATCGGGTTGCGATCAGTTAGGAACTTTTAGCTTAAAAAATAATTAATTTCTAAGGTGTGAAAAGAATTTATACAAAAACGTAGACCTGGCCATGAGACTCAGCCTCGTGAAAATCAAAAAATTTCAATCTCGTCTCGGTCTCGTAAGACTTAGCTTTTTCCGGGTCTGAATAACGACTTTTTCGGTAGCCTATTTTGTTCTACGACGATTGATATGTATATTTATACTACAAGTTTAGGCAATTGTAAATCAAAAAAGTTGAGGTCGTAAGTAGGAGATATAGCTTTGCATTTGAAAAAATAGTACTATCATGGTGGATGTCGAATAGGCTGACATATAAGAAGTGGGGGCAACCCTTACTCAAATTTTATTTTGCGGAGGGCTTGTGGAGGCTTTAATCGATATTTTTTTTTTTTGTTATGGCAATCGAAAAATGGTCTCCTCTTGCTCCTTCTCCCAAGTTCCGATGCTTAAATACTCCAAAAATCAAATTCCAAACCTAAAATTTTGCAGCGCCACCCCAAGGGTCGGGACAAAATTAAAAAATACTCGCCATGATGATACTATGTTTTTCAAATACGAATGATATAGTAAGTAAGCTGATGCTTAGAATGTAAAATTAGTGAAAATTTTGTATGTAATTTTGGGCGAACCATTTTTCTCAGTATGTACTTGTCTGTTCAAAGGTTACTCCTAAAATTTAAATATATTACAGCTCTGCTATTGCTCAAAATTAACATTATAAGTTTAAATTTTCAGTTGCGTCGGTGGTGTAATGGTTAGCATAGTTGCCTTCCAAGCAGTTGATCCGGGTTCGATTCCCGGCCGACGCACACTTTTTTTCAATTATTTGACATTATCTTTTTATTTGATTAAAAATTTAATAAGTAGATAGTAAATTTAAATTATGTAGGTATTAAAAAAAAAAAAAAATTAATGTTAATTATAGGCATGAAGGTACGAGTATAATATTGATTGGGGTGCCTGCGCATTTTACTCTTTACCCACTAGGTACCCTTAGTGTTTTTAAATAGTATAAACAAATTCATACGATATTATTTATTGTTAATATTTGTATGAACAGATAAAGAGTTCCACCCCCTTTTAAATGCAATTTTGTTTTTATTCAAATATAATTGGTTTCTATAAAATATCTTGCATTCTTGTTATCAGCTGCAATAAAATACAAATACTGCGTTGAACAGACGAGGGCGATTTGACCTTTTCCAAAGTTCAATTACTTTTACTTCAGAATCAAAATATTTGTGCTTTTATAATATAATATTGGTTCGATCAAAGATCAAGACATGTACATACGTATTATGTCTTGATCTTTATTTGAACCTTCACCGATTTTTAAATTAAATGTTGTACTTATTGCAAAGGTTCAAAACACAATTTATGAAAATTGTTTTTGGTCTGACTTTATGGAAATTGGTAGAGGTATATTTGAGGTTTTTGGACTTCGACATTGTTAAAGTTGGAGTGTCCCTCATTAGCTCAAGATGTGACGCTTTTTTGTATACCTTTTTTGGATGAACTGCCAAAAAAGGTATACAAAAAACTGTATTTTAATACTTTAAAAAATCTATGGTACTAAATGCCGAAATAAAAATTAAAAAAAAAAAAAAATTAAAAAAATGGTCGTCCAAAAAAGTTGGATAGTATATGAAATCAATTAGGTACCTACCTATACCAAAACAAATCAGAGCTGCTCTTCAAAAGTTAGAAGTAAGAACCTTAATTGTTTCGACAAATATGTAATATTATCGAACACCCACAGTGCCACAGCACACACATTATGCCTGAGGTTTGATCTTCCGCAGGTTTACTGAACTCACAACTGGCAACAACAAAAAAAATGGCTGGTTCTTGTGACCTATTTTGCCAATAATATTACCTTTAATAGGTTTACTGTGCTAGATATCTAAAAAAAACATAAAATCTTTAACGAAAAAAAAACATCACATGCTTCGTTCCATATTCTGTTGGAATCAAATGACTTAGAGTGTATCTAACCTACTTTCAATTGAATACATCGTACGTGACATAAATAACGTAAGCAAAAAATTGCAATAAATCAATTTTGTCTAGAACAACAGTTCCTCTGCACTCTCAAAACACAATCATACACCTCAATTGCGATTGAATCTAAATCAAAACGTAAAACCTATTTACTTTTTGAAAATAATTTTTTTTTTTTTCAAAAGTAAATCATCTCCCTTTCTGATGCAACATGAAGAATTTAAGGAAAAAATCCTGTATAATTATTGTATTATTTTTGGAGGCACAGCTCAACGCGATGCTAAAATATTTGGGAAACTTTAAAAAGAGAACCAAAAACCAGAACAAATGAACAAAAAAGAAAAACAGATGATAGCATTGCACAGTGAGGTCACTCAATAAATAGTGGTGAAATGGTAAAATATCAATGTAAATTAAAATCAAAGGGGCCTAATGATTTTATTTATGAGTTAACTGACAAAAATACTCAAAACATCTTAAGATAATGAAGGGTGATAAAATTTATTTAATTAAGCCCGAGTGCCAAAAAAATCCAAAATTCAGAAAACCCAAACCTTAATCTTATAAACTCTAACTTTAATAGCATACCAGTCCAAGTTTGAGGAAACACAATCTCAAAAAACCGAATCCCGAGAAAACTAGAATTGAAAATGCAGTATACCTACCCTATAATACCGAAAAACTATGTACATTAAATTTAGAATCCCAAAAACCCAATTTTTATTTTATAATAGTTTTTGGGATTTTTATAAATTGGGACTGTGTGTTTTGTGGGGACTTCATTTATAAATTGCTAAGCGATTTTTTTTTCAAATTTTGAACTTAAAAATAATGGTACCTCATTTATCCGGAAAACGGCTCTACTGATTTTGATGCAATTTCAAAGTTTTTGTAAGTAATTAAATTTAACGAAAAGTCGTAAAAAATTTCCAAATTTTTCATTTTAATTTTTTTTGAAAACTCAATATTTTTGGAATTTTGTTATTAAGTTTAGAAAGCTTACATACAAAATACTTTTTGAAAAACCAACTCCAACGATTTCGAAAAAAAAAGAATTGAAAAGAAAAAAGGTTGATTCTAACTTTTTATTCTCTAAAAACACTTAAGAAATTTTAAATTAAAAAGTATTTTGAAAAATGAAAAAAATATTGATTTCAATATATGTAAAAAGGTTAAAATTAATAAGGTTAGAAATGTACTTTTTTGTTGGATTTGTGGCTGAATAACCCGTTCCCATAGTACATTTGCAAATGGATGTTCGTTTATTCTTAATTGAGAGACTTCAAAAGGGTTAGCTTCACAAAATATTAAACAGTAATATTATGACGAAAAAACAGTGTTGACCTTCGGGAGTATAAGTACTTTTTTTTATTTTTTTATAATTTTTTTTGTATTAAACTATTTTGAACAAAAATTAACGAACTACTCGTAATTCAGTAGGGTGATTTGACCTAAATTGATCGATCACTCAAATGAACTAAACTGCCCTACTCTAATATCCGGTTAACATTTTTTCATTGCTACTTCATAGACGAAAACAAAAATGCAATACAAATACCATTTTTATAAATTCTAAATGTCTTAATCTATTTTTTACAACTCTTTCAATCAAACTTTGGACAACCACAGGAAGTCATAAAGCGATTAAGTCATAAATTAAAATACTTTGGTCCCACTGTGCATTGAAGGTAAATATACGTCCCATTAGAATTTTGCATTATTTTTTTTTTTTTATTTTTGGATTTTGTCGCTTCACCTAAGAGCGAGATCTTGTTTGTATATTTTACGACGAGTATCTTCTTTGTGTGAAAAACAAACCACCAGCTAAAGAGGCAGGTAGCTAGCTAGCTAACTATGCATAGGTATGTATTTACAATTGAACGCGCGGTGCTGTTGCGGCTTCTTTAAATTCATTTCAATTCTTCAGTTGAGATTTGTCCGCGTTGAATGTAACATAGAATTAATTGTTACTCTTCGTTTTTTTTATATTATACGACGATAAATTATATCGGTTGGATATTACACAGTGGAATCGAATCAGAGAATTACCTTAAAGAGTGATTTTGTTTTGGAATTGAGATTTTCTGATCTTTGATCTCAATTTAGAAAATTAAAAAAAAAAAAACTTATTGTAATGGTGATCTATCGATATCGATTACTCGCAAGTATTACAACAATTCACAATAAGCAATTACATGTTAATTTAATTGATTTTATAAACAAAATAAATTTATTGAATAAAATTAAATTTTGAAGAAGAAAATAAAAAAACTAACACAAGAAGTGATCAACTAATTTTTGAAATTCACTTTTGAAACGCATGCATTGTAGGTATATCTATGTACAAATGCTAAAGTTGGGGCCATTCACCTAGTTTCTATACTCTGATGAAGTTTTTGTTTTTTTAATGTTTCGTATTTTATATCGATAAAGACTTTAAAAAAAAAAATCTATTTTTGCATTCGACGACGACTAATGTGATAAGGCCTCGCTGGGATCATATATACTTGAGCAGACCGTGTTTACAAAATCGGTATCTCGGGCGTTCGTGTTGCATTGGAATTTCAAAAGAAAAACATCGCCAGAACAACATAAATTAACAAAAAAAAAATAAAAATCAAAAAAAAAAATAACAAGTAAGTCAAACAAATACTAAATAAAAGTTCATTTTAGAATACATATAGCCAACACGCATATTATGTTATCGATTGTATTTTTTTTCATTTTTTTTTGTGTTTTTGTTTTGTTTGTTTTTTGAAAGTGAGAGTTAACAATGATGTAAGTGATCTTAGAACTTTTGTAAAGGGTGTTTATTTGTTATGACGACGGAGGTGAAAGAAAATCTGAAACTGTCATGTCGCTTGTCAGGCGGTGGTTGTTGTGTTTTTTTTGCTTACAGTTATCTGAAATTTATAAATAAACATTTTAATTGCAATTCTAAATGCAGCCATTTATTTTGGTTAATTTTGAAATAAAGACATTTGTTTTTGTTTCTTTCTATTTAAGTTCATTTCTATCATATTTATCCAGGAATTGTTGAATATTTCAAAGGATACTTATTTGCGTCATTTATATGCCTACGTATGATGTATTGTATGAAGCTACATTCAATTCTCATGGAATATGACCTTGAATGAAAATAAAATAAACAACGAACCTTAGGCATTATAACAGAGATTTAAGAAAACTCGAAAAAAAAAACATGACTACCAATTTCACTTTCACTGCTATTAATAAACGTTAATCAAAAGTGAATTATTTTGAAATCTTATTTATAAAAAGATAAATTGATACCCAATGATACTAGTTAATCAATTCAACAAAAAATATTGTATACGTGAGTGCACAATAGTTCAATTTTCCTGAGAAATATTAATTAAAACAATTTATTCCCTTTTTATTCACAAATTAATTTCATTGTTTGCCAAAATTGTATTCGAAACGTAAAATATCTTACTTTATCGTAATATAAGTATGTAAAAGTCTTACATTATATCGTTTTCAATAGGATTTTGAAAAAGTTCTATAATTCTAAGAGATTCCAATCGAAAATGAAAACTCTGGCTTGTGTAATTTACACGAGTTTATTCCTTTAAAAAATTCAAAAACACTCAGGAAACTCGAAACAGCTAATTGAAAGCTTTTGGTGCCAAGAAGGAGTAACTCAAAGCATAATATTTCTTTACAGAAAACCACTAAAATGTTCATTGTTCTGTTGTTTCCAAAGAGTAAAAATCAAAATGTGACCATTTTCAAAAACAATTTGAATTAGATTTTGATTTCTTTTACATCTACCTAGTTTTTTGACAAAAATTACTGAAGATTATAATAAAAGAGTCGCTTACTTTTCGATTCTTCTTAAATATATTGACTTCTAAACTAGCATCAAATAAAATAATAATAACTAACTGCTCACGTCGTGTTTTTTTTAGTTTTTGTTTCATTAAGTGAAGTTGGCCGTGTTTCAAACAATCTTTTTCTGTAATTTTTTTTTTTACAATCCCACCCCTATTGCAGATATCAAAGATGGGATTGGTAATTTATTGATTTCGTTCTTCAAAATCCAATTAACTAAATAATATTAAATTATTAGTTTTCATGTAGAGTCAAAGGGGGTAATTGCAAACGATTTTGCAAAATATTTTTTTTTTTATATGTCTTGTTTATAACAGCTTAACTATGCGATGTTGAATATTTTTGTTGATGCAACATAAATTTGGATTGTATTATCTATAGAAAAGTAATAAATTTTAAACGTGTTTGTTTATTATTTTTCATGAAATTGAGTATTTACATTTACCCCCGTCTTTTTTAGGCATACCAGAAAAATGGGTTAAATAAAAACATAAAACTTGGTACCTAACACAGGTAGACTAAAAAGAATCGGTACAAAAGTGAACAAAATGAAAATTAAATCACCTGATAAAGAAAACAAAACAAAATAATGATGTTCACATTCACCATAAAATAAATGAAATAATATTAAATTATTAGTTTCTTGTAAATCATTAACGGTCTGCACCAATTTCATTCATTGTTAAACTAATCTCGAATTGTATCTTATTATTTTTAAAATTACCCGTTTCTTATTTACCAATAATGGTAACTCTGCTTCTATCTTCTAAAACTAACCTCAAAATATTATATATTGTTAAAAATTAAACAATATTAACAGTTTTGAACCTGACTTTATCTCCGATTCCCGGTTGCACCACATGCTTTTAGGCCTTAAAATGACGTTTGTTGCATTCAAAATACGACAATTTTAAAGCCTGTTTAATATTGGTCCAACCGGTTTAGTATTATTAAATACCGATGATTTAAACGTTGTTCACATTAAAAAACTATAATACAAACTATCATTATTGAAACATCAAAAAAAAATAATAAAATAAAATAAAACAATCATATAAAATTATGCATACATTCTCGTAAAAAGAAAACAACACAAAAATAATAAAAATTTTACTATCGCCCTGATACCTTGAAACCTCATAAATTACCAAGGAGAATAAAAATTGTACTTGATCTTGAAAAATTAAATGAAATAACAAATAATGAGGGCTAACAATTCTAAATACAGTTAAAAGCCCTTAACTGTATATTATAAAATGTTACGAAATAAATTCTGATGTATGTTTCTGTTAAATTTTGAAAATTTTTTATAACATTTGTTTTGAATTCTTTTTTTTTTGCTGAACAAAGCTGAACAGCTAGCTCAGTCAAAGGGAAATGAATCTTAATTGGGTTTTTAGGCCAACGGCAGCGCCAGGCAAATAATAACATTTTTAAAATTTTTGTTCATGATTCTTTGTGAGAGCAGGAAATAAGTTTGAAGTTTTGGATGAAGCAGCAGTGGGTTGGAGTAAAATAAAAGATAAAAAAAAATCATAATAAAAATAAAACCTCGCGGAAGACTTAACAGGTTGTTTTTTTTTTTGTTATTAAGTATTCGGAGACCATATGTTGTTTTATAAAAAAATTATGCATATAAGTATAAGTAGGTATGTATTGTATTTGTTGGTTCAAGTCGTTTTTTTGTTTTCTTAGAGTCCTGACGTAGGCTTAAATAAACAGATGTTTAATCAAAACAACAACAACAACAAAAAAAATGAAAGCAGTCAGCACATTGTGTCAGTGTCAATGGAATTTTTTTTTTTTTTTTTGTCAAGAAAAATTGAAAGTTGTCAATTTGCAAAAAAATAAATTAACAGTTGTTGTTGGAGGTATTTAGATTTCATTAATTTCTCTTCACTTGACATAATAATTTTTGTTTTCTTCTTTGAAACAATAAATCCGGATCCGGTGATGTTGTTAATTATTCCACCAACTGACGTTTTGTTCTTTCAATACACCTTTTTAAAAATAAAAAAAAAACAATGTCTCATGGTTATTTAACAGCTGTGTTTGATCGGTGCCGGCTACACCCATTTGACTATCTACCATCTTTTTTTTTTCTCTTTTACTTTTTTTTCTAATTTAATCATTGACCTGATGAATAGCCTTGATCTAGGCAGCTGGAACGATCGTTACACATGAGACATCATCATAGGCGGAAGTTGATCGAAAGGTTAGTCAGAAATCGAGTCGTGTGTTTTATAATGTTATGCGAGAGTAGCTTGGTTACCTGGTATAATGGCAGCAAATATTGGTTTCAAAGAAGAGATGATGAACTTGCTTTTGCTGACGGTGAGTATATGACATTGGTTAATTGGTAGGTAGTTATAGTAATGGACGATGAGAAAAACCGGCTTGAGCGATCAATGAACCATCATAAAACAACTATGCATGGTAACCATTATGTCTATTGTTTTTTGATTTAACATAAAATAAGAACAGGTGGATAAAGTATACTTCTGTTTCGAGTGGTTTAATCTGTAATTAAGCTTATAAAGGGGGTGGAGTGAAAAACATATTGAATTATTTTAATTTGTGCTATTTAGAAGGGATTTTAAAAAATGTTTAACTTTTGTTTCCTATTAATCAAGAGAGATGAAAACACTAATGCATATATGCTGAAATTGTTGCAGTAGGTGAATAAGCCTTCTCCTATTTTTTGTAATTGCAAAAGAAACATGCTTCCCTTATGAGAGGTTTAAGTTTCAATACACAACTCTCAAGAATTTGGAGCAGAAAAAATTTAATTTTTAGTTTCTTACACCAGACACAATATCTCTTAGAATTTACCGCGTGAAATAAATTTCCATTAGATAAACGATTTCCCTCTTAAATAACGACGTTATAAAAAATTTATTAACTTCCCATAGGGAGTTATTGTAATCGGTCCGATTTGTCAAATTGAAATTTTTGACATTTCTCGACGTTTCAAGGTCCCTAGAGCCTATATTAATCATTTTTAGAGATATGTCTGTGTGTGCGTGTGTACGTACGTTCGTACGTTCGTACGTTCGTACGTCCGTACGTTCTGGTACCATTTTTCGTCGTCGATATCTCAAGAACGAGTAGAGATATCGACTTGAAATAAATTTTTTTTTACAGATAATAACTTCGAAAGAAGCTGAAAGGGCGTTTATTAATATTCAATCAGTTGTTTTTTTACTATAGCAGTTTAAAAAAGAAGTGAAAATTTTAGTTGGGCTCAAATATCTCACGAACAAATAATGCTATTGACTTGAAATAACTTTTATTCGACACATTATGACGTCATACAAATTTGATATGAATTTGGAAAAAAATCAATATACCGTTATATTTTAAAATCAAAAAACTAAAAAAAAATTTTTATAACTCGAATATCCTTAGATGGAAAAACGATATTAACTTTAAAATAATTTTATTTTACAAAAAATGTTGTTTTTGCCTACTGGTGAAAATTTCAAAAAAATTCAATGGACAGTTTTTTTACAAAAAATTAAAAATTACAAAAAATTCTACCAAAAATTGGTATAAATTGTCTTTCGACTCAAATTTCTCAAAAACGGGTAACGATATTCACTTTTTCTTTGTTTTATTTTCTGCATAACATAATTTTTGGCAACTGATAAAGTTTTGATAGATATTGAATGGCCAGTTTTTAACAAAAAATCAAAAATTGTTAAAAACTCTAAAGAAAAGTAGTTACAATTGTATTTCAGCTCGAATATCCAGAGAACGAACAACGATTGAGCCTTCTAAAATATTTTATTTTATACATAGTACAATTTTTTATGAAAGGTTAAATTTTGACAAATATCTAATCTCAGTTTTTGACAAAAAATATAAAAAAAAAAAATAAACTAAAAAGTGGTAAAATTGGTTTTTCGACTCGAATATCTTGAGAACGAGCAATGATATTGACTTGCCATTAGGTATTTAATTTTATACATAATAAAATTTTTAACATCGGGTATTTATTTGACATATTCTTAAATGTGCATTTCGTAAATCTTTTTAAATAATTAAAATGCTTTTCAATCTTAAAATAATGATTGTTTGAATTTAACAGCTAACGTTTGTTTCGCAGAAAATTTGGTTATTTAAAAAAAACTAAATATAAAGTTTTCAAGATCACAAATGGGAAGTTATCAGTGTGGGTCGCACCCAGCCTCTTTTTTTAATATTTAAAAAAAAAATTAAAATTTCGTGCGAAATTTAGGCTTCTACTTACTTTATAACATTTTTTAAAACCATCAGTATTGTTTTTGAATTTTGAATATCTAAAAACATTTTTTTCATTTCTTCTATACTCTTTACTTTTTTTACTAAGAATTTTTTTTTTAATTGTCTTTTATATTTGGACTATATTGCATTTTCATAAGTGCAAAATAAAACCCAAATCTTCAATTTGGACTTTATTGCATCAGAATTTATTTCATAACACCGTTCCTTTCCCATGAAATGTCAATAGTGATTTCATCACACTTCATTTAAGTTCTTCAATGTAAACATATCAATTCTATTTAAATTTATCATTAATTTGTATCTACAAATAAATTTCACTTGTCACTCTTTTCAATTAAATCTTGCTTTCAAGCATTTAAATGAACACTACCATGTTAAACTGTGAGAATGTAAATCAATCGTTTCTTAAACATTTTATGTCAATCAATTCAATACCGCCATGTACCAATCTCCAAATAAAAAAAAAATATATAAACAAATTCCTAAGTAACAAATTATAGAAAAACCAGTTTAAGTCGATCAAGAGCAAAGTTGTTAATTTAAACAAAGTCATCTTGTTAGAATCAAAAAAAAATTCAAGATCAAAACAAAAATATAACACCATACCACACGTCGAGTGTATTCACCTCTAAATACTCTACTATATTGATCGACTTAAAAGGAGTGTTAATTTTATACAATTCCAAAAGCTGAAATGTTGTCATCTTTTGAAATCGACGTTAAAAAAATATATATAAAATCACATTCACTTAAAAAAGTTGATTCAGCTGGGTGTTTTTTTACACACATGTAACTTAGGATAGAAAGTAAAGTTGGTGCAGTTATACCAAAACAGAAACTTTTGGACTCAAACTTCCGGAAATTTTGGCAAACCTTTTTCAAATTTTAAGTTTTATAAATAATTCATATTAGTTCATCAAAATATTGAATAAATTAGACGAAATTTAAATAGATTTTTTATCATTCTAAAGAATAAATACTCATGAATATTTATTTCCAGGGGCTTTTATTGAAAGCTTAAAATTTTACTGAGAAAAGAATTCATTTTATTTATTAATCATTATCATAATAAAATTTTAACGTTCTTTTAAATTTAAAAACAAAAACGGTTTTAGTTTCATGAAATTATAAAGAATGACTAAGAAAAGAACAGCTCTCTAGATAAATCTGGAGTTACTCACCATTCGATGCGAAATAAGATATTCTTAACTGATTTACCAATCCGGTCCAAAAGTTTCATTTAAGAACGTTTTTTTAACAATCCTCCAACTACTTTAAATGATGCACATTGAACAGTTCATTAAATCATTTATGAAGGTAGATATATATTGTTGGTAGATTAGGATGGTCATTAAAAATAAAATCCACAACTGGGTCACAGGTTCTTGTTCCTATGTTCTATGTTTTATGTTCAAAAACAAATTTTTCGAATTAAAAATTTCTTTTTATACATTTTAATGAGAAAATAAATGAAAAACTCTGGAATGGTCGGTACAAAAAAAATTGTTTAATAATTAAATGTATGTATTGGAACATTGAAAATTAAGTCGGCATAGATTAGTATTAAGTTAGAGAATTCGAACATTAAAAATAATTTTTGTATGTATTTGAAAACCTAAAATTCCATTTTTTTTTTATTTATAATACCCTAATGTTCCTATACATTTTTTATACAACGTTGAGAAAACAAATTGGTTACTACGCGTTTATGTCAATTTAATGCATTCACTCATTTTGGGCTATCGAGAAACATTTTTTATTGGACTTATTTGCGTTTTTTTTTTTCGTTTCGATGGCAAATAACAAAACGATGTTTTATACAAAAAAAAAAAATTAAAAAACACATTTTTGTAAGACCAATGGTTCAGTTTTAAAAAATTTATATATTTTGAGTTTGACCATCGACCGTCGAGCTTAGAATTTGTATTTTAAATACGTTAAAAAAATGTTTTTCAAATTATATATCTACCGTGTTAGAAATAATGAAAATAAAAGTTATTGAAAATTAGCGGTAACACTTTTATGTTTATTATTCTTTTACTTAGTTTTTAAATCAAGTTATGTGAATGATAGTTTTGTCAATTTTTTAAAATAAGCCCATCAACATTATTAATTAATTCGCATTCAATGAGTATATTTAGCTACTCCAATTAATTTAATTCTAAATTCTTGGTGTCATGACGAATATTCATATTATAAATTTTATAGACACGTATACATATAAAGTTATTTTGGTATCATATTTTTTTAAAGTCTTTGGTATTTCCAAATATCTATACCGAGGGTTTTTTCTTGTTTTTTTTTTTATTTTTTGTTCTCTTATATTCCGTAAATATATAATTGAATCATTGGTTTATTAGAATTCTTCTTCTTCTTTGGATTTGATTAATAATTTTTATTAAATAGATTCCATCCAACATCACATTCCAAAATTGAAATCCAAGTTTATTTATACATTTTTTGTTGACTCAGGTTTCCGAGGTAATCCATCAAATGTTTCATTTAAAGTTTTCCATGTATTCGATCTGAAAGCCATTCATTTTTTTTAAGAAAATGCTAAAAGAAAAAAATAGGGTTAATGCTGTACTTCAGCCTTAACCACTGAAGTGATTTTCTTGAAACTTTAGAGTCAAGGTTTATTTTTCTAGAGGAGATTTTGCAATTAAGAAGAAAACATTTTACTAACGGTTACTACCATAAAAGCGAATTTTTGATTTTCGATGTCATCTTAAGTGTTTCCACAGATATCGATTAAATTTTATATTTCAGTTATCAAAATAATATTGCATATCTATACAAATTTTCAAAAACTTTTTTTGCGTTTTAGAAAATCAAAATTTTATATTTTGAAAGCAAGTGCATACATTTTAAATATTAAAATCTTCCCCACTTATGTTATTTTCTGAATATAATTTTAAAATTTATAAATAAAATATTACTTATTTACAAAACGGTACAACTTTACCTTTTTTGTATTATGAAATGTTTCTAATCTCTGATCTTGGGCCAGTATTTGCTGTCTAATTTTTCTGGAATACTCTTAAATATTTTCAAAACTAAGGGATATCACCGGAAAAGTTAAGATAATAAAACGAAAGTACCTACATTAAATTTCTAAGAAATAGTCACCAAAATCAGATCAAAAATTAAAGTCTACTAAAAATATCGACGCCTTTTCCATGGGAATACATTTTTTATTCTCGTCATTAGAATCCATAATTCAAAAAGTTCATAAAAACATCTATGGTGCAAGAAGGGTAAGGTGTGTAAATGGATGGAAAAAAATAAATTGAAAATCAAAATAAATAAATCTGCAAATTTACCAACGTTTTTTTTATTATTTATTTACCCAAAATAACTTCATATCTTAAATGATTATCGTTATACCTAGCAATATAAAATATAATAATTTTTTTTTAAAGATTTATGGTTTTTATTTTTCACTTCTAAGGTTATTCCAAGGTGTTCTACAAACGTTATCGCTGTGAAATGTTAAGACATGTATTCTTTCAAATCAAATCTATATTGAGTTCCTTTCTTTCAAGCTCCAAACTTCCGGTTTAAGATAAGATTCCAAAGTTCATTATATTTAAATTAGTTGACGGTACATAAATATGATTGGATTAAATAAAAACGTCATTCAAAACTTATAAAATAACAAAGAGTAAATATAAACAAAGATATACGAGTATATGTACATAAGAGATGTGAAATAATTTAAAGTTTACTGGTGGTGTATTTTTTAGAACGTTTTGAAATCCAGTAGCCAACCAAGCGCAATTATTAAATAAACTGATATAAATTAATTAGAATTTTTAAAATAAGCCAAAAAAGAAGCTGGAGCTCAAAACTGAAGATTTCATCTGTATTTTCGTATTGAAAAAATAAGAACTTCTGATTTTTTTTCCAAAATCCTTAGAGCGGTAAATCCTACCTATACACCTACATTTTTTTTTAATATTCAAACGCTTACAGATTGGCCTTTCCAAAAAAAATTGTATTTTTTTAAATCTAAAAAAATTGTATTTAAAAATTTTAATCGTAATCCGTCAAACGGGTTTGTTGTATAAAATTTTTAATCCAAAAATTTATTAATTACTTATTGACAAAAAATTCAGAGAAAAAATTTGTCAGAAAAAATCTGTCCGAAATCCAATAACCAAAACTTTTCGAAAAATATGTTTTAACAAAGGTTTTTTTTTTTTAACGAAAATATTATTTCAACAATTATATAAACCTAATCTGGGATGTACTTGATCTCGAGGATGACTATGAGATCGAGCTTTGTCTAGGTTCAAATCCAGTTCAAGTCAAGTTTTATATTTAATTTAAATTAAACATTCAAAGTGACCAAGCACCACTGCTAGAGGAATCTGATTATGAGTCTGGTAGTCGTGAAATAGCTAACTCCAGCTTGTTGGCAGCACATCTAAATGTTGTTGTTTTATTAAAAACCTTCAATATTAATATGATAGTGCGAATCTTGGCATCCCAACTGGAAGTGTGTTATACAGTAATTACCCTAAGGACCTTAAAGTTTGAAATGACATATGGCAACTTATTGAATAAATGATTCCCAGATAAGTGAAAAATTCCCAAGGTGAGATGATGCAAGTATAAGGCATTTTTTTTAAGTACTATCTAGATACTTGTATGTAGATAAATAATATAAATAGGTATGTTTGTTTATTCAGCTTTCATAATAATTTCATTAGGTAAATTATCTTTTTGTTTTTTTTTTTCTGGCATAAAAATGCTTTATTAATTTATTTATATAATTAAATTTCCTGGTGATATAAGATAATTTTGCAACTTTCCATAACAACAAAATTATAACTTTAGTAATAAAATAATTTGAAATTCACGTCATACGAGAAGATACATACAAATAGATACGGCAAATTTTTTAATTTTTTAATGTTCTTTACAGCTAAACTATATTAATAAAATTGCATGTGAACAACAAGTAACGTATATAATATTATAGCAGGTATACGATTACTCAAATTTGCCTACATTGCCTGGTGACTCAAGAAAAAATTTAAAGCATACCTGATATACATATACATATGTACATGCATAGGCAAAAAGTTAATGATCAAAACGAGCAAAAATATGGACTTTGATTTGATTGCATTTCAAAGCCAATACCATGCAAACAACGTGACAGCATTAAATGTGAGTTGGCGCAGACGAAATGTTGAGAAATAATAATTTTTGTTTTGTTCAATATTTTTTGAAGACTTGCAGATTTTTTTTATAATCCATTTCTTTTATTTTTTTTTTTTTTTTGTGATGAAAAAATAACATTATCATCGGTCATGAATATTTTACTGGGCAAAGGTTAAAATTGTAAATGATGGAGTGCATAAATCGGTATTCAATATTTGTTGACAATTTTTTTTTTGTTAAAATTTTCAAATTTTTTAAAACTAAATTACTAAATTTAAAGTTTTCAATGTTGGTATCTACATTAAAAAAATATCTGCATCTCAAAGCAAGAAATCTTAAAATGCTTGTTATGCCATCTCAATACCTTTATCGCCCTTTTTGACAAAGATACAATTGAAAGAAAACAATAAAGGGAACATAGCCAACAGTCAGGAAGAGCTAACATTGAGACCTGATCAAAATAACTCCGAAAAAAACTTGTCATGTGATCTATCTTCCTTGTATCCAGCCTTGAAAAATGGATTAATACACCATCTACATAGATTAGCTAAAGGTTTAATTTTCTACATATATTTAACGTAAAGTTTATGTTGTAAACCAAATAATAACTGTCATTTGATGCAAAGTTTTTCGCCTGCAAATTTTTCAAACTCGTTTTTGTAAGGTTCGCCAACACTGAGATAAGAGCCAATACGAATTTCTGAAATATTATGTAAATTCAAAGAGAGTATTAGTTATTTTTCGTCAAATGTTGCAATTCCTCAAAATTTTGAAAAAAAGGAATAAACACAAAAATAAGTTTAAAAAATAAAAAGTGAGCTTGAAAACAAATGTTTCCAAATTTTTTTGCCAAAATAATTTAATTTTTATTTAAAAGAGAATGAGACATTGCCGAAAATTTTTTATTTAAATATTTATTTCTTTTTTAATACATTTTTTACGAGAATAGAATTGTCCCAAAATGGGGGAAAATTGACTCCCGTTTCCTAAGATTTTCTTTTTGTCTAATTCCGACGTATGCTCTATAGCACCTTATGCAAATTCGCATTGGTACTATATCGTATTTTTGATTAAACAACTTAGAAGCAACTTGTATACTTATTATCTGCGAAACGTTTGTACATTCATTGTTTAAAAACAAAATCAGTTGTGAATTAAAATTTCGTGTGTCTGCCACCTAAAGAAACAGGGATCTGCGTCTAAAAATGTCAAACAATAATATTGACATAAAAAGATTTTTTCATAGTTTACAATTTCCTCAATGTGTTAATAAAACTTAGCATATTTTAAACCAATTTTCTAACTACTTATGATAAGATTAGATAAATATTAAAAAATAAAAACACTCCAAACGTTTGCAATATATTTAAATTAATTACTTATGACGTGGGTATACGTGGGAAAATATATCTTACAAGTTAATTGTTCCCATTTTGTATCTTATCAATTTGTTTTCATTGCCTTAGAAATATGTTACGTTTTATCAACTTAACCTACTACTTTATAATATTTACTCAAATGTTTTATCTAAAAAAAAATAGCAAAATAGATATTAAGATATGTATATACATATAGTGAATACCTGCAAGTCTATATACACTTTATCATGTAAAAAAAGCTTTGAAAGCCGATAAGATCTTCAATTACTATACTAAGACAATTTCTATTACCTTGCATTAGGCACATTGGAAGATATATTCTAGGGAGAACTTTATATTTGCACTCACTGATTCTAGAAGCTATTTAACGCATAAGTATTTTAATCATATTCCAACACAGATAATAAATTATATTAGATGCGTTATTTTTGTTCAAAGCCTGAATAGATTTGTTTAAAAAAACCGTCTGAGCTAAACGACGCCATCTTGGGAAAAATGAAGTTTCCACACAAACCGTGCTTAAGTCAAGCCCCGAGAATGTCTCTGGGCTTAGTGAAGCTGCAATCAGCTTAGTTTTTGTTGCATTGAAAATGTAAATTGTTTAGCCCAGATGTCGTTCTTCTTAAAAAGCTTAAACTTATAAAGGTGTCTATAAGGGAACTGGCCCTAATTTATAAATCCTACTGTGAATAGTGTTCGAACGTTGCAGGTTGTTCTTCAAAATGTAAGATACTTCTGAATAGGTCTGGCCACGACCACGAGACGAGATCTAGAACTAATTTTGAGTCGGTTTCGTCAAAATCGAAAATTTAAGCCTCGTCGGGATCTCTTGAAATAAAGTCTCTTAGTTCGTACAAAATGTAAACCATTTACTAGGCTTTCAAAATTTACTAGGCTTTCAAACGCAATGAACAAATGTTTACGTAGATGTTTTTTTTTTTTGGAATTATGAGCAAAAATGTGTAGAAATGTAACGGATACAGGTAATGGCCTTGATCATGAATGTCTTGTTCTGTTTTAGTAATATAATCCCCTAGATAGAATTGGACGGAGTTCTGCAGACGTAGCAGGATAAAATACTTGAAATTAATACCAAGAATACTGCAACCGGAGCCAGAACTGTTGAAAATCGTTCAACTCAAACAATTTCTTCGTACTGTCAAGTATGTCAAAAACTCCATTCAACTTTCTCTTAATTATATTTGATTATTCCTAAAAAAAGCTCAATTAGAAGTTCCAGTTGTTAAGTTTAAGCCCCGGTAAATAAAATCAAACCCTAAAATAAAAATGTAGTTCCCAAGAAAAAAAAAAACAAAAAAACTTCTACAATTCTTCCAAAAAAAGCCACAAAATTTATTCATCTAATTGTCGATTGGCTGCATTAACTTATTGTATCAAAAAAGTCAGCAGAAACAAAATTTTGTTCACAAATGATTCATATTCGGGAGCGCACCAGAATTGGCTGGTTATTCTACCGCAACCGCAAGGTGTCATCACAACTGAAAAATTAAAAAAAAAAAAAAACTCAAAAAATAACGTCTACTGCGCTAGGTAATAAGATTTTTTTCTCAGTTATTCGGAGACAGTCGTTCCAGTTGGATTGTGATTTAGATAATTAATTTTTTTTTTCTTTCTCTTTTTACGAAAAAAAAGTTAATTTTCATACGTTTTCAAAATTTTATAGTGCGGTTGTGTTGGTTGTTTGATTATAGTTTACCGCAAAAATATGGGCTAGCAATATTTAAATTATCAAACAAAAAAAAAGGTTTTTTTCAATATTTTAATAATAAAAAAAATATTCAATTGTAAAGAAATTGATTTCTATTTAAAACAAAAAAAAAGCTTTCGCCATAATAAACGAATATGTTTGTTCTAGTTGTTTTTGTGAATTTGTATTAAATAAACAATAATGATTAGACGGTTAAAATATCAAAATATCTGTTGGAAAATACCTGTTGCTGAAAAAAATAATTCTTCCATTAATACAATTGTGCCATTGAAAAGAGACAATGTTTTTCCCTGATCTCCCTGACAGGTATATTGTATGAAAGTTTATTTTTTCTTGTTAAAATATCTGATCAAATATAGCTGTAATTAAGAAGGGATATAAAACAAAGAAATAATCTAGATGGTGTGTTGATAAATGTTTATTTTTTTTTTAATATAATTAAAAAATGTGTATCTTTTATGCACTTATCTACGTATTCTGATAAAAAGGTTTATTGCACTCTTTATTTACCTACCTTTATTGTAAATGTGAGATTGATTTTTTTTTTTTTTAAATCCTTCGGTTAAACTCAAAGTATTTTTTCCAATGAAACTTTTCGATGAATAATGAAACCCCAACACTTTCGGTCTGAGTCACAAAAAATTTAGGTGCTATAAAATTAATGTCTTTTGTCTTAATTATGTCTGTTTTTTTTTCGAAAAATTATTGCCACCTTTTCACTATTAGCAGAACAAAATAACAAAGTTACGTTTATCATTAATAACCGGTGATTTTTTTTTTAAACAACACATTGCCTTACAAATCAAAAAATTACCTACACTTATTTTGTCATTTTTATATTGAAGTGTAAACATAACTTAAAATAACAAGATTATCCATACTAAAAAAAAAGAATGTGGTGTTAAACATCTTTATCCGCAATAATTGCTTAATAGATTAAATGATAAGAAATAATGCAGAAACTAAGATTTTAGTGTGATGAATTATAGTATTACTGTAAACCAGCAGCAGCCAGAATAGGAGATAAGATAAAATATTAATTCTTTTTTTTTGTGTTGTTTTCTTAACATTTTAAATATTATGTTTGTTAAATTATCTTTATTACTGGATAAATCTTTGGAAAAATTCCTTTGAATACTATTAGAATCTCCTTCTAGTTATTTTTTATAAAAAGATTAAAGAATTAAAATTTTTCCATTGATAAAAATTTTTAAGAATACTGCATATTAAAATTTTGGAAGAAATATTCTTTGGATTTTTGAAAAAATTAAATCTTTTAAATTTTTTTTTTTAATTGTAAGAAGTTGCCAATTTTTTTTTCTAAAACTACGTTAAAAATATTATGACTAAAATTTTTTTCTTTGTAAAAACCGCTTTAACAGTTTTTTAATTTTATTTTTAAAAATTTGTATTTATTATTTGCACCTTCATTTTTTACCTTAAACTTGCTTTATGGTTTATTTTTGCAATTCAAATTACGACTTTTATGCTTTTCATGTTTTTCTCTTACAACTTTCTTGTTTTTTTTTTTTTTGTTAGAGGAGTGAAAAGGTCTATCAAGTAATAGTGGCGTGTGGGTGCGTGTGGGTGCCCTATTTATTCTTGGAAATGCTATTTAAAAAGATAGACAACCTACAATCTTAAGAACTATAATGAACCCTTTCAGTCACTGTCCAGTCCATGACCTACGACGAATCGTTTGTTATCAAATAATTTGTGTATATACCTAGCTAAATTATCTTTAAATTGTACATTATAAAAATAAAAATATAAAACAAATCAAAAGCTGATAACAAAAAATTTAATTTAAATGAAATCCAAAATTGTAAAAAAATATAAAATATATTCAAGGTCAATTAAATTAAACGTCAATACTCGTATCAATTGTTTTGAGCAATATAGTATGTACATACACTGAAGTGAATGAACGTCCTTAAAGCTAATTAGTGATTTAACATAATGTTTTGAGTCTTTGTCTTTATACCAAATAAACCCATTAGGCCTTCTTTTCGAAAATCATAACTTGATGGAAACTGACAGTTCTATTTCTATTTTTGAAAGTAAATACTGGTATTGTGAGTGATATAAATAAATGCACATAAAAAAAATGGTTTAAATTAAAGTACTTTATTTATATTCGAATAAATTACAAACTGACACTTTTAATATTAAAGAAATTTGTATTTACTTTTCTTCTCCCTTTGTTGCAATAACAAAACCAAAACGCCTTACCCAGACCTACTTCAAATAAAGCAAAGCAAAACTCATTTCTGAAAAAACAACTTTAAGTGTTGTTGTGAGAAAATATCAGATTTCAATGTCATGTTAAAACAACATCAGACATTTGTTAAATATACACTGCAGAGCCATTAAATTAACCAGATACTGTGTGCAAATAATCGTAGCTCGGCTTCTTCCACACTAGAATATTTTTAAAATGACGTGCCATCTTGTTTAATTACCTGTTAAATTTACAAAGTTCTGGTTGAAAAATTACTAGCTATGCTTTTCTTTGAGTGCACTATACTGGTAACTTAACGTAAACAACTGGTTTGATCCAAGTATCTGTCAACAAAAAAAAAAAGAAGCAAAAGCAGTTAGTGGAAGTTCTATTCCTGAAAGTGCTGTAAATTTTAACTTCGATTTTTTTCGTTGCTTTGTAAAAATTACTCCATATTTACCACACTATCCAACTATCTTTCATTCTTGGTAAAAAATCACAACTTCCAGTGCACGTGCATTTTTCGTTTTTTAATTATCTGGCTGTAACTTTTAACTCCCACTTTCATAATAAAAATTACTATTTTCATAGCTGACTTGCATAGGCCTCGTAACTGATGGATATTCGACTGAATTTTATGTTTTATTTATATTTTTTTTTTATAAAGAGAAAAACGAACCGTATAAGATAGAAAAACATTATACGATTTTTTTGTTCTTTTTTAAGAGCTATTGTTTAAAAAAATTTACTCCAATTTAAAACAAATATTTCTACTTTAAATTGATTAGATTCACTTTTTATTTTTTTTATTTTTCCCAAGTTCATTTTTTTTTTATTCTCCTCGGTTTGAACCTAAACTTTTCCAAATTATCAGCTCAGTATTTTTCTTCTATATCAATTCGCATTATATAATTTGTATGTTTAAAGTCAATCACTTTAAATCAAAGCCAAGCGAAAAAACAAATGTAATGAGCAAGTGTCATAAAAAAATATGAATTTCATATTATTCTTGTACATTTTAGTACGTTTTTTTTTCATCTTTTAAAAGGATTTCTTGGTAAAAAATTTAAAAGTTTTTTGAAGAAAAATTTTTCAAGATGACGATTGAAGCACACATTTAAATTTTTTGAATATTCAAGGACACCTATAACTCACTTAATCCATAAAGTTTTATGAGTATTTTGTGCTTAAAAAAATGTTGTTTGCCTGTCTGTCTACAAAGTCTTATAATATTTAGTTATATAGCTTATTTAATTTTGGCTAGCAAAAAGTATTGCTCCAGAACAACATCAACAGACGTTTTAAATATTGATTTTAAATTGTAGACAGTCTGCAATTTTAAAACAAAGTGCATTTTCAAACAAAAGTAATATGTACCTACTTTCAATAGCGTATGGAGCTTTAAGTTTTTTTTTTTGCAGTGTATTGTTTTTTTTTTTCCAAAAATATCTACTATCTAGAAACCAGTTAAAATCAACAAAAAATATATTTTTGTATTATGGTGAAAGCCGGTAATCTTTTTTTTTATTGATGTACACACATATACAATGCGGTATATTTTGTTTTAATAAAATTAATATTTTATTTGAATTTGAGGGATAAACACGCATTTCTAATGCATATCAATCTAATTACTGCTCTCTTTCCGTTTAGGTGTATTCTCGCTTACAAGAAAATAAATTAATAAATAGATATTAAAAAAAAAAAAAAAAAAAAAAAAAACATTTCGTAATATAATTAAAAATGCGAATTCATTTATCTGCCGACATGATTGCAAGTACGCCAATTGATCCAAGGTATGTAAATGTAACTTGTTTGTGTTTCTCAAATTTGTTTGTTTTATTTTTTTTGTTTGTGAATGTGTTTTTTAATAATTTGTTTAAATAAAGAATTCGAGCTCTTATGTTCAAAAAACAGGTAATTAGGTGAATTATCTAAAATTAATAAAATAAATATATAAAAATAATATTTGAAATGGGTGTACGAGTATATTGAAGATCAATAACCTTAGGGTATATTTAAAACGTAGTAGAACGTATACTGAATCATTTTTTTGTATTTTGACATTGAACAAAATTAATTGCGATGTTTGGATTATTATTCGATAAGTATAAAGGTTCATTCGATAAGAAATCACTTTCACCTACCATATAGGTAGCAGCTATCTATTTTATTATATTTGTACACTACCTACAGTTTAAGATTTGATATCGAAAAATTTGCAACAGGATGAACTTTGCATTTTATTACTTCTCGAATTCCAAAGAATGAAAAATGAAAAAATTTCTAATGCAAACTGACATTAATATAACTATAGGGCATATTTTGGATTCGTAAAAAAAACTGAAATTGACAAAAACTGATTTTATCAATTCCGTCCGTATCTCGGTCTGTTTGAACCTGAACCTATAGCTTAAAGTACTGAAGCGATTTTCTTCAAAATTGAAACTTGAGGGTTTCGGGTGACAGAGCCTTAATTGTTATGACAAAACTTGTTTATCTCAAAAACAGCTTGTATTAGTTTTATGAATTGTTACTGTAATTTTTTCTAATTAAAATTTATTAATTTTGAAAATATTTTTCAAAATACCGCCCTTAAAAAAAAATAAAACTGCATCTCAAAATTTCAAAGAAATATTTTTTTGTTTTCTGACAAAAATTTTAAACATTATTTTTTGAAAAACTGGTGAATATTTGTTTTTGAAATTTGGAAATATCAAAATGCACATTTTTGAAGTGGATATGGAGTATGTACTATGTTTTTGAAGGTCCTCTTTCTATTTTTCAATCATAATTGAACTATCATTGAAGACATCGAGAAGAAGCTTCAAAAGTCTCATCTCGATTTAGTCTAGAGGCCAGCCCTAGAAACGATCGTTTAATCGAATCGTCGGGGAGAGTACGATAACTTGGGCGCCGAAAATTGATTACGGTTCTTTGTAGAGGGGTCCAAAACAAGCATTTTTTAAAATGATCTAGTTTTCAGTTTTTGATTAGGAATCAATAAGAGCACCGAATTCTATAAAAAAAAATTATATTTAATCTTATAGTTTTGAGAAATTACACCTCAAACTTTTTTTTTGTTTTTTTTTCCGAATTTTGTGTTTGAAACTCATTTTTCGAAAACTGTGCATTAATTTTGCTTGATTTAAAAAAGGCTTTTAGTACAAAACACTGGAAGTAAAAAACAGTATTAAACTTAACTGTATGTATTACCGTTATTTTTTAATGATTTTTTCCCACTTTTAGTACTATTTTCATAAAATTGCCCCTCCCGCCCAAACGGGGCAAGATAGACCCCCCTCCCATAGTAAAAAATGCTTTTTTTTGGACCCCTCTGCAAAAAACCGTTATCAATTTTCGGCGCCCAAGTTATCGTACTCGTGCCGAATCGTCTGTTACGATTCCAAATTTCAAGTGGTAATCCAAAAAAAGTAAATAGATTTTTTTCTCTCCACAAAAGGTAACGCGAATTCATTTTATTATAAACTAAAGTAAATGGTCTTGTTTATAGTTTATAAACTTTATTAGACATTGTCTAGACACTAATCTAATAAATAAGATCATGTCTAAAAACACTTTGTTTGCCAAAAAAAAAAAACAACGAAAAATAAAGTATTTTGCAATTTTGAATAAATTGTACAGCTGCCGTTCTGGTGATGGCATTGTCGGCTCGATTTATGAAATTTTAAAATAAATATTATCTGAAGAAAACATTTCTATTAAAGATCTGACTTTTTGGAGTTAAACTCCTGTGTTCATCCCAATAAAAATAGAGTGATGTCAACTGCTTTACTTTTCCTCCTTTTTAGTCTAAAATCGTCTTAAAAGTAATTGAAGTATTGAGTGTAGTACTAGATTTATTTTTTTTTTATCATAATATTCTCAACAAGATTAACTTTTAAAACCTAAATTTTGTAAATTTCGCATTCTTTTTTTTGTTTGATTGTTAAATGTAAATTCAGATCAGATCATGCGGAAATAAACTATAAAGTCACAAATATCTATATTGCTGTACCAACAGCGTTTCTGTCGAACGTTCAATGCAAAGCCTTGGATTTTGATGTTCACCTCAAAAGGCAAAGTTTTCCTTTTTCCTAACATTACGAAATCTTGTACTATCCAACCGTTTTGAGTCCAAAGTTCAATTGGCTATTCATAGGGAGGCCTATATTACTTTTGGGATCTGTTCCACGTTTATCTTCAGCTTCTTATTCCAAAAAAAATTATTATTACTTGCTTTTGTGGTGTGATGCCACAACACTAAAGTCTTACACTTTACTTTTAAGTATTTTTATTTTATATTCAAAATCTCCAAGTTTCTGGTTTAAAAAAAAAATAAAACAAAACTAATTGTAATTTACTCAATCTATTTATCTGACCCTTATGACCTCTTGATAATTCAAATATGCATACCGAAAAGATTAAGAAACGTGAGCGATGTATTTTTTTTATGATGGGAATGTTTTATTATTCCTTCGTACATCAGTGGCTACCAATCTATGGGGTATGTCCCCCTATATATCGGATCTGTAAACATCAGCATTAAACATCTGGATTATAACACAATCTTCTACTCCTAATTGTTCAACCCAAAATTAATAAAAAAAAATACATAAATACATTTTTTTGAATAAATTTAAATTCAACTAACCCCACGTGCGAAAATCTTGGTTCAAAACTTTGAAAATATTTTTTTGGGTACGGAAATGGTTCAAACTCACAAATAAAAATCTAGTGAATTTTTTTTCAATTCACCATGGAGAGGCATAACATTTTCCAAGTTTTCACGGGGGCATGTTAAAAAAAAAGCTTGCATCCACTGGCTTAAAGAAATAGTCCGCTTGCATGTGACGCCAAACTAATTGTACCATTCAAAATAACATCTAACTCTATGTTTGTCAACAATATCTAATTATAAATTTTATTAACAATTTTTAATTTTATTTTCATTCTAGGATGGTGATCCATCAGCAAAATCCAGGCCAGCAACGCCCTATAATAGACCTTCTAGTAGCATTAATTGCAGTCCCAATTCTTATCCTGTGTGCCCTGCAACTAGAGAAACACATGCAAGACCGATGGGAGGAGAGTTCAGAAACGCGATGGTTAGTTTTTGCCCTGGGCGTCAGTATGCTTCTGATAAGTGTATTAATATGTGGCTATGTAACCCACCGCATGGGTGTCTGCATGTGGACAGGTCCACTTGAAGATTCCACTGGATTTTCAACAAACACAACAGATAACAACATGCAACATGTAGGTTTTGAATTAAATATTTGAATATTATTTTTGAAACAATGCAAAATACTAACGTATCACTTTTTGGTTTGCAAACAGATCAACTCGCAAAATGACATCCTTCGAATTGTGGATTCACTACCACCCAGCTATGAAAGTGTGGTTAAATGTGATATCCCACCTCCTGCGTATGATTGTGTGATTGTTAATATGGAACAATGCAAGGAAGAAGAAGCCAATCGAAAGGCGACTCCATCACATCAAGCAGTCGCTGCGTTGCACATGTAAAAAAAAAGTCCACTAAAATCATCCTGCCAAATGGATATTGATGCCTTTAATATCTTCCTGTTTTGAATTAGTATTTTTAGTAATTTGTATTTTTTTGCAAATAATTTAAAAAATTTAAATGTTTGAATGTGAGAGAGTGAAAGCGATTGATAGTTGTGAGTGCTTTAATGTGACCATAATAATGTTGTTAAATATAAATACCTATGTATATAAGATACTTAAAAATTTAAGTGAGAATGCTGTGAATATTTAAATTAATTTTCTACTTATAATGAGTCTCCTGTGTATTTTTTTGTTTTTGTGTCTAAATCTAGTCTGAGTTTTTAATTAGTTAAATAAGTTATAGTCACTAAGCCAAATAAAAAGAATTTTATAAAGTTTAAACAAAAAGAAGTAATAAAATAGTGTTTTTATTTAATTTAGGAAATAACGTTTAGTTAAGACGCAACAGTTACTTTGGAGAATGATCACATCATAATTTATCAAACTGTTGGAAACTGTGTGTTTCTGATCATGTAAATTGTGTGGACACATTGCGAAAAATAACAAAGCCTAAAACTAAAAGCTCGAAACATAAACCCCAACAAATTGATCATTGTCGAAGAGAAATGCGTTATATCCAGATGTAGGCGAAATAAACTTAGTTTGAGAGATTTCTACTACCCATTTTCTGGGCACAAACAATTGCAAAAAAAATTGTGGACATGCTATCGACTTTTTTTTAAAGTAAGTATACGCTTGAGTGTAACATAATTTTACAAGGTAGGTATACTATTGATAATTATAATCATACGAGTGGAAAATTATTGGTAAAAATCTGAAACAAGGGTAAATTCAGCACTTTTGACTTAAATAGAAACAAAAAATATTTTAAGAGAACGTAAATACCTACAATGTCATGGTAGGTGTAGCTTCTTTATAGCAAGAAGTCTATTATTTAGTAAACTTTTTTTTATCAATTTAAATCTTCAAATAGTTTTACAAAAATGAATTTTCAAACGTTTGTTTGTTTAAAAAAGTCAGAAAGTCTGGAAAGTTTTGCAGAAAAACAGAAATTTGTATAGAAATTCGTCTCGCGTTTTTTTTCCAAAAAAAAATTGAATTTAGGTGAAAATTCAGACAAATATGAATTTGAATTTAATTCTAAACCAGCCTTTTAAATTTTAAACTTCTCTATGAGACAAAAAGAAAAAACAACAATGGGTTTTCAAACGAAAGTAGCTAATTTGTAATGAAAACGCTTAATTTGTAATTTCAAAAATTACCTCATTTCAAATTTTGCGCTTTTTTATACTTTAATTTTTTTACCATTTTTCTTTTATTTCTTAGATAATTACTAATTGCACTAGAGCTTCTGCTATTTTTTTCAAATATTTTATGACTCAACTTTCACTGTTTAAAGTTTGTTCTCTACTCACCACTTTTTGACATGTTTTTTTTTTACTATTTTCATCATAAGTAATAGGACTACCTCAAAAACCGGTCCGATTTTAATTTTTAACCATCGATTATCTTCTAAGTTTGATAGACAATCATAAATATGTAAATAAAAGGAGTAATAACGCTGGTTATTTGACCCTTTCCTTAATACAATTTACCAATTTATTTTGTTGATCTAGTGAATAGTAACGATTAATCGCTCTCAAAAAATGTTTTGCTTTTCAATTAAGCAGGAGTGTATAATTCAAATACATATTTGTACATTATAGCCCAGACAAAGCGGTATTTGACCTTGCGCACAGAGGCAGGGTCTGTTTTCTTTTATCATGGATCGATAAAAGGCTTGTCAAATTAATTTATACCTCCTGAAAATTGCATTTTTTGATGACTTGAAAATAGCTTTGTAATTA
This sequence comes from Syrphus vitripennis, assembly GCA_958431115.1. NCBI lineage: Eukaryota > Metazoa > Arthropoda > Insecta > Diptera > Syrphidae > Syrphus > Syrphus vitripennis. The sequence continues at coordinate 93,357,604 of OY288110.1, forward strand.
TTAACAAAAAAGCTCATCTCACAATTAAATTTGTATTGATTATCTTTTTAGCCCATGTTCTTACCTACAATTAAAAAAAAATCAACTTTCTACGACCACCAGTACCTGAGCAATTTCTAAATGAACATACGAGTATGCAAGTAACCGCACCCACGCAAAAATAATTTATTTGTATCTCTGCTCCTCTCCGGTATATGGCGCAGTAAAGTTATCTATCATCTTCAGGCATGATATTTAGGTATATATATTTTTGTTATTGCCTGGACAGTAATTTTTTGTTTTAGTCGCAAAACATTTTTCGTAATTATTTCATACAAAGCTAACTTTTTAAAAAAAACTTTATTTTCTGTTTTAGGCCCCTATTATGACTCGCGAGTCGAACGTTCGTCTTAAGTCGAACGATTTAGCGAATTACTCTAGTCGAGGTATTGCTAAAAGCGAGCTTCAACATTCGCCTTTCAAAGTCACATAGAATCGCAGTTCGACTGATTTTGACAGATAAAGGCGAACATTCGCTAAAGATAATTGAATGACTTTTCAATTCGCCAAATTTTTTGACATTTGAGGCGAATGTTATTAGGCGAGTCGCAAACGGTAATGCCAAAAAGTCACATTCGACACATTTTTCGCGCGACTCGCGAGTCATAATAGGGGCCTTAAGCTCCTCTTAATTCTCTACACAAAAATTGACCGTTTTAATATAATGGTGATTTGTTAAAAACTGTTGATTAATCGTTGCTCCCATACAATTGTCAGCCCAAAATTATCTTTTCTGAAGTAATCCCTCAAAAATTTTGATATTTAAGCAGAAACTAAATACTTCGATTCGAAATTTTTAAAGATTGTTTTATAACCTCACACATGGGTTTTTCAAAGCATTTTTTCTTCAGAAATCAAACTTATCGCCGCACCTAGATAAAAGGGCAGAACATCGACTGCCAGCTAGTGGTCAGCTAGTTTTTTATACATTTTTAAAAAAATCTTATGCCTTTCGAGACTAAATAGATTAGAAATTTAACCATGCAATTCATATTTTTATAATATTTTAAGTTATTTACATAAAATTAAACAACTATCAATTTTGTATGCAACTACATAATATGACATTTACTTTATTTTTTAAAACTTGTTGTTTTTTTTTTGTTATTGTAGTAATATTTCGAATTTCAAACACATTTTGATCACTTATTCAAATAATAACATTTACTTTTAAATATATATGTATGTATGTATATGTATAATATAATTTTATGTATAATATATTGTATTTCTTTTTTTTCTCATTACAACATTATGAATGAATCTTGAATTTTTGTTATACCTAACTTAATTGCAAGTATAATTATACTTAAGGGTTCATCTTAAAAAGTACTTAGTCACTTCTTGCGTGTAGCAACCATAAAGGGAAAGGGAGGGATAGTATAGAGGGAGAGTGCTGTTAAGACATTTTGCAGCAAATATTTTTTTATATTATTGTGCAACGACTTTTTGTAAAATTAGAGGAGCAAAATAGGCATCTCTACAATAATATTGGATATCGTCTATATGATGGCTTTTTGGGGTTTAAAACTCGATTCTCCAGGGTGTGCTTAAGCGTTTGTTTTTATTGCACGCGGATCATTTTTTAAAAATTTGTATCGTGTGCATAACGAAATTTACATTTTGACAATATTTTCTTTTAAGTTCATTCATAACAAAATAGCGACAAAAACTATTTAAAAATCAAAAACAATTTAATATTAGTTTAAATAAAAAACAAACGACTAATTATTCTCCTCCTCACTCGACGAATGGAGCGAGTTACGGCCAGTCGTGACTACATGTCGTACCATTGATGTGATGTTATGGACGTTGTCTCATTTAGACGAGCAATTTCTTCATGCAGCCCATGACCCAACCAGAGCAGGTGAATTTTCCGATAGCGCTCTTTACAAAGTGTTAACGGATTACCGCGTCGTAGGCCGGCGTCTGTTTCACCATATTCATCCAAATAAGGTGGTTGAATGAAGCAGCCTTTGTTGCGACCCAAATAGACAATCTGGCAATCACGGATGCGCAGGAACACGCCTATTTCTGCTCCACAAAAATGAGCGTGATAGGTGCAAGCGCCAACGACTCGATTTGTCTCCAGCTCCGGCTGGCAGCAGTACGACTGTCCGCATAAGATATCACCACAAATCAGACACATGGTGGGAGTTTTCATCTCTTCGCGTTCGTTGTTGGGACACGTGAGCTCCGACACACTGTTTATCAGATCACTATAGTCGTCGGGCAGTGCTACTAAGGTGGACACCGGCAGCGTGCATGGTACAATAGGTAAAACTGTAGTCGTTGTGTATTTTTCAAGTTCAGGATGCGAAGCAAAAAGCTCGGCAATACGGGCGGATGGCCGCTTGCTGTCAAAATAACTTTCAACAGATGCATTTAAGCCTAAATAGCTGCACATATTGGCAAAAGTGTCACTTTCCGGCTCTAGGAACTCATCCGTGAATTCCACATCTGTAACGAAATGGAAGAACAGACAGGTGCAGCGCAAGAATTGCCTGCTCTCGGCTCGCATGTGCTCCAACAATGATCTAATAGTACGCTGTGAGATTTCTTGTGTGGGATTCTTTCGTTGCCGTAGATTATATTGCTGATAGAAGTTCTTCAAGTCTTCAAAGTCCTCTGTGCTAGTGTTCTGTGATGTAGATGATGATGAACAAGCAGCAACTTCCTCTTCTTTTGACTCTTGCTCCTCTTCATCAATATCCATGAAGGTCTGATCCTCTTCGTTGAATAGCAATAGGGCTTTGACCAAATTTGCAATGAAGAGATGCTGCAGGGCGTAGAATTCAAAGAAGCTACCGCAACTGATGACTTTCTTACCGTCATAGGCAAACATCATGCTTGGTATTGATAAAATCACAGATAAAAGCATCTCGAAACAGTTCCACTGTAGCACTGGAGTACCTTTCTGTCTAAATAATGTTTCGAGAATTTTGCGAACGGGGTTAAGAATATTATTTAAGTCCTCAGCATCAACGTTGCCTGCACGAAGACAGCTTGCACGTATCAGACCACTCAAGCAACTGCTATGACGAATGGACATCTCACTCTTGAAGGGCTTTGAAGTGGCTCGCAAGTACACTTCAATAGCTTGAATGGTGTAACTGCAAGTGTGCCACAATTTTGGTAGCTCCTCATTTTTATTAAGATCAAAACCTGTATGGGCAAACTTTCTCAAGCTCTCGGTAAAGCGGTCCGCAAATGAAGCCCACTCTTTTGTTATATCTAATGATTGTTGAGGAGCACATAACTTTTTAAATTCATCAATGTTAACGAATTTTCCAGTCACAATTTCTTCCAAATTCGGGTACATGAACCAATCAGAATCTTTTGGTGTGTCATCATCGGCGCTTGTCGTAGGTGAAGAAGGTGTTGGCACTGTTGTCACAATTTCGGTGAACGCATCCATCACCTCAAACCACTTGTCTAAGGGAACCACCTCATCACCACTGTGTATCACAGGACTGACAGAGAATTTGGAGATGGGAGCTGTCAGAGGAAGAACAGCATTGCTGACACACCTGCAGTAAGGGCACTGGAAGTCCGAATTGTTTCTAAGGAAGTAGTTCCCTTGGCGACTTCGAGTTGGACGACGCATTTCTTTGGACTCTTCATTTGAATAGTACTCATTCCAGCAAGTATCATGCATTACATGACCGCAACTACTTGTGTAAATAGAATTCGGAGCATCACCGGTGGGTGGGAGAACCTTACTCTTTTGAATATAAGCAGAATAAACTAAACACGGTCCATCCTTGGTCACAGTGCAATCTTCAAAACAGAGAATACACTTGAATGTTTTGTCTAAAGGTTGTTGTAGACGTCTATCAAAGCCCAAACAAGCCAATGATCTATATGCAACAGCTCCCTCTTCTGATTCGTTACGATCACGTTCCGCTTGCCAGTCCATTAATGATTCATCTTCATCTTTCACTCCTTCAAGTTTTTCAAACATTTCTGCATTCGATTTCATGAAGTTTCTCTGATCGTTCATTATTTGAGCAAGAATCTTTGATCGTCGCTGAGCAGCCAGTCGGGAACGTTCTTCTTTTTCTTGCTTTTCTGCTTCAGCCGCAGTCATTGGTTCGATGCCTTCATCTTCATTGGCAGGAGTTTCCATTGCTTCTTCGGTAGCGGATTCTTTTGGTTGGAGTTCTTTAAATTTTTTCAACGTCCACAATATGAAGTCACGATGGGATTCAACCTTAAAAGATAATAGAAAAATATGTATAAAAAATTAAACTCAACATAAGATTTACATTTAACTTACCCTGGCACTGTGGGAGAGCTTTTCGAGTGATGGCAGAATATCAAATCTTTGCGAGCGTTCGAAAAATTGCAGGAAAGGATAGTTTCCCGATGCTTCTTCTTGGAGAGCATATCCTATCAAATGAAGAACCTATAAGAGAAATATGCTCACTTAAGTCAATGATAAATGGAAAGTGAATAAAATTGAACCTTTTGTAAATGATTATCGGTGAAGCTGGATGACTTGAGATCTAGAGCACGATTAAAAACTGTTGAAATAATAGTCATCATCACATCGCACTGAAGAAGATTCGCAATTGAGCTAAAATAAAAATACAGGTTAATAATGAAGGGAATGAAAATAGACGTTCTAAGAAAAGAATAGGATTTTAGCCTAGGAAGTTTGTGGAATAATCTTTCTCCTTTTATCGCTGATCTTTTCCTTTGGCATTTTGAAGAGAAGCTAAAAAATTCAAAGGATTTTCCTCGAGTTTGGCTGCGATATGTGGACGATATTTTTGTTGTATCTACACTTGAGAATAATGCAATGGGGAGAAGAAGAAGAAAAAAAACCACATGGAGTAATGACCGATAACATAACATTGTTGAAAGGGCTTTAGGCAATTGAATGTTTAGGAGTCGATCTACATAAACAAACTACATAACGTAGCGCTGAACGACAACTTTGGCTTTGCTGACTCATCGTTATTAAAAATTTGCAAATAAATCAGCTGTTTTTGTGTTTTCATTATTTGTTATGTAATTTGCTTTTGTTTAGAAATTATGTTGTGTTAAAAAACTTTTTTATATAATTTTGTTTGCTCTTTTTAAGGTTTGAATATTGTAAAAGCTTTTTTAAGAAATCAAATTAAAGTCGATGGTGATTTGAGGATGGCTGTTTAGCCGAAACGCGCCATCAATAAAATTTTATATAAGCAAGACTATAAGGCGTTTTTATTGACTTATTTCTTAAATCAATTACAGTCTTGTTGGCCGAACTTTTTTATTTAATATACATACATTTATTATGTATTTGCATGTACATATGTATCAATCCTATTAACAACACTTTGAGAAGTTTGTATAGAGCCAGGTTGTTTTTTAACTGAGCTATTAAAAGACGAATAGCACTAAATGCATAAGTTTAAATATACTTACATAAATCCATCAGTTAGCTTAGGAAGTAATGGCGGTGGACAACAAACCAGCAATTCTTTTGACTTTCTGCGTGCCCTTTGATTCTCTTCAGATTTTGATTTCTCCTCTTTGGTGTAATGATAAAAGTACATGTTGTAATCATCGTAAAACTCATCCTTCAACACATACACTCCCTTCGAATCGGTCTTCATTGGTTTTTTAAAATCGGCCAAAACATCCGTCACATGCTCCAAAATTATCTCATTATTCGAATCTAATAAGGCTCTGTTCAACTCCGAGTGCGAATATGACTTAATACATAACAATTGAATTATTTCTTTTTTGATTCGATCAGCATCGGTTACATTGGCAATGCCTGGCACATATCGCTCGCCAATAATGACGATCAACATCTCCAAAAATTCATCAATCATTGATAGTTGCCTGATGAAATCATCATCTGCGGCACTAATGTTGTTTGACTCGTAATCAGCTTGTATCCATTCCAAGAGATTGAATTTATTTAGCAAATGAATTAAGTATTGATTGCTTTCGATAAGGGCTGCTCCAATCTGAAGACCGACAATGTCACGGTCAAGCATTTCGGAACGGCAACGAACATTGCGGTAGAAGTACAACTGGTGTAATAGGGAATAGCCATTTCGACGCCACATTCCCGAGTTGACCTGAGCAATCATTGCCTGAGTACAGAGAATAGGTTCCATAATTTCCTCTGGTGTCCGGCCACCTGTTGTGAATGCATTGTCAAAAGTTATTCCATATTTGCCCAAATGCAAATAAATGCCCGCATAGAATCGCGACAAAGGTAAGTGAATTGATACAGGACGAGAAGATACATCATACATCATGCATTTGGCGACATGATCGTTTACAGACTGCTCTTCAATTTTGCTTGTGTTTAGATTAAAACCATTGTTCATTAAGTGACGCATTGTCATCTGATAGACTTTGAGTAAAATCTCTCGATCACTGGCACACCAGTCCAGCACCAGAGAAATAGTGTTAGCCAGCTTGATATGCAAGTTGAAAGCACATTCCCATTCTGGCTCGTAATCCATATGTTGGCCGGTCTGTCGGGTTATCGATTCCATACCCTGCATCACGTTCAACAATCGTAAAAGAACCTTAACACCTTCCAGGAAACCCTCTCGGAGCTCTGGAGTCCATACTTCCGGCTTGAAGCTCAAAATATACCGCATATCATACAAAATATATGCAGCACGCTTGAACTGCCCTGATATGGCCATATTTCTAGCAAAATGCAGAGTCTTGTTTTGCACATACATATCAATGGATTCGTGATAGAAGGTGTGGAGTAGTTTGTGGAAGATTCCTTCAACAGAAATGAGATAATGGGCGATACTGGGTACCGTAAAAAGCTGCACACTTAATGACACAATCGAAAACGAATGATCATGGTCATCGCGAATGAAATCTTGAACAATAGTTGCATAATGTTTGGAGAACTCCTGAGCGAGTGCCATTTTATTATCGTATTCCATCAACATTCCCGATATGAGTAGCCTATGCCAGCAACTGCGTGCGGTCTTCCACAGTTTCACATCATACTCCAGAATGTGGCCGATGTTGTAAATGGTAGACTTGTCGCTTATCACAGTGGCAAAAATCGCTCGGAAAGTCATATGTTTCATGAGGAACTCCTGAAACCACGTCAGCAGTTGAATGGCAAATTGTTGGCATGAAACGGCCCGTCTATGCAGTACTGATACACGCAACGACTGATTTGATCTACTATTGCTGGTGGTGGCTCCAATCTGCACCGACTGCTTCTCGATTGCTTCCTTTAGCTGACGACAAGCGGAAAATGATTCACAGCGGACAACCGCACGACCTTCTCGATCTATACTAGCTACAATATCCATGGCATCTTTGTGCCGACACTTGACAATCTTGGTCAGAGTTTGAATAACTTGACCGAAAGTATGACTTTCGTCATTATACAGTACTGTGCAGAAAATTCGATCTTCCTCGTTACCGTCGTCTAGACACTCTAGACTAGCAATCGACTCGATTTCGAATATATTTATGCAGAACTGAATAATCGCACGGAAAGCGATGTCACAGCGACCTTTTATTGCATCTGTTATGATTGGACTCTCAGCAGGTAGACCTTTGTTTCTCTGCAAAATAAAAAAAAATGAAATTGACCAACTATGCTTCAAAGAAAAACAAAAAAAAAAACTTACATAATGTTCATCACAGTAATGGTCCTTTTTCCAAGCTTCTTCGTCGCCGCAATCACAACATCCACCGCCTCCGGATGTGGACATTTTGTACTTGTGGTACCTGTGCGAGGATTGCTTAAAGCAGTTAACACAGAGCACACATGTGAGATCCATGCCACATTCACGACAGCAGTAAGTTGGTTCGCCAATTTTGAAAACTCTACCACAAACAGCAGCGGTGTTTCCTTCTTTCTGCAGCTTATCCAAAATGGTTTGAGGATTATCACCAAGTATAAATTCCAAGAGGACGTCTATGATACCCGCTTTGGCACCGGCTTCATTGAATGAACACCGCACTGAAAAATAATAAAAAAAAAAAAATGTAAAACACGATGTACTCGTAAGTTATTTTTTTTTTAAGGAAGCATTATTGTTTGAGTTTGAGTAACATTTGTTTTGAAATAAGCAATGAATATGCCGCAACTTTTTGTAATACATAAAGAAAAAATAAAACCTATCACTAATTTAACTTAGAGCAATGACTTAAATATTCAAGCGAAATGAGCCATAAATTGTTTGAACTCTAAATAATGAACCAGGCAAACATGAGACACCACATATGGTATTTGGAGGATGAATATTATATTTATTTGATTCGTTACACAATTTGTTCTCACATGAAGGTTGGCAATTTTAATAGGAATATTCCGAAGTAAAATGGCTATTTTTCATGTAAGATGATAAAGCGTGTTATTGTTCGATCATAACTAATAAGGTGCCTTTGAATAGAAAAATAAAACTTTCTGTAAAGTCATTGCAACAAAAATTTGATTACTTGGTCTATTCCTTAGAAAAACGCAGAATAGTCCGACTATGCTAATTTTGTTCATTCGGAACACTCTATTTTGAAAATATGTATGAAAGCAAAACATGATTTATTTTTCCCCCATTGATTAAGGGCAGTGTTTCGCTGGGAACAGCAGCATGACTTAGTGATTATTCCTAAAAAGAAAATACTAAAAAATCCATAGGTTTGAATAATTCTAAAAATCTATTAAGCTAAAAATTTTTCTGGCCATCCACAAATCCTAAGCTATTTCTGCTTTTTAATCGACTACATTATGAAAGATCGCATTATAGCTTATTTGAGTGTATTGACTATTGAATATTTTCTCAGTACTTATTACTATGGAAAATATTCTTATTGTAAAATTTAACTTTACAACTTGAAAGTTGTTAATCGTGACATGATAACAAAGTTAGGAGTCAAATTAATTTACATCCTTACATTACTGATGAGTGACGTACAATTTTCAAGAATGATTATGGTATCATCTGCAATGCAAACTTGTAAAACGTTTTAGTAGATTAAATACAAAACCTTTTTAAAATATCTTAATGGTTCTCCCGGTTTAATATTATCTTAAAAGAAAATATCTTTCTAGAAATTATAAAGATGGAAAAGTAACTGGCAAATTGATAAACTGTGGACATATAGCAACAAAAAGTCGTGCAGGTAAAATTAAACTGACAGAATACTAAAATGGTACATTAGGGTGGTTAGTTTGGTTTCACAGTTCAACATACATAAATAAACGCCTGAACAACAAAGCGTAGGTTGGGTGTTAGACCAATAACTAGGACTTTTTCATTCCTCAATTGAGTAACCATGATGTGCAGGAGCTGTGGTTTCAACAGGACGGCCGGCGGCGCAAATTCTTAAACAGCTTGTGTCTCAATTTATTTATTTAAGGAAATTTGTTTAGTAATCGCATAGTTTCAAGTTTCAGATTCGTGAATTGGCATTCGACCATTAACTTCGTTAGTCTACGCCGAAAAACCTAAAATCGACCACTTGGGCGACAATATTCACTCTGTTAGTTACAAATATTGGAGAAAATGATCGAAAATTGGACCTCCCGATTGAATTACGTGGCCGTCATATGAATATTTAAAATAAAGAATAAAGTCAATTTCATGTCAATCTTAAAAATGTATCTTTGTTTTTTTTTTTTTTTCATTTCATACACCTACTTTTGAGTAATATATTCATAAAGCTCTAGGAAATTCCTTTAAAAAATATAAATCAAGTGCAGTCTGTATGTGTAGAAAGGGTGGGTCAGTTATGCAAAGTATGATAACATCAAAAGTTTTTGATTCGTGAAAAAAATCGAGCTTGAGATATTAATCAGAACAGACACTATGATGATAGAGAGCGCGAAAAAAAGTTGATCCCGCAGTTTTGTCTGTCTGTGGGTCAAGTTCATAACCCTTGGGCCAAACAAATTTATCTAAAAAACGACTCTAAGTATTTTGATGAAATTTATTAGACTTTCTCATAAACGGTTTGACGGATTCTGATAAAAAATTTATGAAAGAAATCTTTACATTCTTAGTAAAAATCCACTTTAAAATTTTCCAAATCTAATTTTTGAAAAAAGATCAAATATAATTATTTTGAATATGTTTTTATAGAATTTTGTTTTGAAGTGTATGTATATTATTAAAGTCTTAAAACAGCTCTAACGATCTTTGAATTTTTCAAAAATTCTAATTTTTATGATGCATAAGATGGCATCTTCTTTTCTTTTGAGTTCAAACTTTTTCTTTGACTTGTTTTAGCAATCCAAATAAAGCTTTTCATGCTTTTCTCTAATAAAATTATTATTTTCGTATTTTTTTTTCGTACTCTAACATAGAAGCAAGTTCCTGCGATCCAGTCATGCATTTCAATTTCTATAAAATTTATATAGAAAAATCAAAACAAACCTTCAAGTAGGTCATTTATTTTTTTTTTAGTCTAAAGGAAATTATTTTTCATGGGATCAAAGATTTCATACCTTACTTCTTATAATTTGAACCACCCTAATGTACAAGTATGTGTTGTTTAGCATGTATGTATGATTTTAATAATCAAGTAGTGCATTTTAAACGTTAATCAAACTTGCAATATTTATTCAATATTATTATATGCCAGAGAACCTTTGTTAATTTGCATAAGATAAAAATGTTAAACACACATATGTATGAGCAAAACAATACAAAACGAGAAAAGTTTTATTTAACAACAATTAATTAATTAAAACGTAACGTAAAAATAACGAAAATACTTACAGCTCTCCCTAGTTGAGTCTGAAAGGCAAACAAAACGTACATATGTATATAAATATTATGAAGGGAAACAAAAATACAAAACAGAAAAATATAAAATATAACATAAGTAGGATTTTGTTTTTTTTCTTGTTTTTGGGGATATTTTTTTTATTGACAAAGTGGCAAAATGTTAAACAAATACTTTCTGATGAAGTTGGTTTTAACAAACAAAACAGAAAGACAATAGACCAAAAATTCAGAAAGATATCACACTCAGTTTAAAAGTAAAAATAGAAAAATACTAAAAATGCACTTCTAATTGATCTGGTCTATTTTGTTTACATACAAATACGCAATTTAACTACATTATAAAAAAAAGGTCGTTGCCAGTACAAATACAGAGATAAATATGAAGATTAATTAAACAAGTTTGTGATGTCATTCGAATAATGATGCAATTTTGATCATTTATTACATCAAAATGAATATCTTGTTGAATATCCATGTAATAATAATTTCTTTTAGTGTTTCGGTTTGGTTTTTGTTCCTAACAGTTTATGTACGAGAATATACCGATTTTCAATAAGTTTTGTTGACATATTCATAAGCATGTAATAACCTGAATTATTATTACGAGTATGTATGTACGTATTTCTTAGAGGAAATTCTTCTCCGTCTAAACGATCTTCATCTAATTGTTTTAAATTTGGTGTCGTGACATATCGCACAGAACCTAAGCCTGAGTCATTTACAAAATTTACAACCATTCCTGTGTGCGTGTTATGGCTGCTGGAATGGATGAGTGAGCAGTAGAAAAAAGAAAATGCAGCATTAATAAAGTAAAACTTGGATATCAAATGGATACAATTATGGGCAAACTGGATTAGGATGTAATGAAGAAAATTAAGTTTCGATATTCGGTCCCCTACCTATATAGTTATCGGGATTTAAGAGTGTCCATATCCACCGACTTTTTTTATATATTTGCCGTTATATATAACTACCAAAACGATGAACGAAATTCTTAGAATTTATTTTAGAAATTTTAAGGAAACAGAAAATATCATTCGCCAGCCCCACGCCCTCTTTTCACAAATTGTTGCTTCTAAGGAATAGTTCCAATTACGATGATATTGCTCTTTATGTTTTGAATCGAACCAGATTTTTTAAAATTCTTTTTGAAGCATTTAAAACGGGAATATTTCAAATAATAATACAAAAATTCTAATGCCAAGTTTAGTTCAACAAAAACACCTCGTAAAAGTGAATTTAGAACATAAGAATCGAAGGTCAAACTAAATTTTTTCGAAATTCAAAAGTCAAAAACACTTCAAAAAATGTGTACTTTATAGATTCTGGCAATAAAGTCTACACAAAACTGCGCAGTATGGACATCTAAGTTCATATTTTTAAAAAGTACGGGTACCTGGCTTATTTCTGGTTTCGAAATTGTAAAATAAAATCTGACTGTTATACAGACATCGGATTGATTTAATACAAAAAAAAAACTTTATAAATAAGATGTTCCTGTCATTTAATATGAAAAAAAATTTTGTTTTAAAAAGTTTACTCATTAAATTTCAATCCTTGGAAATGGAAATGCAAAGTTCTAGTACCGACAGGGAAATGAGTCTTTCGTGTGTTGTTTAACGTGATTAACTTTTAACTTTGGATTTTGGAATTATCAAATTGCAAATTGGCACAGAGTCTGCTCGGCTGGTAATCCATGTTAATAGAATCAAAAAGATTATCTATATTTTTTTAATATAGCATAGCATAGTATATATTATAGCATTTAAAAATACGAGCATAGTTTTGTCATAGTTTTGAAGTAACACACCATTATAAATAGAGGTTTGAATAACTAATTTTTGAAAAAAAAAAAAACACTTTCTCATGCTCAGTATTTTGCACAAAAAAAAATAAAATCCAAAACCCTTTAAATCTTATAACTCAACTTTAAAATAAATACGGATAATTTTTTTTTAAATCTTCACAAAAAAGACAAAACAAAATTAATCAACTATTTAAAAATAATATATATACATACATTGTACAAATTTACATGCACATCCATGAATAATAATAAATTTTAAGATTTTCCAGTGTTAAAAATTATGGAAACGTTCAATAACATCCAAAATATACCCAAATAGATGAACCATAAAAATAAAAAATTTAATATGACTTTCATTTCTTTCACGAATGGAGAAAATAATTCGTTGACCTCTCTCTCTACAACAATTATTGTTGCATGGAAATAAAAAAATAAAAAAAAAGCTAAAATAAAAATCACATAAATTTACGAAACAAAACAAAAATAAATTTAAAAAAAAAAAAAATTAACTTGGTGCAACGTGCAAGGCTATTTAATGAACTAGATTTATTTTTCTTTTCAGATTTTTTTGTCAATATAAAATTCAAAAAATTTTTTGAGCAACAAGGAAATTTCTTTATCGCAAAACAATAAAAACACAAAGTGGTGAAAACAAGTTTGTTTTTTTTTTTTTAATAATCATCTGAAATATTATTTGTTTTTATATAACATTGCATATTTTTACCAGCATTAGTCTGTGCTAACAATATATTTGCCACAGTGGTTTAGTTCAAGCTGAGCAAACAGCCTTATTTATAAAAAAATTAATACTAAATAATATTTGTACATATATGTAGCATATATTAACACACAATTTTATGTATCGGTTGTCGTGCAGCGCAATGAGCTCTTTACGCTGCAATAGCTGATATGGCAATAACAGCCGGCACAAAAGCCCTGGCTATAACGTCATTCTCACTTTAGTTAGTCATTTCATTAAACTTATATGTACATATGTATGTATGTATCTACTAGGTGCGATTGTTTTGTCAGGTCGCTTTTGTTTTGTTTTTTTTTTTTTTTGTATTGCTTCGCGGATGAATGTGAATCTATTTCCGATGGCGGAACATCCTCGAGAAAAGCTTGTGTTGTATTTAATTAAAACAAAGGTAATTGTCTTTGAAAGATTCAAACCAAGGAACTTACGCATACACATATATACTTTTTAAAAGATTCATAGTAGGTATTGATTTTTTTGTTGCTACACATTTTTAGCAATCAATAAACAGTTATTTTTTTAAATTGCTAGTAGCTAAAATCAAAGTACAAATAGATAATTAAATAACTGCCAAAAAGTTCATCGTTTAACAAAACCACGCAAAATAAGAACAAACATTTGAAATAATTGGCCAGTTTTTTTTTTGATAATCTCATAAATTTTGCTGTCAAGTAGCTAAGAAAAAAAAATTGGAATGTTCAGAAATCTCGGAAATGATCTCTTAAAATTAAATTATTGTCGATTATTAAGAACTCATTCAAAAACTAATAAACCGATTTTATTATAACCTTGACTGTTTTTTTCTTATTAGCACAAAAAACATTTAAAAAGTGATTTAATTTTTTAAAAAACACAACACACAATATTTTTATAATTTAAATTTATCTTCATTCGTCATTTTTGTGACTTTTGTAGCTTTTTTTTTAATTCTTAGCGAAATAAATCATCATCATAATATACATTATGTATAATAAAAAATAATTTTTATTGAGAATAAGCTAATATATAAAAATATCTGTTTCATCTTTGAATCAGTCACTTTAAGTGAACCATACAGAGATACCAGGCAAATCAGATGTTTGAATTTTATTATTTTTTACAATCTAATATCTTAAACTGCATATTTTGTTGTTATCTGCTCTATAAGTATTTTAAATATATCAAAGTCAACCTTCAATTATTCATAACAACTTTTTTTTACTTTCAATCCTTTAAAGAAATCGATGGCTTACAATATGATAAACTTGTTCATTAAAATAAAATAAAATAAAATAAGAGGCACGACCAACTTGTCATGTGACTAGTTATCTAGCTTGACCTTCACGTACATAATATTATTGTTCATAGGGTAAGGTAGCCAATATTTGAGACCTCGAAGTTATCTAAATTAGAAAATTTTAAATATTTTTCCATTAGTTTATTTTGATAAAACCTTTTTTTAATAAACCCTAAATAACAAATATGCTACAAAATTTAACAGTGTATTTCTGAAAGAATGGTAATGGAATTAAGCCAGATTTGAAAATTTTATTTTGAACTTAATTATTAAAACCACCAAGAAAAAACATAAAATTTAATATTTTCCTTATGCCAAAATAATACAAATATAAATTGCATTAATAAATCTTAAATTTTAAGTTTTGCGCAATTTTTTTTATTTTTCTATCAATACTTTTGGGCTAATTACCATAATTATATGAAAACAAAACTATTTTGATAATTTTTTTAGTTTTCTTTTATTTTTCATTTGAATTTACGACAACATTCCATAGTTTATGTCAAACGAATGCAAAAATAATAGGCTTATTTACCGTATTAAAAAAATTGTTAATACAATTCATTAAAATATCAAAAGGTCACTTTTTTGTGTGAATAACATTATTTGCATTTTGTTTTCAAAATGATTAATTAAAATCATTGCGCGTGCTTATGCAAATCATCGATTGTTCTGTTTTATCTTTTGTACTATGTACCTATATATGTACATAGATATATTCACGAAATGTGTGCCACCGTATAAAGTTTTATATTTAATTGTTTGTTATTGCTTCTGTTTATTTCATGTGCAAAACCAATTACCTCGTAGCAACGAATTACTTATAACTGACAAATTAACCAACATTAATTTAATTTCTACAGAAACATAATGCGATTAAATATTTGAATAGTTTCAAATATGTCATTGCAAACTTAGTTTCCGGTTTTAAAACCTTGAACCAACATTAATCTAGTTCTCAACAGAAAAAGAAATAAATTCTAACATTGCAAATTAATCTCGCTTGGCAACACTGAACATTTTAATGGAACATGATCAGCATAAAAGATTTTTGAAATCTTATAGGTATTAATTTTTTTAGGACTCGAATTAATATTAATTTTGTAGACTCCTAGCACTTAAAATTTAATCCTAGTACAAAATATCAAAATACAAAAATGTTTTTTTTTTTAATATTCATTTAACATTCATTATTTAACAACGCTCAAGGTCAGTTCTTTGGTGATGAAGAAAAAATTCTTCACAACAACAATTTTATGAAGAACTTTTACAATAACAGTTTCAGAGGCTATACGAGTATTTTCCAATTGCATCTAAAAACGAAGAAATCGCCGACATCAATGTCGAAGAAGTTAATGTTTCGGTAAAAACAAAACTGCAAAAGAGAAAAGCTATTGGGCCGGAAGAGATTTCTTCCGAGTTCTGGAAAAATATGGGATACATCGGTTTTAGATTGCTCTAGATTCTCACCTCTAAACTTATATGCGTTGACCAAATGAAAAGTTACCTTCCTCCAAAATTTAAGGGGGATATTAGAAATTGCGTAATTTACCATTCAATTAAGCCTTTGTCACACATTATGAAGATCGATGATCGCGTATTAGAAGGTCATCTGCGGAAAATAATACACTGTCTGACTCCAAGTACGGGCTTATATCAGGTATAATCACTACTGATGCAACCCAGGATAAAAGAATAAGAAAGGAAAAAAATCGAGATTCCTCAGAAATTTGCATATTGTGTCATTTGAATGGTGAGGGCAATGTTTACCAAGGAAGCTCTTTCTTAAATAAAGAATCCAACGCCTCTTCCCCCCTCCACCCCGACCCCCAGATCCCGCACGCGCCAGTTACACCGAGTACGACAGCAGATAGGGTGGCAAATCGTTTCGTAACTTATTTTTATAATTAAGTAAAATTATAGAAATAAAAAGTAAAAGATACTATGTTGAAGACAACATAGGAAAAAAAACTAAATTTATGAATTTATGGACAACGCGGAATTTATGCATATAAAAGAAATGGGTCTGCTTAACGCAAGCAGTTTTAAAACATAAATAAAAGGAAAAAAATCAAAATGAAAATGAAAATAAAGGATCATGCAAAAGCAATAGTTAAGAAATTATATAAAAAAGTTTATAAAAAATTAAAATTAAAAACCATATAAAACTAATTACTAATATTGGCTTTGTTCTAAATTCTATATTAGTTAAGTTGGGACAAGGAAGAAACCAAGAGCAGAGTTTACCCTAGCTTCTTTATTGCCGTAGGTGCAGACATTACTCTTAAAAATGTTCATTTGACGTCATTGATCGTCAAGATAAAAATAATAGGTCCCAGATGACTGCCTTGTGGGACGCCACATGTCGCAATAAACAAATCTGAGATTGAGGATCTAAACAATCTTTAGATCCTCCAAGGGCTTCAAGTTTAAAAGAATTAATTTTATGAGAAATTTTATCGAATGCTTTACTAAAATCGGTGGCTTATGTATTACAGTTCTTGCCTTACAGTCTTTCTTCTTGAAGATAAGGGAATGTTTTTCAAAATGTATCAGTTATTTTTTGCAGATGATAGAGCCATCATAAATTGAATGGAGTTTCAAGAAATTTCTACAATCTTCTTTGATCAAAAATGCCCTTTAAGTTGAATTGAAAGCTCTACACAGAAGTGATAAGAGCGTGTACATTCGGTTCATAATTAACAAAACGTATAGAGTGTAAGCTGGTGGCAGCTGAACTAAATCTGTTTCGCATCATGACAACAGGGTTGACAAAACGTTATCGAATTAGAAAATCCGAAAGATTCCTCATATAAAAAATATCATCTTAGAAGTCGAGCCTTACTCCAAGCACGTATGTATGTACATGAAATTTTCAGTTGCGAAACAGTTTGATTTCAATTTTAAATAATGCGCTTATATGAGGCTGCGCACTAATGCAACAGGTCATTTATTATTGTTTATTAGTTAGGACAAGTAAAAACTGAAGTCCCAGTCCGAGACAAAACAATCGTCTGCTGATACTTCTCTTCACCTCTTACATTTGCGAGTTTCAAAGTGGACATCGACTTACTAAGGTTGTAAAATTTGTGATTATTATCTTAAGACCATATTAGCTGCACTAGTTTTGTTGAAGCCCACTTTGGACACGAGCTAAAACGCAACCTTAAGTAGGTACCTAACTATATAGGTAGGTATTTAAAAAATGAAGAATCTGCACTTAAACTTGGTAACTGTTTATTTTAACTAACTTTTCATCAAAAGCTTGCCTTAATCAACTCGAACCACCCCTACTTCATGTTGTTCAGTCTATTGATTCAAATATTTAACAAAATACCAAATAGGTACAGGAAAATTCAAATAAATTATATTTCTCAAAAACTTGCTTCAGGCCTCCAATTATAAACACAACAATACCTTTGTTTCGCATTGTTTATACCTAGCGACAATTTTTCTGGGTAGGTATCTATTTTGGTGACGTAACCCTCACCATCGCTGTTGTCGTCACAGTAGTGAAGTTTCATTGAATACCAAATTTTTCTCCCTCCCTCACCTACTTTTTGTTACTATACATAGTTTAGTCGTCGCAGTCAATACAACAACAACAACATTACCTAAAATCAATTTTACTCTTATTCCAAATAAGCAACAAAAACACAAAAATATTTATGAGCAGAAATTAGCCAAGTCATGAAACTACAAGTTTTTGTTTACTTCCAAAAAATAAAAAATAAAGTGAACTTCATTTTTAAAATAGTTAAGTAGAAGACAAAAATCGATGAATTTTAAATACCCAGTAAATTGGGTACCTACATATATCTTTTGATGAAAGTTGTGTAACAAGTCACGACTCATAAATAATAATAAAAAAATCAATCGAACTGAAATTTAAAAAAAAAAAAGTTTAAAAGCATAAAATTAACTTAACTTACCTGCTTCCAAAACATATTCAAACTCAAAGTAGTTCTTGGCTTCTTTGCGAAAGAATTCAATGAAGTCCTGTGCAACGATTGTGCCAGCTTGGTATTTAAGACGCCATTCCTTCAGCGGAGTTTCTGGAACTTCACGCGGACGATTGCCATCTTCAAAGTCCAATTCGAATTCAATCATATTATTATTATTATTGTTTGTCTATTTTTAATTGTTTTGCTTTTTATTATTATTATTATTTTATTCTTTTACTTTCTGTTCTTTTTCCAATCTCTGTTTAATTTTTATTGATTAACAAAAACAAACCCACGTTTGACGGGACAAGTCATGAATTTTTTTATTTTTTTTTTATTTTGTCTGTCGTATTTTTGTTACAATTTTACTTCGTGTGCTATAATCTAAACAAGAGATTTGGGGGAGGGGTGATGGAGTTAGAAAAATAAAAATAGAAACATAAAAAAAACAGCAGCAGCTATTTAGATTTCACTTTTGTTTTTTTTTTATCATAACAACAACGAGTCACTCAAATGTAAGTTCCACTTTATTTTCAACTCAGAATATTGATGGCAAAATGTTAAATAAAAATAGGCAAATAGGTATTCAAGAAAAATATTTAAAAAAAGACCTAACAACACGACAACATCGCGAGGAGGGTGAATGGAAATTGGTTTGTTCATTCACTTCACAACAACAACAAAAAGCATGGCCAATTGGAAAATACAAAAGAAAAAATACACAATTTGTGCCTAATTAAGTAGTTTTATTATTGATTAAAAAGTATTAAAAAACAAAAGAAAAATAGTTTAAAAAAAAAAAAACAAAACAAAATAGAGGAAGTAGTGCAGCAATGCAACTTTGCTTAAAATGCTGTTGCTTTAGGCTGATGACTTGATGATGATGACTTGATTTGGTGATGAAACTATTTTTTCTTGGTGCCTTTTTGTGTATTCCTTTCTTTTGTGTTATTTTTTTTTTTTTTTTTGCTATTTTCCTATCTACGCCGTGGAATTTGTGTGTGAAAATTTTATTTTTATTGAGTTTTGAATTAAGATTATTTTCTGATCACCTTTCTATTTTTTTTTTAGACAATAATTCTGAACAGAAAATAAAGAAACAAACACGATACACTTTCACTTATATCACAGAAAAAAAAATTGAAGAAAAAAATTACAAACACGATTTTCTTATCGAAATAGGTATTTTTTTTTTTTGATGTTGCACAGCTAAAGGAGAAAAGTTAAATATCTGCGATTAAGGTGCTTTGTAGGGTTTAGTTCAAATCTTTTTTATGTAGGTAGTTTGATTCATATTTTAAAATATTTATTCTTTTTTGTCTATAGTTTTTTAAGTGGTTTAAAAATATTTAATAAAATATAAATCGCAATTTTTTTTTTACTTTACTTTCTTATTCGCTCGTAGACTGAACTGTGGTGTGAACTGCATTCAGAGACGGAACCAAGTTTCAATGGCGTAGAGAGAAAGAAATGTCAAAATATTCTCGAAAATTAGATTTGTTTGGGAATCAGAAAGTTCTTGCAAATTTTGCTGTCAAAGTCTATAGGAAAAAAAACCTAGGTTGAAAAACTTGGTGTAGGTTTCAGGTTGCCGAACGAGTGTAGTGACACTGAACTGTTTTTTTTTTGTTCGTACTCTTTGGATGATAATCAGCTGTTATTTGCCAAGTTTCATATTAAGGTGGAAACAGAAGGAATACGTTTCATTTGGCGCGTTCGGGTTTGTAAAAGATAGTCGTGTTTTTTCTTCTAACACCCGAGGGAATGTGACGGAAAAGAAATACCAGGGGCGTAAACAATTTGAATATTAAATCCATCAACAACTAATCACTATTTAGCTATATCCAGAGAAACATCGGGTCTTAGCTTAATTAAGGTTAGAGAAGGATGATAGTTTTATAAATTTTAAAGATTGTAAGTTTGAATCAAAACTCTATTTTATTTTAAAACCAAATATGGTTTTTTAATCAATTCCCTCGGGGTTTTGAAAAAGTGCAACTAGTATAAGGTGCGTCTTCTTAAAAATTCGTTTGGAGTTTTAATCAGGTAAATGATGTAGCTTGAAAGTTCAAAAAAAAATTAGAGGTAAAACAGCACTCGGCAGAATTGCACCTCAACGGAACTACGCTTAAGAAGTCCCAACGTATTCGTATGAGATTGTGTGAAATCTTTGTATATGAAAAATGTTGTACTATCATGGCGAGTATTTTTTAATAAAGCAAGCAATAAATATCAATAAAAAATATCAATTAAAACCTCCATAATTTGAAGGATGGAAAGTGCTAAACCACGATTTGAATATTTGTGCAAATGCACTTGAGTTGAAAAACGGACAAGTGTCAAATTGAAAATCAAGAAAAATATGATACAAATGTTCATACCACCAAAAAATTAATAATTTTTTTTACTTTATAATGTGAAAAAACCTCATATTGTTAAATATTTATATATTTTTTTAATTAGATGTATACTTACGTCAAAAAACTGATTTTTAATTTTTCTTCAATGGTGCTTGTGCTTTTAGAATCCCCGATTCAATGGGTGTTCTCAGAAAACACTATTTTACTTTTACCTTGTTCTGCCATTTTACAATTCGAACATATTATAGTTGTTGTTAAGCTTTTTTACTGTGCTGGTGTTTTTTTTTATACAATACTTGCAGAAAAATGATGCCCGATTAGCAATGCGACGAGAAATCTAGACGATAACGTGACAAGAAACGCTGTCACCTTTTTCTGGTTTTAAAGATCGTGATGAAAAGCGTCAGAAATAAAGTTTGCGGAACCTTAAATTAAAAATTGACAAGAATAAAGCTTGTATGTTTTTAAGTTTTATTATTTTTTGATAAGAAAACATTCATTTCATTCTACATACATTCTGATCTAAATTTCTACAGGCAAAAAGTCAGAAAATTGACAGTTTTCGTGTTACAAAGCTTCAAAGATTTGAAAAGAGTATAAAGTTTAAAGCAATTTTTGCTTAATTAATATATTGATTGGGACTATAAAATGATTTTTGAACCGGATTTAGTCGTTTTTTCAGACTTCCCTTCCTGCAAACATTTAAAATAAAAAGGGTTCTTTAGGTTAACATGAAAAACTCACAAAAAGATCATAATATGTATCAGATAATTTGAGTGATTTAAACTTCAGCCCGAAATAACAAAATTAACGGCCATATTACGATTTTAAACTTACCTAAGCTTTTTCCTTAAATCAAAACTTTTTAATTGTTACATTAATACACATACATACATGCATAGCAACGAGATATTGTATACAATAATTCTTCAAAACAAAACAATAAAAGCTTCCAAGTTTCCATGTTACAAACACATTTTTCTGGCTTTTGGCCAACAAAAGCTCAACGTACACACGTCTATGTCAATATTTAGTTATCTCACCGAAGCCTCAAATTGAAAGTAAACAAAGGACATTTTAATCCTGATTTATAGCGTAACTCATTTCTTTGATACTGTGATCTGTGGCGGATTCTCTGTTATTTTTTTTTTCAAAACTCCATGAGGGAATAAAAGAAATCAACATAATTTTCAAAAATTATCGAAATTATGCAGTCAAAGTTAATTTATCTATGAAGATCCTGTGATTGACAAACGATTAGGAAAAATCAATAATTTGGAAATATAGACTTGCAATGTTAGGTGACATGCTTTAAGGAAGGATATCACAATATTATTTATATCATAGCTCATCGTTTCATTTACAATCCGTGTTGTCGCGAGTTTGTGTGTTGTTTTTTCCAATTTCTTTTCCTTCGGGTCAGACAAACACCTAACATAACATTTACCTAGCAAGGTCAGTATTTTTTAACTGCGATTGTACACGAAACGTTTTTTTAGTAAATTATTGCATCCCTTTTGAGGCGTGTTGGGAGTTATTTTATTGGTTTAAGAAAATACCTTACAATTTGGATTTTTTTAAAGTGCAGTTCTTTTGGGTGTTTCTGAGACAGATTTGATGTTATAATGGATGAAAATGCCACAAATTCAATACATATCTCAAATGGGAATTGCTTTACAACATCTATGGCAACAACACCATCAGAATCTACGCCCTTGAATGATAAGGATAAATTAGACGAGGAAGTTTCAAAAGTACAGCCCTCAACTTCAGCATCATCGTCAGTGGAAGAAACAGCTAACAGTCAGCAACTGGGAACACCAGCAACGGAAGCACAGAAGCCGCGATGGTTGTCATCCTTACACCATCTCATCTTTATACTAACATGTGCTTTGGCAGCATTTGTTGTTTTCAGAAATGTTCTAACGTGGTAAGTATTAAAATAAAAATGTTTATTTCATGCTTATTGTACATTTTTTAAAAGGCAAAAAGTTTGCTTTTATTATTTTATTTTTAAACCATTTAGGGAGTTAAATTTTTTTTTAACTTAACTTTTCAATTCAAGGTTTGTTTGATTCAATATAAATGAATGAATGCATCGTTGAAAAAAAACTGTTACATTTAGAAAATCTTTTCAAACATCCGTGTTTAATCGAGTTTCATGATCCGAAGAATAGTTTGGTGTATGGAGTATGCACGCTTAAGTAAACAAACGAATGCACATAATCCCTTTTCATAAAACATAATGCAATTGAAATGCGATTCGTTAAGTTTCGTTAAAATTTTGCAAGAGAAAAATTACGGCTTAGTTTTTGACAAAGTTCTAAAAGCAATTTAAAACTCGATGTAGTAACAACTATCTTAATAATTTAAATATGTTTTCTGACATATAAATGCATGGCTCGGGCGTAATTTAATTTGGAGGTTCAATTTTCGATCACTTTTTTCAACACTTGTGGCCATATAGCGGCAATAACGTGGCACCTGTTGTCCTTGGCTGATCGTTTCGAAAAAATAGCGACTTCACATATCCCCACAGAAAATAGTCTAGCGACGCTAAATCAAACGAGGCCAATTCACAGGTCCGAAACTCGATTACCAAACGTTTCCTTCAATAAATTAATTGTGTTACGAGCTGTGGGACATCTTTGTATATGAAAACTATAGTACTATCATGGCGAGTTTTTTTTAGGGTTGCAGAGGTCCTGGTGGTGGCGCTGCAAAATGTGAGGTGTAAAATTCGATTTGGGGAGTCTTTAAGCGTCGAAAATTGGTGGTAGGGGCAAGAGTAGACTATTTTTTGGATTATTGCATCCAAAAAATAATAATAAATATCATTTAAAACCTCCATAAGCTCTCCGCAAAAAAAAGAGTAAGGGTTGCATAGGTAAATTAGATGTCGCCCCATTCGACTTCCACCATGATAGTACTATAGTTTTCATATACAAAGCTGACATGTTGCACCGTCGTCGTTCTGAAATCACAGTTCCTGTTCATCGTGGTTGTTCAATTAAGCTTTGTATATGAAAACTATAGTACTCTCATGGTGGAAGTCGAATGGGGCGACATCTAATGTATGCCGGCAACCCTTACTCCTTTTTTTTTGCGGAGAGCTTATGGAGGCTTTAAAAGATATTTATTGATATTTTTTGGATGCAATTATCCAAAAAATAGTCTCCTCTTGCTCCTACCACCAATTTTCGACGCTTAAAGACTCACCAAATCGAATTTTACACCTCACATTTTGCAGCGCCACCACCAGGATCCGGACAACCCTAAAAAAAACTCGCCATGAGAGTACTATAGTTTTCATATACAAAGAATTAAGGAAGGAAAACTTAGTAATCATGGATCTATACTATAGCGGTCACCAGTCAGTTTTTATGGATGTAACGGTATCTCAACATAGGATTATTTTCATTTCAAATGCGACAGTTTTGTTTATTGACGTAGCCAAAGTGGCTTTCATCGCTAAACAAAATTCTCTTATGAAAATCGGGTTCGTGGTTTTTTTTATGGAGGTGTAATGGAACAAACGTGATGTTAAGACTCAAAAGTCTGTTAAAGTTTAGTGCAATCGGCCCTTAGTGTAGTTAATATTCTTCATATTTTAAATATTTTCATCTCATCACTATTAATTTTTCTTTCGACCGGTTCCCATTCCCATGGCCGTTTCTGTCTTTCGCACAACATAATTATGGCTATCAAAACATTCTTCTTCTTTTCCTCACTCACTCGTACAATCAATATACCCTACCTAGTATATCCCAAGTTCAAAATTATTAATTCACTCAAGGTCTCGCATGAATGCATTTAAAACTTCAACAGAAAAAAGCTCTTTCATTTAGTCTACCATAAAGTCTCGTCCAAAATAATTCAAGACCTGTCTGAAGCTTTTATATATGCAAAAAAAAGAGATACACACCTCAAGCAACCGGCTTCCTCCCTTTTGAACTAAATAAACAAAACAATTTTCTTCCGTATACAGAATTTTCATTAGTTGATGATAATTTGTACAAAGAAGTGTTGCCAAATCTTTCTTTTGGTTTAAAGATTTTTATTAACAAATCATTCAAGAATACATTTTCATTTTATCCGCTTCGGATCAAATTTTTCATTTTCTAAAATTTTAGGGCCAGTTTGTTCACAGTGGGTTAAGTTTAACCAATGATTGTTCCAATATTCAACTCGTAAATCTCGAGACCGATGTGAACAAACTGGCCGTTAATCTATTAAATATTCAATCTGTAACAAGAGCGGCTCATCATCAATTGGTTGATTAAAGTCATCAACAAAATATTTTTTCTCACACTCATCAATTAACATCAATTCAAGCTATTTTAAAAAGTAAAAACAAAAATCAAGATCACTAAATAAAATTAAATCAAAACGGAGCAGAGAAAAAAATTTAACTCCGTATTTAAGTATTAAATAAGTGTTGCCTATTATTTGTAAAATTTAAAATTTTTGAAATATGTATGAATGTAAATTCGAATTTTATTTAATCCATTATGATTTCAACTGAAAAATTAGCTGATTAGCTTAATCTATAACTAACGACTCCAACTATAGTTTCTCTGAAAAAATTTGTTAGCTTGCAAGCACATTTTAGAGTTTCGGATTTGGACTAATCATAGATTAAAGATAACCTGCTGTGGATAAAGTGGCCCTTATTCTCTCCCAGTAAAAATGCTATTTCTTCACGATGAGAGGTTTATTTATTAAAGTATAGTCTTGAATGAAATAAAAACAAAATTTATGATGAAATCTTTGTTCAACCGGCAACTCTGGTATCCGCCGAGCCCCATTCTTCATTCGCGATACAACTTTCGTCGCAGACCGATCGTTTTTTATTTGTAGTTGCATCGTGGAGCTGCAAGCTGTTACAAACTTAAATTTTTCCTGGGCAGTGTGTTTTTGTTCGGCTATTCGCAGATACATTTGACGCTCACGCTAAGTCTTGTGTCCAAGGTCCAAGCGATCGCAGATATTATTTTGCGTGGTTTTTTACTCACAAGTTCACTCGCACTAAACTATATGGTTGGAAGAGTTTTTTCAAGTGCGCAATTTGGGTTTATTGACCGAAGTTTGCTTATAACCGATGTTTTTTTTTTATATATATCTGACACGCATAGAGCAACAGTCTTTTTATTGTTTTGATAAATTTGTGTGATAAGTTTCCCTTTGTTTTTGTTTTGAAATTAACTCTCTTTGTTTGTTTATATACACCTATACCTACATACCTTAAACAAAAATGGAAAAAGAACTGATTAATTTTGATTTTCCAATAAGGCATTTGCAAAGCTTTTGGGGAGCATCCGGTGACTTTTGGCAAGCACAATGGGACAAATTCATCAATATAACTGGTAAGTATCTATGTAGGTACTATAAAAAGTTATACCTTCCTATAAGGAACAAAAACACTTGTGTTAAAAGCATATAATTAAACTATGAGCCCAAATAATAGGTATATAAGATTAGAATATATAGATAGTGAAACTGTGCTCAATTTCTCAATTAACTTTTGATTTAAATTGCTATCCATATAAATTTCATCAAGTGGTTACGAATTAAGTGAGTGAAAATTATGCAAACAGGTCAGCATTCAACAAAAAAAAAAAAACTATCTGACAGATTCGCGTAGTGACAAGGCAAGAAATTACGGTAATTTTCACACTGGGTTTATTGTTTTGTGCTTATGTCACAGGAAAGCGCATTGTTATTCACTTTTTACTATGACATTATTGTTTTTAAACAAAGCGAACAGATCGTCATTGTCTGAGAGGTAGGCAAATATATTGTTGATTGATATCTACTCATCAATTAAAAATAAAAAAAAATTAATAGTTTAGTGTTTGTTTTTATTAATAGTTAAGTGTTTAGGTAATTTATTATTTGTTTTGTTTATAAAAAAACTTGAATTGAGATAGGTATGAGAATTCATATTAAAGGGATTAGTTCGGATAAGACTGTTTATTCTTGACTTCAGTAGGCTAGGTTAGGTACTTAGACCTTTATTTTACAACACCAAATTCCAACTAAGAAAATAGAATTTAATCCGATATTGAAACTGGCACGTAGTAGTAATATAGCTAATTAATAAATAAAACAGCGTGCCTACATGTATTATTTACTGTGCTTATAATTTGCATTAGATAATGAAATGACACAATAAAGCTAACAATGGCACATTCAGTTGAATATAAGAATGGCAGTTATGTAATCTTTGTTTTTATTTTGTTCAGGTTTGC
This sequence comes from Syrphus vitripennis, assembly GCA_958431115.1. Lineage (NCBI taxonomy): Eukaryota > Metazoa > Arthropoda > Insecta > Diptera > Syrphidae > Syrphus > Syrphus vitripennis. Next base: position 93,384,762 of record OY288110.1, read on the forward strand.
GGATCTGATTTTTTTTATTCTCTGTTCTTAATAAAATTTTATTATTTGTTTCGGATGAACTACATTTTGTATGTTTTATTATCTACGGATCATATTAATCTGGGTTATCTTTTTAAATGCATCAATACCTAGGTATATGACATATAAACAGTTTTAACAATCTGGACATGGATTTTTTTTGTTCCTGAAAGTCAAGATCACACAGAAAAAAAATTATTTTGAATATTTCTTATTACTGTGTGCGTTAACTTTAAATTTTGGTATGAGTTTTGAAACTATGCTGTGAAAATTTGTACATATTTTCTCATAATGTCACATAACCAAACACACCTTTTATCACAACTTCTTCAAATTCGTTAGATTCATACATATTCAACAAATATGTTAAAGCAAGATTCATCGGGGTCAAATTTTAAGGTTTAAGAAAAATTGTCAGCGGCGAGGCGCTCAATGCCGACAAAACCGCCCGTATGGTTCCTTCAATCAGACAGGCGAGTAGGCCGGCCTAGAAGTACTTGTTGAAGAACTGTCGAAGAGGAATCAGCATGACTAGGGAGGATTTGGAGCGAGCTGAAATACACACCATAGCGCGTATGAGTATTGGAGATCCTAGGCCCCGTAAGGGCAAAATTCTTGCTATTTGCTCTATTTCTTTTAAATAATTTTAAGTAAATTTTGATAAAAGCATAAAACGTTGATTAATCTCTGAAAGATTAAATTACCTACATTATTCATGTACTTTTTAAGTTAAGTAAAAAGTTTTTAAAAATTTGTACAAGTATGTAACGATGTGAGAAATGATAAAAAAAATTCAACGACATCATCATTACACTCCAAATGGTGCTTAGCATATTAATTTGTTAATGAAGTGGCACTGTAAATGATGCACTTGATGGAATTTAGGTGTGTTTCATTTAACTATGTATATTAATCAATACGTATAATCACAACAAATAATTAGAAATGACTTTTAAATTTTTAGCAAAATTCGATGCGAAAGTATTTGTTAATTGATGCTTAATTATAAGGACGACATTAACCGATGGCTAATAAGTGATAAATTTTAATCATCATTAACCTATTAATTAAGTTCATTTCTATGGGAAACTTGGGTTACCACCGAATACCACCGTAATGCCAATCGAACTTGTACCTGGTAGTAAGCTACCTAAAATCTTCATCTTGTTATTGCATTAATTTAATACTTTAAATTTTGATAGTCTATGCAAAATAATATAAAAAAATATTTCCGTACCCTGCTAGTGTGTTAAAAAGCAACAGATAAAAAAATCGATGACATTTCGTTAAAATGACCGCAACATTGTTTTATTTTGAAAGTGAAATAAGAACGCGGCCGAAAATTTCAATTAAGCCCCGTATTTATGAAATGAAATTTTTTTTATATTTTTTTTGTTTTGCATCAATAGTTGTCCAAAATGTTTTTGTTGTAGTAAAAATTTAATTTGATGAAGGGTCAATTTGTTCACAAGGGGTTTTTGATATAGCTTTAAGGATGGTATTCACCAGCCCTAGTTTATGAGACTAATAACTTGAAAATCATCCCTCATTAGCAAATACTTCACTTTTCATGGCCAAGCGAGGAAGGATTTTCAATAAACTAAATTTGGCTGAATCACTCAATGCATATTCTAGGATTATCGTAAAGCACTGTGACAAAACTAGCCTTAAGAAGAAAACATAAGAAAAAGTTTTTGGTGAAGTTGTAATATTTTAATATTTATTTATAATATTTTAATTCAATCAAAATATAATTTATGTTAATACAACCTGCTACTATCTAATTATAAGAAATCAAAATGTTGTTTTTTTTTTTGTACAAAATAAAATTTTTTAAATTTTATGAAATATAATAATAACTACAAAAAAATTGTAATATTTTTCAGGTGAGGATCCACTTATACTATGGGTAGTTGGAACAACCACATTTACAATGTTTGTTTACTGGTTATTTGGTGGCATCTATACATTTTTGGATCTAACAAATCGCCCAAGGTTCTTGAGAAAATATAAAATTCAGCCGGGTACAAATGAACCCGTCGATAGAAATCGATTGACAAAGGTATAAATAAAACTTTTAGACCCAGTTTATCAGCAGATTAAAGTTAACCCCGAGTTGGATCACCAAATATCTTGAGTGAATTAACTTCACAAATTTTTTTGTTTCTTTCATCTAACTCTGAAAAACTGATTCTTAAAAATTTATTTTAACTTTTATAATACATTATGTATTTTCCTATTTGCAGGTTATCACAAGAGTAATAGCTAATCAAATTTTTGTTGGTACACCAATTGCTTTTGTTAGCTACAAATTGATGAAATTTCGTGGTCTAACTTCTATTCGAGATCTACCGACATTCCATTGGGTTTGCTTTGAACTGACAATGTGCATCCTGATGGAAGAGATAGGCTTCTACTATTCACATCGACTGTTGCATAGCAAACATATCTACAAATTAATTCATAAGCAACATCATGAATGGACGGCCCCAATAGCAGTTACAGCGATCTACTGTCATCCGATCGAGCATATTTTCAGTAATCTGTTTCCACCGTTTTTGGGTGTGTTTCTCATGGGCAGCCATGTTGCCACAGCTTGGCTTTGGTTTTCTTTGGCAATTTTGTCAACACTAAATGCTCATTCCGGATATCATTTGCCATTTTTTCCAAGCCCTGAGGCACATGATTTTCATCATCTTAAGTAAGTTTTAAACTTCTCGTTTTCCGTAGTAGATGCTCCATAATTTTGGTAATTTTCTATTTAAGGTTTAACAATTGCTTTGGAGTTTTAGGAGTGCTCGATCGACTACATGGGACTGATTCCATGTTCCGTTCAACGAAAGCCTATGCAAGGCATATAATGATGTTAAGCTTGGTGCCACCACGCGAAGCTTTCCCAGATGAATCAAAATAAACAAAGGCAATAAGGGCCAGTCAGTGTAGCAACAAATCAAATAGAATTTTTATTCAAAACTGAAGATTTACGAGGAACATTATTATTAGAAAATTGTATTGTAGAATCAATCACAAATTCACACAAATGCGCGAGGGCATTCAGTAGTAGATCAATGAAGTACACATTTTGTTTTATTTTATTCCTTTAATTATTATTATTATTACTATCTTATTGTACCCTATTTATTTTGTAAATCTTTGGAAAGGATCAATGTGCACATGCATTCAAATCAGCAACAAAAAAGTCAATATGGTGTAACTATTTCCGGTGATGTCTGTAAACACAAATGTGATAGAAATGTTTTACTTTTTTGTAATTAAAAAAAAAATATAATAAAATCGATAATCTTAGCGTATGTAAACATAAGTTTAAGGAAGAATAAATTGCAGCGATAACTTACAAGCATTATAGAAAAAAATAAATTCAACACAATATAAATAAACTGACACAGCACTCCATTCAGGAATGCACAGTGTTCGCATATCTTGTAACAACAAGTGTAAAAAATATTAAATGTAATATAAAAAGTTAATCCTTGTAAATTTAATTTTCTTGGGGACTATTACAAATGCCTATTTAATGTGGATCTCTTATTATTATTTACTAGACTCACCATTTGGCTGAGGTGAAATGAGGCCGCGTGATATTACGCCACGATTTATTTTGTATGACTTCAAATCGTGGTCTTATTTGATTGAATTATAATAGACGACGCTGTCAGAAGCGATCGGGTGACTGACATTATTTGGTGAAGTGAGAACTATTCATTTTACTAATTTACGACATGGCAGGCTTCTGCACTTGAGAATAGACTGCTCAAAGAGCTACTTTTTGCTGTCATTTTTGTGTGTGAAAATTTGGGTGGTAAATTTTTTAATCTTGACATTACAATCTCAAAAAAAAATATCAACACCATCAATTTGACAACCCAGATGATAATAAAGGCTCTTCCAGAACTACGCAATTCTGTTGTGGCGACACCACGACAAAATCACGTGGGCTTGAGAAAGGCTTAACGAAGGGCTCTGCAGAACCAAGGAGAAGCATTCCGTGACGGCTTTCATAATTTTCCATGAAAAAATGTGAAATCAAAATACAGAATTCTACTACAATTTAAGTACTATTGCCTGTCAATCCATTGAAATCCAATACATTTTTGACAAATAATAGAAAAAAACAACTTAGTCAAAGAGTCACCTTTTTTTTAAAGGTTTGAGCTTCAGTTTATCTTTTGGACCTGGCTCTAAATTGTCTATGAATAATATAAACTCCAGGTTAGCTTAGAAGAGGCAAAGAAAAAACTTGTCAGACAACTGTGAATATGCCCCAATGAATTCTTTTTTTTTTTGTTAAATGTAGCCGGTGGCCCCTATAGTTCCACCTTAAAATATTGTTTTTGAAACTGTGCACCCTGTTTGTCCCAAGTGTTATTTTGACATTTGACAACAAAAAATATGCAAAAGAAATGAAAGAAAAAAAAACGAAAAGAATAGGCAAGGCACACAAAAAGTAATGTTGTGTTTGAAGTATTTCTAAATTAAAAAAGTTCGGATTTATTATTTTCAATTTCTTTCCACAAAACTTATAAAATATCATCAACAAATAATTAAAATGTTAATAAACTATATATTTATGCTTATTCTAAGCAATCTTCTAACAAAAACAGTCTCCATCAACCAAACAACCATTACCAATCCTGAAACGCAAAAGCTTCAGAATATTTCTATTTCCAGCTCTACTCCGTTGGCTGTGCATAATGCCAAAGACGGCCAGCCAAAAATTAAATTAAATGTGCTAAGTCGTGGAATTGTTAATACTAGTACTAGCAATACAAGCGAGTTAAAAAATGAAAAAAAATCAGTTCCACAAATTATTGTCACTGAAGGATCAGGAGCTTCCAAAATAAATAAAAATGATCCAACAATAGAACTTGTGGCTAGCGGTGGTAAGAAAGTAAATAATTCTGTAAAAACTGTAACTATGAACACAACTACAGCTCCTGCAAAAATTGTTGGTAATTCAACCCAAATGAATATGCATTTAAATGATACAATGGTGAAGAGTAGTCCAAATAAGACAACAATTTTAGCCCCACAGAATAAGACTTCGTCAGAAGTTGTTAAATCTTCTACTAGCACGACTACAACAACTAGTACTACAACAACAACAACATCCACGACAACAACAACTACGCCAAAACCTAAAAAGCCAACACTCGCCATAAGTCCCGACGATCTGCCAGAAGAAGATAAAATTAACGCCCACAGTTCTTCCAGCATCAACAAAATGCCTTCAGAAACAATGTCTTCTGCTCCCAAATTCAGTGTTGAAGCTCCCGAAACACCTTATGCACAGCCATCTCAAGAATTAGATGGCGGACTATATCGCAATCATCGCGATTATATTATTCCGATTGTTTCCATCATTTTTGCAGTTCCAATTCTGATGGGCATGGTCATTGTGGCCTATCGTCGTTTCAAAGACTTCTGGTCAACGCGTCACTATCGCCGAATGGACTTTTTGGTTGATGGAATGTATAACGATTGACAGGGATACGATGTTAGAGCAACATAATAGATGTTGTTTCTATTTGCAAATGGGGAAGAGAGTGCAGACGAAACTTGTGGCCAAATTTAATATTTTATTTTTTTTTTTCAATCAAATTTAAACGAGATTTATTTTCTTTTTATACTTCCCTCATGAATTTATTCTGTGATTCATTTGTTTTGCTAATATCGGTGCATTTAAAAAAAAAATTGTTTTAAAACAAAACAAGCTATATACCTATTTTATTTTATTTATGACGAGTAAAATATAAGAATAAACAAAAATATAAATATTGAATATTCAAGAACAAGACACTCGCAACTTTATCAAAATTTTGTTTAAATATATTTAATTTGTCATCAACTAGTTACAACAATAACAACTTCGTTCGGTAAGACTTGTTTTTTTCCTTTAAATTTTTATTTTACTTTTAAGCTGTATATAATATAAAATACCAGGAAAATACTCTGTAGTATATATATATACTATATATATATATACTATAGTATGATGCTAATACGAAACAGATTTCAAAGCAGCTATTACTTTTAGTCCAGTGAATTAATGAAATTAAATACAAATCGAGGTTACATCAGTCATATTTATAACAGATTGGGACTTGCATCTTGTTGGTCCTCGAAATCTTAATATTATATATTTGCAATATTTATCGTATTCCCCCTCCCACGATACTTACAAGCTATGAAATAATAAGGGAAGGATTATTTTTGTATCCATAATTGTTTTGTCGAAATCAAAAATTATTTTACTTTATTAATTATTATTTTTGTTTCAAATACTCAATGCTTTTTAACAATTTGAAATCAAATTATGAGATGACTGAACTGATTCTTTTATATTTCAAAAACATGTCAATTTAAAAAAAAAAACTAAACTTTCACCGCGAACTTAGAGCGTGAAATAGAAATCAAAATCTTTAGAATGCTTTTGTTTTGTCTCAATACGACAATATTTCACTAATTTCAATAATCTGAAAACAATATTGTTTCAAAAAAAAATTTGAATAACTTAACTTTTTTACCATTTCAATGAATTATTATTAAAATTTATTTACAGGCTAATATATAATTTAACAAGCCTAGCTGCATGGACTATTGGCTTTTTTTTTGTTAAGTTATTCAAGTTACAATTTTTGTTTTCTTTATGTTTTGAGCAGTTAGATGGGGTATATGGGCGTAGATTTTGAGGGATTTATATCCTTATAAATAGTGATGGTGATAAAATTTCAAGTCGTGTCTATTTTAAGATCCAGATATATTTTTATAGGAGTTGTTGCGAAAGCTTTTATGCCTCTTCTAGCTGCTGTCTGGTAGATACTTTGAGTAGTGACTATAATATGTACCAACATCCATAATCAATTTTATTTAAAATCAATGTTTTGGTTATGTGTGAAAGATTTTTAATATTTAATATAATGTACTATGCAAACACATAATAAAAAATTAACTAATATTATTTTCTTCTATTTAATTTTAGAATAAAAGAAGACAATTGATTAGCTGAGCGAATAGAAGATGACAATTTTGCTAACCCTTTTTCCATAAATGTTTGTATTCATATTATACAAAAACCTAAAAAAAAATTTTTTTAAAGAAAAGAATATTTTATAAAACAAATAACATAAACATAAATATTGTTAAAAATATCAAATTGCAGGTAAAAATTTGTTTAAGGCTTGAACTATCAATAGTTGTTAAAAAAAATAACATACATACATATAATAATTAAAGAAGTTGCAATACGTATTGAAAATACACGAATAAAAAATAAATGATAAGAAAGCATTTTATTTAAGCTAAAATATAAATAATCAACAGCGCACACAAAAAGTTAAACAAAAGAAATCCTATAAGCCAAATCCAAAAAAAAAAAAACATTTCATAACCCCCAAGTTGTGCAAAATTTATATAAATATTAAACATTGTTTTTAGTGCCTTAATGTAATAATATGAGTTTTTGAAATACTTAACATGTATGTACGAATTAAATAAGTCAAAATAAAAATAAAAAAATTGCTTAAAATAACAAATTGGAATAATCTGCTTAACTGATACAATGGCAAATAGAGGGAAAACAACAAATTTAAATATAAAAAAATATCCAATCTAATATTGAATAACAGAAATATTAAAACTAAAGACATAAATATACTATAATTACATATATTTTTCTACTATACAGTATGATATTAACTTGATGTATTTACATTGTATTTAAATGAAATAAATATTTTTCTGAAAAAAAAATTAACAATTAACAATTAAAAACAACCCATAATATACCTTTGTAAATTGTAAATTATAGTGTTGTGATAAGATTAATTAAAATTAATCATCCTACATGATTAATGTAATGTTAATTATAGTGTTTGCGTTCAAAAAGCATTTTCCTGGCATTTTTGGTTTTGAATTTAAGTTGAATTCTTTCGAATACTAACGATTATATTGAAGAAAAATAATAACTTTGTGATTTAAATTGTAAGAAATATTGAAGCAATAAAATTGTAATATGTTATAAAAATTGATTCTTTTATTTCGAAAAAAAAATTGAATGTTGGTATTGAAAGCTCTAATTTTAAAACGTGCGTTTAATTTCGTCGGAGAAAATTTCCGATCAGCTGATCAGAATTATGTACCTCGAAGCAAAATGTCTACGATTCGTAGAATCTCGGAGAGAATTCCGCTCCGACGGTTACCTCGATAGGGCCGAATATTTCAGTTAAATTTTCGGACTTCTTTTCGATATTTGAAAAAAAGTTGATATATTTCAAAAAATATCTTGAAGCAATAAAACGGTAAGAATATTAAAAAATTTAGTATTTATTTTAACTAAATAAATATATTCCAAACCAAATTTGTTGCAAGTTTGCTGATAAAAACAAGCAAGTTCATTTAATTTTGTGAATATTTCTATTAAAAAATATTAATTAAAAAAAACCCTGTTTATATACTGAGATTGCGGAGATTCTCGAACTGGTAAAAAAAAAAGATTTCAGTCTTAAACAATGTAGTATTTTTTTTTTAATCTTTGAAATAACTTTTCTACTCAGGCCTTTGCCTTTAATAAATAGAACACCCTGGAGAATTCTGACCTTTCATGTAGGTGGTGCTATAAGTTAGATTAGTAGAAAAGTAAGTATACGCCCAAGTGCCCCACAGTGCTATCGTCGTTGTAAAAGACTATTAGCTGAGTGAGAAATGCATTTAATGGAACGCAGCTTTCTTGATATTGATTTTCGACGGGTTGGACTGTTTGCTATTTTAGATTTCAAGTCACTAAAAATATAAAATAAGCTTGGTAGCAAGAAAAAATTAAAAAAAAAAAATTAAAAAAAAGATTGAGGTTCGACTCTATTGGTCGGGCTGACAATGGCAGAACACTCCGGTACGCTATCCCACTACTGCTTACCACGGGAACTCTTGGCTGCTGACTTTCGCCCCTGGCCCGGTTCACCCCTCCTTAGCCAACCTGAATGCCTTGGACTCCTCCATGGCACCCATATTGATGGAAAGCTTAGTGCGGACGTTCCGTCAACATGACCTGGCCCACTGCACAGAACCCCCGACCTCAAACCGGTCCACAATCTGACCTCCGAGAAGCCGGATTACAGGAGATGCCAACCTCCCAGTCGAAAATTGTGTGTATAATTTCCAACAGTATAAAAAAATTTCTCTAAAAGAATAAATACACAAGTTCAACATTCAAACAGGTAACACGTTTTGTTTTATTTTTTTTTTCTTTGTCACTATCACAAGCACAACTGAAATAAGTATCTACCCAAAGTAAGTGAAAAGTATTTTAATCCAGAATTCACTTTGTGAAGATTCAATTTTAGTAGTGTACTTTAGCTGGAGTATGTTGGAACTTTAATTTATATTTATACGTGACAACACTTTTACTTACAATTAATTAAACGCAACGTACCTATGAAAGAAAAAACAATATCACTGAAAACGTATGCAGATTATAGTTTTTAAGTTTTGAACAAAAAAAAAATGATGAAATTTCGGCGATGGTGTGATGTTATTTATTATTATTACGGAATATTACAAAAATAAATAAATAAATGAAAAAAAATCTCGATCCTGCCAGGAGTCGAACCTGGAATCTTCTGATCCGTAGTCAGACGCGTTATCCATTGCGCCACAGGACCCATGTTAAAATTGATACCAAAATGAATATTTAAACATTTTTTTTTTAATTCGTTTTTTTTTTCAGTTCAAAAGAAGTTATGTATTGCATTCACTACTTAAATAATTATGTTTGTCTCTTAATTTTGCTAAACATCTAATTGTAGGTACATACATACATAGAAGATTTGGGTAGGTACTTTGATTATGTTACTGGGAAGTCAATGTTTTTTCACATTTAATTTCCGATAACCCATATACTAAAATATTTTGTTTATAAAAAACACTTGGTGCGGATACCAATAAAGAGTAGATAATTATAAAATATTGACTATATAAAAGTAACCTAACTTTATAGAGATATTTTATACCAGTGCAAATCTAATCACCCGTTTTGGTGATTTTTAATAAATACCTCAATCAACATACCTAGTATAGATATGCATTATGCTTTCCTAGATTTAATTTAATAAAAAAATAAATGGAAAACAATGTTTTATGAGAAAAAAGTTAGACCTTTAGTGAGGAATTGCACTAACGAATGAATTATGCTCCCGTGAGAGGTACCTACCTATCAACTGTAAGTAAAGACTAAGTACCTACATATTATATCAACGAATATTAAACCAACGCCAACGTAGGTATAACAAGGTCAAACAAAAATGGAGGAAAAATAAGTTATACAAATATATAATAACGTCTACGCCCAAGTGTACCAATAATAATTATTAATTATTATTAAAATAATCATCAAATATCATCTCACGATAAGGGTTTTTGGCCCTCGACTCAAAAACTGCCTGCCACTGGTTCTGAGCCATACTAAACAAAACATATACAAGAAACTGATAACTGCAAATGTTAATCAATGTCAAGTAAAGGTATGTTATGACGACATTGATTATTAATTGCGAGTTACTGTTATCCTATTTTCTAAATTTGACGAATACACAAATGAATGCAGGTATAAACCTATGTACCTCTTATTATGTACTCACTTATCTTTAACTAGTATCAAATAATAAAACATTTTAATATGTTAACTGGTTCCGATCATGAAGTAATCTATATTAAGGCCACATTAGATTGCTTCAAGACAATGTATAAAGGTTGTAAAAACACCGATTAATCGATTTCAACAAATGAACTGATTTGTAAAAAATCAAATCGTAAATCAAATTCAGTTTAAATCGAAATGGAAAACCCTAAAGTAAGTTGGCTCCTGCTGCTGTCATTCATTGGTAAATATACACCTATGTTCTATTGGTCATTTTAAATTTACCCGAATCGTGATTATGCTGTTGTTTTAGCTTCAACTTTATCCACTGATCCTAGGATAATAAATGGAACAGTGGCAACCATTGATAAAACCCGTCATCAAGTGTCCATTCGTATGAAGGATAACGAAATAATTTTCGGAACTGGTCATATTTGTGGGGGTTCATTAATCGCCCCAAAAGTTGTCTTATCGGCAGCACATTGTTTCTATGAGTAAGTCGTTTTCTATTTAAAACATAGTATTATGTAATATTTGTAATTTTAATCCTACAGTGAGGAATCACAGAGATTTCAAAGTGCTCGGTTTTATTTTGCCGTAATGGGTACTCTTGACCGCTTCGAGAAGACCGAAAATACAATTTCTTCAGATATAACTCACATTGTTTATGCTGATTTTGATAGGCCAACATATAAAAATGACGTCTCGATTGTTTTCTTGCTTGAAACGGTACCAGCTTCAAATCCAGCAATAAATGTGATTCCAATGAACCGGGTAGTGATTCCTGTGGGTACAGTTTGTCAAGCCACCGGATGGGGTAAAACAGAAACAGTAAGTTTTTTTTTTAATTTTGGGAAAAGAGCTCAATACAAAGTGTAACTTTTTTCGAAAGGGTATGCTTTCGGTAATTCTCTTAACAGTTGATCTACCAATCATTGATAAACAAACTTGCTCCACTAATTACGGAGAGAGCACTATCAAAGACGGAATGATTTGTGCTGGATATATGGATGGAGGAAAGGACGCTTCTAATGGAGATTCAGGGGGTCCTCTTGTGTCGAATGGCATACTAGTGGGCATTGTTTCTTTTGGGATTAATAATTCCAGCCTTAAAGGATATCCTGGTGTTTATGCAGATGTGCAACATTACGTAGATTGGATAGAAGACACTATCAAACAAAATTCAGCAAGTTTAAAGTCCTCACGCAGTATTGTGATATTACTAGGGTTAATCGTTATCTCTTATTTGAAATTTTAATTATTCATCTGCATTCATACGTTTTGTACATAATTTCTGTGCTTACAAGTTCCATAATGAGAAATCTAAATTTACATGAATAAAATGAACTAAAAAGTTAAATAGAACTACACAAGCGTTTTTATTTGTTGTATTCTTAAATTTAAAATTTAACTCTCGACCATAATCTTTAAAACAAACTTACGGTTTTCGAGAAAGTTTAGTACCTAATAAGTGCCATTTAAAGATAAACGCTTTGACGATAAGCAAAATTGTATAGGAAACTATTGGAAAAATGCCCCTACGTTGAAAAGAAAACTCTACATTCAGTTGTTCCTCAAAATGCTTTCATACGGTTCACAGTATTTGGCAATGTACAAGAATTATTATGAGAGTAAATTTACGGCCTCTTTTGCATGACAGCAAAAGTAGTGAAAAAGTATGATAGTGTTAAAAAGTCAATCAAAAATATACACCTATCAATTGAATTGTACTACTATCTACTTATTGAGTTTTTCATTGGTAAAAATAATCAATTATTTTTTGATTTTGATCTGTCAAAAAGCTGATTTTGACGACTATAGCGTTTCATTGCGGGTAGAAATAATTGATTATTTTTTTGATCATAATAAATTTTGTAGATCAAAATTTTTCGAGAGATTTACTGTGTTGTGTTCCATTCGTGATGAAAAAAATCAATTTTTATTAAGAAATCTTTATTAACCAATGAAAACCCCCATTAAACTATAACTTAAATTATACTACTTTTGTATTTAAAACTTATATCACTAATTATCTTAATTAAATTGAATGCACACCTTAATTTTATGTATAATTCTACTACAATTTTAATTACAACTTACTATATAAGATATATATTTAATCCGGATACTAAAATGAATTAATAAAAAATACTGTATTCCTTTTAAAATTGTCACCGATAGCGTTTGATTCAACACATAGAATAAGAAGCAAAAACATCTGAGGAATCCTTCACGTTAAAAATACAATTTTGCAAAAAATACAGCATGATCAACTTAGTTGGACCAAAAGAAGAAGCCCTGAGAACTCAGTTCAAAACGTAACTGCGCATGACATTCCTAGCTTCGCGTCGCTTAAAAAAGGCAGACGTAAACACTTCTGGATGAAACAAAGGAAACGACATCTCTTTTTATATGAAAACTATAGTACTCTCATGGCGAGTTTTTTTTAGGGTTGCCCGGATCCTGGTGGTGGCGCTGCAAAATGTGAGGTGTAAAATTCGATTTGGTGAGTCTTTAAGCGTTGAAAATTGGTGGTAGGAGCAAGAGGAGACTATTTTTTGGATAATTGCATCCAAAAAATATCAATAAATATCATTTAAAACCTCCATAAGCTCTCCGCAAAAAAAAAAGAGTAAGGGTTGCCGGCATACATTAGATATCACCCCATTCGACTTCCACCATGAGAGTACTATAGTTTTCATATACAAAGGACATCTGCATTTGGTTGGCCTAAGATATGGAACAATCCAAAACCAAAGCATGTCAACGTGTTCTGAGTCAACCCGGCGAACCCCACAAGTTAAGCCTTAAGATGAAGCAGTAGATTGGGAGAGTTGTGGTCTCACTGGAGAGCATGACAATCTCCGGTGAAAGAAGAAGACAATTCAAGTGGCTTTTGAGCTGAAAGTGTTGTTTTTTTTATCAGATAATAATTTTTTTTTTAAATATTTTAAAATCACTTAAAATAAAATAAGTCACAAGAGCAAATATATTCAACCTTCCTATGAGGTTTTAGTTAGATAATAATAAGTTTTGTTTTATTATTATTATTATTGTTATTTTATGCCAACCCCAAATTAGGGTTAAAAGGGTGCAGCTATAGCAATCTTCTTTTGAAAATTTTCTTATGATCGAAGTTGATGTTTATTGAAACAAATAATGACACAAAATAAATATAAAATTTAAAACAAAAGAAATTGAAAATTTTAGATAAGATAAATTTATTTTCAATGATAAATTATACTTAATTGAATAAAATGGTTAATGTTAAGGTGAATTGGATGCCTCTAAGAAAATCAGTTTGTGTTGTGATTTAAAAGCGTGTAAAATGTTGCTAAGGTTAAGGTACCTACTTAACATTATTGTGTGTCGTGGAAATGAATTATTATATTGGAGTTTTCGGAAGTAAGCATGAGCTTTTTTTCTTCAGTTTAGTGGAAAATCAGTCACGAATTGTTATTAAAATGAATTTTCAAGATGCTTAATTACATTGAATCAAAAACGGTTGTCATATTGACAACCATTTTAATGATCGTTGTTTCTATTTTTCAATTAATAACAGCAATCATCAATATTACAGTTTGCGATCATCAATTTTCATCAGACAACGGCGGCGATCATTGAATTGAGAATCGATTGTCATCAACTTGACAATCGCGATTATCATATTAATAATTGTTATTTGAAAACCAAAAATTTTTATATTGATATACCACGTATTGTCAATATGATAAACGATTTTTTTTCTACGTTATGCTCTTGTTATAAAGGGTGTTTTTTTTTAACAACGCTTCCAAATTGTGTAAATTTATTTTAAAATAATAGTCCTGTTTGAAATAAGAGATAAGAGAATTTTGTTTATCGATGAAGCTCACTTTTGGTTGAATGGCTACGTCAAATAAAAGAACGTTCCAGTCAAAGGTGCCCACTATAAAGACATGATCACTGACTTTTTCGTTCCTCAATTGAGCACATATGATGTGCTAGCGCTGTAGTTTCAGAAAGACTGCGCAAAATGTCATTCAGCAATTGATTTATTGAAGGAAACGTTTAGAAACTGCATAGTTTCATGTTTTCAACACGCGCCGCCGCCGTGCCCTTAAAGCCGCTAGACGATCGCCCCTTTGAAGGACAACATTTGCCACGTTATTGCTAATGTATGGCCACAAATGTTGGAAAAAGTGATCAAAAACTGGACCTCCAGATAAAGTCCAAGCAAAACATATGGCAGTCATATTCCAGAAATCAATTTAAATTATAATGTCAAATGATTATCTTTTGAATAAAGGCATTTTCGAAATTCATCTTTGTTTTATTCCATTTCAAAGTTCTATTCCTCTAAAAAAAAATACCTTAACTGTTCCCTTTATAAATCAAATTATTATTTTCAGAAGACTCCATCATCGTTCCGAAAATCATCAATGGAACTGCAGCAAAAGTAGAAGAAAATAAATACCAAGTCTCAATTCACCTCAAAGAAAAAGATTGGATCTTTGGTCACGGTTATATTTGTGGAGGCTCTCTAATTAAACCGTCAATTGTTCTTACAGCAACTCATTGTATTTACAAGTATAGGAATATTTATATATACTCAAATATTTTTAAAAAATAATTAAAAAATACATTTTTTATACAGTTACGACTTAAAAACTATTCGAAAACCCAATGAGTTTTTAGTTTCGATGGGCTCAATGGATCGATTTGATCGGGCCAACAGTACAACTTTTGAAATTCTTAACATTTATTACAAGAGAACATTTAATATTGATACATTTGTTGATGACATTGCAATTTTTATCCTCAATGGATTTGTTCCACAAGATTACAATAATATCAAACCAATTGAAATCAATTGGAATGTTATTCCCGATGACACAATGTGTCAAGTCTCTGGATGGGGTATTACTCAAGACGTATATAAATACAGAATTTTTTTTTAAATTTTATACTTACCTAATGTACTTCTTATTTTTAACAATTTTCAGGGTGGCATTTCTGACATTCTACTGATTGTAAATGTTCCAATCATTAATAAAGCTTTATGTGCAAAAAAGTACGAGGGTGCGGTTACTGAAGGCATGATGTGTGCTGGATATATGAACGGATGCTTGTGATGGAGACTCTGGAGGACCTCTGGTCTGTAATGGTAAATTGACTGGCATTGTTTCGTTTGGAGTGGGATGTGCCATTGTAAATTTTCCAGGAGTATATACGGATTTGAATTATCACTCCAAGTGGATTCATAACATTATTAGTAGTTTTGAAAATTCTAAAAGCTCAGCAGTAAACAAGGCATTAAATCCACTATTTTTAATACTTTTTCTTGTTTTAACTGCGAAAGAATTCTTATTTTAATCAAATTTCAATATTTAGAAACTTAATTAAAAATAAATCGAATTGTAACAGGAAAACAAATTGTTTTATTTTTTTTAAATTTACGGGTGTGCAATTTAACGCGTCGTTAGTTTACACCGATAAGCCCGAAACGATAGATTTTCGACAACAAAATGTCAGAAAAAGTGATCGAAATTAAACCTCTAGATTAAAATATGTCTGAGCGAGCCGTGGCGATCAGGAATAATATTCAAATTATAATGCCAAAAAATTATTTTTCCAATAAAGTCAATTTTAAATTTCATCTTTGTTTTATTAATTTTTCATGTTAAATAACTCTAAAAAAGCGCCCTTTATGTAGAATGTGTTAATTAATAATGCTGAAAGCTTGCCATAGAAAAAAAATATTTGGTGTAAGATCTTTCTTTTGAGTTAAAGCCAACATTTTAATGAAAGTACCTGCAAACGCACAAATAACAGATACTTAATCAATTTCCTTATAAATATATGTTATCTCTAATCAACTATTAATTAATTTATTAATATCTCAAATCATCACATTTGCGTTGTTATAGAAACCGCAAGGAATATGCAGTAAATAAATAATGGAACAAAAATGTAGTGGGTATTTCAAAACTTATAAATAATACAACATTAAAGAAATTGAAAATAAAAAATATTTGATGAAACGATAAAATGATTTAATCTGAAGGCGGTTCAAAAAAAATGTTCATATGGTCGCTTCCTGAATAATTTTTTTTTGGTCAATTTTTGTTTACAAAAATGGTTTTCCAAATAGCTTTTAACCTTACCTTTAGCCTTAAAGTCGACAAAAACTTTGGCGTTTCATCCCAGCCACCTCACTTGGACTCTTGGTCTTCAGGCCCTTTTGATAAAAAAATTGCTTTTAACTTTTTTCTCAATTCTAATTTTATAATTTTTTTTAAATTTTAAAGTTTAGACGATTATTTTTTGAAAAAGAAATTATTTCCTTTAAAAATAAAATGAATGCATTTTTTGGATTTTTTGAGTGTATATTAAAAAATACTATAAAATACTTAAAAATCGCTTTAACGGTTTTCGATTTTTTTTTTTCAATAATTCACATTTTCTTGTTGCATAAGATGACATCTTTATTTTTGATCTAAACTCTACTTTAGCAAATAATGAAAAATGAATTTTTCGTTTATTTACCATAGAGCAACTAAATGTGCTGTAGCCATGCATTTCAATTATTTCAGCTGTTAAACCGCTGTCATTTATAAGCCATGTTAGGATTATCCATTATTTACGGCCAACCTGTAAACATACAAAAATTGTCCAATTTACTTGTTGCGCATTGTAATGTTTATCTAAATATGATTCACTATAATATTCCATTTAATTCAAAACATTGGGAAATTCCTTATCATCAGCTATAGATAAGTAATCATCGTGATATAAAAAAGTTAAAATAATTGTACAGAATTAGACTTCCTAAAGTAGAGGTATACTGTGACGTATACGTAACTTTTTTTTTAAAGTTTGCCTTGCCTACTAAATTGTAAATCATTATATTGAGCTTAAGCATAAATGGATGGACCATATTTATCCTAATTAATTATTTTCAAATAAATTGTTTACCCATTTTTTTTTTTAAATGAGATATACATAAGAAGAAAGATAATGATAAAAAACTGATATCCTCGAAATTAACTCTTGTATGTCTTCTTTTCTAGGAAGAGGGTTATTGATATAATATTATTATTTTAATCAGGTGGTATAAATTAGAAATTTAAAACGTTTCAACAACCCTTGGATTAACAGGAAAACATTTACTTTATTTATTGGGGAAATTTTATAACTCTTATCGAGGATAAAATAATTATTTTATCAGCTTATACATTGCCAAACTGTAATGAATGTTTAAGTTTTTAGATATACACAGGTCACAAATACCAGAATTAATGTTTTTTTTTAGTAGAAGCTATTGTGAAGAGGTAAGCAATGGGTGGCATTAAAATTTCCAATCAATATTGATAAGATAATATTGTGATTGGGCAAAAAAGTTTTGTTAGACAAAACTCAATATAGACAGTCAATGTGAAAATCTATTAGATGGCTAACGTAAAATTTTGATGATTAAAACTGTTTCTTTTTATTTATTTTTTTTATTTTAGAAAATAACGACAAAGTAAAATATTGTTTATAATGAATATTAATTTTTTAAATTTAATTGGTTTTATACTGATCTGTTATAGTTGTATTTTTAAAACTGTTCAATGTGGTGAGTTTGAATAAAATCAAAGTGATTGCAACAAAATAGATAGTTTTATTTGTAATTTTTTTCTGATAAAATAATTTTGACTTTTCTCAAAAATGTTCGGAATTTTTGAATGATTTAAATTGCAATCAGTTCATATCTTGTGCCACCAAAAAATTGTCAAAATGTGCAATTATTGAAAAAAAACCCAAACAAAATTTGGTCTTTTCGTTTAACGTGATAAGATTCAAAATTCGCAATGCATTTTCATTAAAAAAAATAATTTTACAATCCGAGTGAAAATAAGTTATAAATTGATTCCTGTTTTTAATAATTTGTATATTTTTGCAATCAATATCAGAAGTCTGTATATATACTTTATTTATGTTTTCCTTAAAATGATAATTAGCTATCAAATAAACAAACTAAGAACAAATAATCTATTCTGGTTTCTGAAGTGAATGGTTAATTAAAGTAGTAATAAGGAGGTATCGGTGTCTAACATATTCATAAGCACTTGTTGCTTGGAGAAGATTATAAACGAGTACCTACCTACCTGCATACTTGAACTGAAGTATTACCACAGTTAATACCTGAGGTAATGCTACATGACCGACAAATTTTCAAAACACAAAAAAAATAAAGTTTACATACTGAGCTATTTTACCATAAGATCTTTTTATCGGATTGATTTAATGCAGACAAATTTATTGATTATTTTATTTTATTATTTATTATTTACTTAAAATAAACATCAACTATGCGAAAAAGTAGGATTGTTTCAAAAAGTAAACTTATTTTTAAAGTGCAATCCTTACAAATGCAAATTCAACGTTCAGGAGCTGACAGAGAAATGACGTGTCTGTAGTTTACCGCGATTAACATTGGAATTTTCAGAAATAATTCTCTGTTGGTAATTGGAAGGTCAATACTTCGAAAGAAAAAAGAAAAAGTAATAAAACAATATATTAAACTATAATATGTACATGAATTCAAATTTTTACAGAAAGGTCAAAAATATTTTTTAAATTGATTTAGCAAGAAGGTTGTGCTTGGCTGAAAACCATTGAGATATCTTATTGTTTTTTTTTTTCTATTTTATATGGTTCTTTTTTCACTGTGTTAATTCTGACACTCACAGTAGTTTTCACCAAGTCGTTTTCTACCATCTTGAATTTTATGGACTGATAAATTGAAGCGAAATCAAAGTCTTATTAAAGCTGCCGTAGCTAATTTGTTTTACGTGCTGATCAGTTGTGCTGATAACTTTACTGTAAAGTTAGCAGCTTGAAAATTCCTCTTCACATCTCCTTTCTTAGGGGTCCTGACAATCATTCTTTTTTTCACTTTTCTGGAAAGATCTCAGGCTCTCTCAATAAGTGAAAGCAGTAGCTTACTCGATGTTGTTGCCGTAATCAGGAAAAGTATATATACTTCTAGCTGTACCCAGCGCGCGTAACTACGCCAAAAACTAAAATAAATTTAAGAAAAATAATTTTAAATAAAAATCAGTACACAAAATTCAATTAATTCTGAGCCATTTAATTGATTGATTTTGTTTATTTCGAACGGGGCAGAAGTTGCTACTCTGCAGCGCCACCTGGTGGCGAGTGGCATCAAAGAAATTATACAAACCTTCTCCGTGAAAAAATACATATATATACCAATTTTCATAATAATCGGTCCAGTAGTTTTTGAGTTCATCGATGACATACAGACAAACATTCATTTTTATATATAAGTTAACACGATCGTCTAACATCCGGCCAGGCCAAACATCGTTGTTGTCACAAGAAGCTGACTCGTCGTCATCAACGACGCAACATGCTGACACAGCTAATTCTATAAACGAATCAGACTAGTGTCAGCCCAGCAATGCCAACAACCCACCGACCGACGACGGATGTGAAATGCGATATCTGGCACACGCTGCAAGATATCGATTGGATTTAGGGTTTCTATATTTAGTTAAGTTTTAAGAATGAGTAGTCTCTTACGAGCGTCATATACGAATTCATTACTTATATAGATGTTGAATATCTAATAATGAATTTTATGTTTATCGAATTCAGAAATATTTTACCAATGTTTAAGGAATTTTCGAGATTTTTTTGCAAAATTTTAAGTTTTGTCTATTTTTTTTTCTCCCTTTAAAATTTGATGTTAACAAAATCTATCGAATACAAAATGAAATGCATCTTGCACAATTCATTTAGAAAATAGCGAAGCCCGAACTCAATCTTTGAATCAAGATGGTGGCAATCCTCCAGAGAGACTTATCTGGTCGAAGCCCCATATAAGGTACTTATATGATGGCAAAACAAAAATATCTTCATTTTAAAATCCCATAGGAGACATAAACTAACTCTACCAAACTATACAAAAAATATCACCTTTAAATTTTATAAAATTTGTTACAACTCGTTCAATACGTATTTTTATTACTTCGATAGTCAATATAGTGGCAACCCTGCACTTAAGCAGGAGCCCTGCAAGTTTCATTACGTTTTTTAGTGGACTTTTATATTTACCGAAGAAGTATTATAAATTTTTTGAAAAATGTCCACTCCTCTCTTTTTACACTAGATGCTGTCGATGCGCGTATATATGGCGGTTCAGCCATCAAAATAACCGATGCTCCATATCAAGTTTCAGTGCGTTTAAAATCGAATGACGCTTACAGATTTGGATCGGGTCATATATGTGGTGGATCTGTGATAACAAGCCGTGTTGTATTAACAGCGGCCCATTGTATAGCCTCGTAAGTTTTGAGTTAGTTTGATACATCTTACATTTCATCTACTTGCCATATAGATCTCTTGAGAAACCTATCGAATACCGAAGTGCTGGCGAATTTACTCTCATAATGGGTGATACCTATCTGCGAGATAAAACTTCAAGTACTTTAGAATTTGATGTGCAACAAGTAGTTGTCCATCCAAATTTCAACACTCCTGGTGCTCTTCAAAATGATATAGCATTGATGTTCTTCAGAGGCAATGTTCCAGCAAACAAAAACTACGTGAGTCTAATTCCTCTGAACCGCATTGCATTGGCTGATAAAATTCTTTGCAAGGTTTCAGGATGGGGAAAAATCAATTCAGTAAGTTCTTTCTTTCATTTTTTTTTTGTGTGTGAATTAAATCAAATTACTCTACTTTTATTTCATTCAGTTTCAAATGCCAAATAATTTAATGCTAGCTACAGTTCCTATTGTTAATCAAAGAATTTGTGAAATCAACAATGGGTACCTTCCTCAAAGCGCAATTTGTGCGGGCTTTATGGACACTGGAGGTGTGGATGCTTGCCAAGGAGATTCTGGAGGTCCACTTGTTTGTAATAATGAGTTGGCGGGAATTGTGTCTTGGGGAATTGGATGTGCCAAACCTGGATATCCCGGAGTCTATACGAATGTTTCGTACTTTGTTGGATGGATTGAGAAAACAAATGCTACATTTAATTATACTTTATACAGTTCTGCCATAATCGTCAAATCATCAATGATATTAACACTTTTAACTATAGTTATTACACTTCTGAGATAAGTTTTAATAAAATGAAAAAAAAAAATAGATAAAGATGACATACATATGTACATATTTAACTTATAAATCATTGAACAACCTTTAACTTAATTGACCACATCTTTTTTTATAATAAATCATTTCTTTAAAATTTTGTCCTTTTTTTGAAGCCACCGATAAAGTCTTAAGGCTATAATATGTAGGTAGGTATAGATATATATGAAATAGCGAAGGTGGCAACCCCGCACGGTGTTGATAGTCGAAAACTTCGATTAAACTCCTTAAAAAGTACTGTGTCTAATTTTTCAGTGCGAGATTAAAGTTAACTCTGGAAATGTTAACCCGGGATTAACTTAAGAATATCGAATAGCTTTTATAAAAATATTTATTTAAAAAATTGTAAAATAGTATAAACATCAACAAAATTTGTTTATTTTTCATTATTTTATTTAGATTATACAAAGATATGTAGATATTCAAATATTAGATGGTTATTATTTCATGCGATTATAGAATAGAAAAATAGATAATAATCTAACATCTTCGCACAGATATAACCCTACCGGATTTTGTACGGATCTGGACCGTTCTACAAGCTCTTTTCTCCCTTGAAAGTGAATCTTCCTTTCCATTATAATATGTTGGCTGCAAAAAAATAAGAAAATTTAAGTTATTTAAAAATTGACTTTGTTTTTGTTAAGGTCCGGTTTGTTTACAATGAATTAAGTTTTTTAGAGATTCCGGTTAAATAGCGCTGAAATAAACTGAAATCTTGCGATAAGCTAAACCCCACAATCAATACCTCAAGCTACGGACTTGAGTTGAATAATCAATTATCATGGATTAAACTAAATTCACTTAAACAAATTAGCCTTAAAAATAAAATTCGAAATTATAACACTGACACTATAAGTATGTACCAACCTCAAGTCGAAGATTGCCTCCATTTTCCAAAACCAGCTCATTTAAGTAATTTTTATCAACTGTGGGTTCCATATCCGAAGCCGGGAGATCAACTTCAGATATCACTGGTTCAACTGATTTTCCAAGGACTATAGCGACTAACGCTAAGAAACAGATAGCTTTTAGAGTCATTTTGAGGTAGGTATAGTAGAAATGAGACTGATACAAAAATATTATTAACAGCACTATTTATACGAAGTTGAAGTAGCTTCTGTCTTCCTTACAAATGTATGAATAAATCCTAAAGATAAGGTGGTTTTATTTTCTTTTCTTTTTAGCTTATTGTGAAAAATTAATATCGAAATATTTAACAGATATTAAAGGGAAAACATAAAAAAGTACAAACTGGAAGCACCAATTTGCTCCTATGAATCAGCTATTAATTGTATTTAGTTAATCAAGAGTAAAGTAATAGACGGACGCTGTTGAAAGCGGTCGGATTGAAATGGGCGAATACAAGGAAATAAAGTAGTGGGCCCATAACATTACTTTCTTGTTTTTCGTTAAGTTTCGTTAATTTTTCCTCTCGGGAGTGAAGACATTGACATTGACATTAGCTTCCTGCTTCGTCTGTTGCGAATCAGCACGATCCATACCCACAAATTTGAAAAATGTTGAAAAAGGCCTGTTAATTTTTTATTTCAATTTTTATTCCTCATTTTTTTAAAAAAAAATTTTTGGAAACTTTTTTAACTTAAAAAACTACTAGTTCTTTAAAAAAATGTTGCCTTTTATAATTTCATTAATTGCCTTTAAAATCCAAGAAAATGGCTAATCGAATAATTTGTTTTAACTCAAAACTTCATATTTCTTTTAAAAAACTTTGTAAGCTAATTTTGTACCTTGTACAAATTTTAATAATACAAAATAAAAATGCTTGTACATTTTAATACTAAATAGCTTCTTACGAATAAATACCGACAAATTTTAGCAAGTGGTTCGTTAACTGATTTGCATTTTTTGAAGCTATTGCTAGCTATGTACCATAAGTTTTATTCGTGACAATAAATCAACACGACCCCAATACATACCCTTTAGAAAAATTAATGTGCAATCTTCTTCTTTTTCTATATGTATGTAGGTAGGTACCATAATAAGATAATTAATTTTTCAAAAAATGTAAAACACACGAGCGTTTAAGTAATATCAATGTCTTAAATTCCATAGAAATAGAAACTTCTAAAGAAATCATAGGGAAATACCTGCTGAAATGTGATTTATGTGAATCCCAAAAAGAAACAATAAATTCATTTACATAGGTCTTTTTTAACTTAATGTAATTCTTGGTTAATATAAAAAATTATTTTATCTTTTTGAAATTATGGCATCCGTCTGTACAAACATAAAGAAAAAAATATGTACTTAAAATTTTAATTTAGGAAAGACCATTATTTTATGGAGTTTTATCGAGCAATTCGAAAATGTCTCAGATAGGTACCCTAGTTGAAATAATGCGAATAATGAAGGGACATTGATATAAGACACGGCATTTTTCCGCTTTAGCCCAGCCGCCAACCCTGGAGATATAATCTGAAACAACCACCACCTTCAGTCTCAATATCTCGCGCCACATACCTTTCCATACACCTTTCCCTTCCCCATCGCTATCCTTCACTCCCCCGCTGTGTTGAACAACATATACATAAAGGGTACACCATCCCCTTGAGCGCTCGCAAATTATAAAAAAAAGAATACATTTAATTGAAAAGTGTAGAAATTATGCCTAGCATAAAAATAAAGTTGAGTAGCGGGTGGGTTGCACCGAATGCTTTAAAACAAATTAACATAGGCTTTTAAGTCTTAAAATGACACTTGTTTCATACAAAATACGTCATTTTAAAATTAAATTAGATATATCAGGATAAATTCTGATTTATCCAATATCATCAATTTATGTGTGAATGGGAAAGCTAGGAACGCGAATTTTGCTCCGAATACTTCGCGCAACAATAAAAAATCTTTAAGCTATTTTCCGACAGATGTCACTATTTCCAATTCGCCTCAAAATAAAAAAGATTGGCATTACTTTCTTATTTGACAGCTCGCTTCGTTTTTGGCATGCACGAAAACCAAAAATATTTAGCCAGATCGTGTTGCCGATGAAAATATATTTTTTTTTAAATAAATTCTCAATTATGAATTCATAGTGTTCATAAAATTTCTAATTTAAAAGGAGTGTAATAGAATATAATCTAAACTATAGACATATTTACCCAATAGCAATGTCAAAATCCAAGAAGAAGCAGCGCGAACCCGAAATGAGTTCTGAAAAAGAACACGACAATGTAAACGATTCAATAAACTCTGATTCTTCGGAGAGTCAATCGTCGTCATCGTCATCCTCCTCATCGTCTTCATCTTCTGGCGAGGAAAAGAAATCACGCAAGAAGTCTGCAAAAACCAACAAATCTTCCACAAAAAAATCATCGAGCAAAGACAAAAAGAAGAAAAAACAAAAACATCAAAGTTCTGAGTCGGAATCAGATGAATCTGACTCGTCGTCATCTTCTTCATCTTCCTCGTCGAAAGATAAAAAGTCTGTAAAAAAACGCAAGCATGCTGAAATAGAAGAAACAAAAACCAAAACAAGAAAAAAAAGAAATTCTATTGGCGATGACACTGGAAAGGAATCGCATCGACCATCAGATGGCAGAAGAAATTCTCCAGCGGCTACGGGCAGGAGATCTAGATCTGCAGAGCGTGGAAGTGATGGCGGTAATTGCTCGAAATGGGACAGCCCAGGAAGGGAAGGGCGACGGGGTGGAAGGGGCGGATACCAAAACAATCGGTATGACGATCATAGAGGCGGCAATAACTGGAATCGTGGTTGGAACAACAACAATTGGCGTGAAAATCGGGACAATGGTTATCGAGGCAGAGATGGATTCAGCGGCAATCGCGATTGGGGTAGAGATCGTCGAGACGATGGGCCATCAGGGCGAGGAGGACGCAACCAAGAAGAAGATCGAGGACGCAACGATGACAGAGCTGAACGCTATGATGATAGAGGAGGGCGCAATGATGACCGAGGACGTAACGATGACAGGGGAAGAAATGAATCCAGAGACAAACGCCAAGAAGACAGAGAAAGAGACCGCAATGACAGGGATCGTCAGTCTGATAGGGAACGAGACTCTGGACGGCGGTAAGTTTGTGTGAGATTTTTGGTTTGTTTGTTGATAAGTATAATCTTTTTTTTTCTACAGTCGAAGCCGAAGTCCAAGAAGACCAAGGAATTTTCCTCGCCGAAATAATGCCGATGATGAAAAAGACTTCGAATGGGGTGGACGAAGAGATGATACTGGAGTCAAAAAGGAAGAGAATCAAAGCCCTGCTGAGAAGGAGAAACCCAACTTCGCTTTGAGTGGCAAACTAACAGAAGACACCAACACCGTGAACGGTGTTGTAGTGAAGTATGCCGAGCCACCAGAGGCACGCAAGCCCAAACGCCGATGGCGATTGTACCCGTTCAAGGGCGAAAAAGCCCTTCCCACTTTGCACATTCACCGACAGAGTTGTTTCCTAATTGGCAGGGATCGCAAAGTATGTGATTTGCCGGTTGATCATCCCTCGTGTTCCAAACAGCATGCAGCCCTGCAGTACCGATTGGTTCCCTTCGAACGAGAAGACGGCTCCACTGGTCGACGAGTCCGGCCGTACGTTATTGATCTTGAGTCGGCAAACGGGACATTCTTGAATAGCAAGAAGATCGATGCCAGAAGATACGTCGAGCTGATAGAGAAAGACGTCCTTAAGTTTGGCTTTAGCTCGAGGGAGTATGTATTATTGCATGAAAATAGTAAAGAGGACGAAGATGACGACGACGTGAAGCAAGAAGACGAAGGCCTTCAAGTCAAGGAAGAGCCTGAGTAGTAGCTGCGTCGTTAGACGATGTTTGTCTTGTAGAAGAATAATTTCAAAACAAAAACAAAAGTTATTATTATTTACTCGACCACTTCCCCCTCTTGGACATATTTTCGGAGGAAATAAAGAAAAATGTATTCCCTCTATGTTTTGCTTTTTAAGTAAATATTGCAAATTTTCATTTTTTTTAATTCCATTATAATTAGTTTTTCCTTTTTCTTTGCGACAACGCCATAAGATATTGGCTGGGATTCTGCAAGATCCCAACGTTGGATTAGTAACAGTTCCCGTTGGCTGTAATACTATGTCGAATGTATGAAAACAAGAAAATTAAAAAAATAGAAAGACTACCAGGTTGTGGATTCACTAGAAAAAAAGTAAGTATTTTATTTATCAATCCAGAGTGGTGTTTGTTTTACTTCGCTAATTCAGGAGAGATAGTTTTTTTTTTGAGAAAACTGAAAACTCTTAATATACAGTTTTTCTACGAAATACTTTTTTTTCGTATTAAGTTTACCATTTTTGATGAAGGGATGGTACTTTAATTGCATTCTATTTTAATTTAAGAAAATGTCAATGGGTAGAATATAAATTTATAAGTTCAATTGCCAATACAATATTTTAAACAGTGTTTCCTCATTAAATTAAAAATTTTGGTTATTTAATTCGTCCATTTACAATTTAAATGTTGCCCTTTGGAAACGAACGAAAATTGAAATTTTTGAAATAATCGATGGACAATTTAGATTTTGGCACAAATATAAGGAGATATAAACAAATTTGGCAGAGTGAAATAATAATAAGTCAAATTTATTTGGGGAATAATTTGTTTATTCAGCTTTAATTCGATAATTTTATTTGTTCTTCGATTTTGTTATTTTTTTTAGAGATTTTTTATCGTGAAAGTAAAATCAACTTTTTGAATTTGATCGTCAATATCTCAGCAAATATTGATGGCATCAAAATGTAAGGGCAGTTTTTAAAACATGAGATTTGTATTACTCTTGGAATTTGATTTTGGGAATCTTTCAAGCTTCGGAAATTGTAAGTAAGAGCAAGAGGAGATTGCTGTAAGCAAAAAATATCAATAAATATCAATTAAAACCTCCACAATCTGTCCGCCTCCGCTATACAATTTGAGAAAGGGTTGCCCCATACTTTAGATGTCGCTCCATTTGACTGTACCAAGTTTTATATAATTATGTATACAAATTATATTCTGTATTATATAGAATTCTATGAAATTGGATGCCGTTTAGAAGTATTTGAACCAAATTATTGAGGTCAAAAACTAAAAAAACCAAAAAGAAAGTACCATGAACTAAAATCCACTTGCAAAAGATTCTGATGATATGGATGGCAAACTTGTTGAATATTTTGAAGAAAAAGAATTTTGTATTTATTAATGAAACCTAAGACCCAGTTTTCAAGCGGTGTGATAATCCAAAGTTAGCTTTTCCTGTCAAAAAGTAAAGTGATCTACATCTAACCTTAGAGGCAGTTTTTTGATGTGAAACATCTATAGGCTCACTTGTAAACCGAATTGTTGGCGTGGCGACGCACAGTGGTTTGGTTTGTATGGGAGCGCGGAAATAAATCGATAAAACCTGTAATATAAATTGGAGAGAAATGAAATTTGGCACACATGTGTGGGTTAGGGAAACACACATTTCCCCAAAATTTGGATTAAAAATAACAATTAGAAGATGAGTTATTGAGATTTTTCTAAATTTTGGGGTTTATTGTTCATATAAAAAAATAACAATTTATGTTTTGTAACACTTTTTGCATTTATAAGATCCTGTGATACAGAAGATCTCAGTTTATCTACTTTATGTCTTTTTGCTCGGTCAGTACACGATGTAAAATCTTTGTTTGGTCTACCACGAGTAGAATCAGATAAAATGTCTGTGTTATTATTATTAGTTTGTAATTTAACCACAAATTCACTATTTAACCAGTCCATATATCTTTCAAAAAATCTGGTTTGGTTATAAGTTATAACTAACCAACATGTATCTCCGTTTAAAATGAGAAAAGAATCTTTTTTTAATTTCTGATGTTATTAAAAAAATATCATTTTCGCTCAAGTGAGGATACTCTTCGTATAGAAACGGTTCTACAAAATTAAGACCTTTAATTAGAACTTCACACAAAACAATGTAACTTAAAACAAACTGTGACATGTTAATTTCTTTTTATTTATTGATAACACCTTGCACAATGAACAATTAGCTTAATAATGACTTATTATTCCATTTTTTGTTATCTATATATATTAGTGACAACTAAACTATTCTTATTAGGTCTTACCTATCCTGAAAGGGTTTTCCGGAAAATGGTCGTAAAAAATTGTGCAACACATAAAAGCAATTAATCAATTGAACTTAGCTAAGAAATAGTTTGTTTTTCATTCATATAACAGGTATCAATTCATATACCTAACATCAAGTATTAGGAAAAACCCATATACAGGTAAATCCACAAAAAGCACCTTTTTTTATTTTACCTGTCCCTATTTTTTGCGTAATGTCATACAAAATTTAAAGATTATACCTGATTTCTGTTCATATTTTATTTAGGTACTTACATATAGTTTAATACATCATAAAAGTTAGAAAACAATTGGAAAATAAGTCAGGCAAAAAAAAAGTTTTGCGCTAAAAATTGAATATCTCACAGGTTAGTCAATGGATTAATTTTATTTTATTTTTTAAAGAAAGGTACATATTTTTTCTAAAAATTAAGCTCTTATCTAGTTATCTGTGACAAGTATTTTTGAAGAAATTGTAATTTTTCGGGATATATCGTCGTCAAAACCGTGTTTTTTAAGACCTGATTCAGGTGAACAAAATTGAACATAAGTCACAGGGTTGGATCCAGACGGATTTCATTCTTTTTGGGCTAGGTAGGTGAGTATTGTAGCTTTCAAGTGAATGTAGTCAGAGCGTGTAGGCAAGTGTAGCTAAAATTGTAGCTCTAAGGAAAAAACAATAAAATTTTAATTTTAGAGCTCTCTGCTCTGACTTATCTAAAATATACATTTATACATATATATATATATGCATATGTTTTTTTTTAAGCTTAAAGTACATGTTTTTGAAATAAAAATAAAAATTCTGACTTAAAGTTTTATAAACGCTATTTTTCGTGCCAAGAAGTTAGTGCAAGAAAATATAGGAATTTCAAAATTGAAAAAAAGGGTAACTTTGGAGCCCTGTATCTTCAATACTTATGAACAAAAATTGCTCAAATTTTCAAAAATCATAGACCAACTATATAACTATAATAAAATAAAAAAACTAACTTCATACTAACACTTTCATTTTTTTGATTTATTTCCGCATTTTAACCACTGTGCGACGGTCCCTGTGCAGATGCAGACGATATAAAGAAATTATTTTTATTAATCCGTTATGTTTTTGAAAGAATTCTTTGTTTTTATAAAGATAAGTTAAAAAGTTACAAACTGTTAAGTTAGTTAAAGTAAGTTAATTCTTTCTTGTGCTGCAGTTGTTTTCTATATAAGAAAAAGGATATAATATTTTTTATCATAACATAAAGGCAAGTTAAGTTTTTTACAATTTAAATAAAATACTCCTTTTTAGTAACGGCAATTGAGTGATCTACGAACATCCACACGACCTCTTTTTGTTTAATCTTGTGACATCCCCTGTGGACCCAATCCACTTTAAATCTCAATTAAATTGGTTTTGTTCTCAACCGTTTCGGGCGTGATGGCATTTCGCTTTC
The DNA here is from genome assembly GCA_958431115.1 of Syrphus vitripennis. NCBI lineage: Eukaryota > Metazoa > Arthropoda > Insecta > Diptera > Syrphidae > Syrphus > Syrphus vitripennis. The sequence goes on from OY288110.1 coordinate 93,415,111, forward strand.
TTCATAAGAGTTTTCATAGGGAAGCTTTGTTCTCTGTTCTAATAATACCATTGCGTTAGGATAAGCAGTGTCGTGAGTTCAAGGTCGTAGTCTTGTTTTTTGGTGAGTGTTGAGTGTTAGTGGGATCGTCACTCCTGAAGCAAACACCGGCGTGAAGCCTATTGGATTTATTGCCCAACCGCATCCTTCTGGGTCTGGGTTACCCAACCAAATTTAAATTTGATGGAATGTCCTGAGTGTGTGTTGTTCTGCTGCAGATTTTGTAGGTGGTAAAAAAGCAAGATCAAATTTGATTTTGATACTCGCACGTGAGAAATTATTAAAGACCTCAAGGCCGTTCAAGACCTCAAGGCAGTTCAAGACCTCAAGGCAGTTCAATATCTCAAGGCGGTTCAAGACCTCAAGGCAGTTCAAAACCTCAAGGCAGTTCAAGCCTCAAGGCGGTTTAAGTTCTCAAGGCAGTTCAAGATCTAAAGACGGTTCAAGATCTCAAGGCGGTTCAAGACCTCGAGGCACCTCAAAGCAGTTCAAGCCTCAAGGTGGTCAAGATCTCAAGGCAGTTCAAGATCTCAAGGCAGTTCTTACCTCAAGGCGGTTCAAGATCTCAAGGCAGTTCAAGATCTCAAGGCGGTTCAAGATCTCAAGACACTTCAAGACCTCAAGGCAGTTTAAGACCTCAATGCAGTTCAAGACTTCAAGGCAGTTCAAGACATCAAGGCAGTTCTTACCTCAAGGCGGTTCGAGATCTCAAGGCAGTTTAAGATCTCAAGACGCTTCAAGACCTCAAGGCAGTTCAAGACCTCAAGGCGGTTCAAGATCTCAAGACGCTTCAAGACCTCAAGGCAGTTCAAGCCTAAAGGCGGTTTAAGTTCTCAAGGCAGTTCAAGATCTAAAGACGGTTCAAGATCTCAAGGCGGTTCAAGACCTCGAGGCAGTTCAAGATCTCAAGACACTTCAAGACCTCAAGGCAGTTTAAGACCTCAATGCTCAAGGCGGTTCAAGACTTCAAGGCAGTTCAAGACATCAAGGCAGTTCTTACCTCAAGGCGGTTCAAGATCTCAAGGCAGTTCAAGATCTCAAGGCGGTTCAAGACCTCAAGGCAGTTCAAGATCTCAAGACGCTTCAAGACCTCAAGGCAGTTCAAGATCTCAAGGCAGTTCTTACCTCAAGGCGGTTCAAGATCTCAAGGCAGTTCAAGATCTCAAGGCGGTTCAAGATCTCAAGGCAGTTTAAGACCTCGAGGCAGTTCAAGATCTCAAGACACTTCAAGACCTTAAGGCAGTTTAAGACCTCAATGCTCAAGGCGGTTCAAGACTTCAAGGCAGTTCAAGACATCAAGGCAGTTCTTACCTCAAGGCGGTTCAAGATCTCAAGGCGGTTCAAGATCTCAAGGCAGTTTAAGACCTCGAGGCAGTTCAAGATCTCAAGACACTTCAAGACCTTAAGGCAGTTCAAGACCTCAATGCTCAAGGCGGTTCAAGACCTCAAGGCAGTTCAAGCCTCAAGGTGGTCAAGATCTCAAGGCAGTTCAAGATCTCAAGGCGGTTCAAGATCTCAAGGCGGTTCAAGATCTCAAGGCAGTTCAAGACCTCAAGGCAGTTCAAGATCTCAAGGCAGTTCTTACCTCAAGGCGGTTCAAGATCTCAAGGCAGTTCAAGATCTCAAGACGCTTCAAGACCTCAAGGCCGTTTAAGACCTCAAGGCAGTTCAAGATCTCAAGGCGGTTCAAGAGCTCAAGGCAGTTCAAGATCTCAAGGCGGTTCAAGATCTCAAGGCAGTTCAAGATCTCAAGACGGTTCAAGGGCTCAAGGCGGTTCAAGACTTCAAGGCAGTTCAAGCCTCAAGGCGGTTCAAGACTCAAGGCGGTTCAAGACTTCAAGGCAGTTCAAGACATCAAGGCAGTTCTTACCTCAAGGCAGTTCAAGATCTCAAGATGGTTCAAGAACTCAAGACGGTTCAAGACCTAAAGGCGGTTCAAGGCCTCAAGGTGGTTCAAGATCTCAAGGCAGTTCAAGACCTCAAAACCTTGAAGTCTTGAACCGCCGATGTGAATAACGGGAGCCGAGAAATACATGAATTAAACATGACGCTTCAGTTAATTATCGTATGTATAACATTTCTCTTCGTTTTTGATGTAAAACATCTATAGGCTCACTTGTAAACCGAATTGTTGGCGAGCGACGCTTGCCGTGGCGACGGTCCCTGTGCAGACGATATAAAGAAATTATTTTTATTAATCCGTTATGTTTTTGAAAGAATTCTTTGTTTTTATAAAGATAAGTTAAAAAGTTACAAACTGTTAAGTTAGTTAAAGTAAGTTAATTCTTTCCTGTGCTGCAGTTGTTTTCTATATAAGAAAAAGGATATAATATTTTTTATCATAACCTTGAAGGCAAGTTAAGTTTTTTACAATTTAAATAAAATACTCCTTTTTAGTAACGGCAATTGAGTGATCTACGAACATCCACACGACCTCTTTTTGTTTAATCTTGTGACATCCCCTGTGGACCCAATCCACTTTAAATCTCAATTAAATTGGTTTTGTTCTCAACCGTTTCGGGCGTGATGGCATTTCGCTTTCTTCATAAGAGTTTTCATAGGGAAGCTTTGTTCTCTGTTCTAATAATACCATTGCGTTAGGATAAGCAGTGTCGTGAGTTCAAGGTCGTAGTCTTGTTTTTTGGTGAGTGTTGAGTGTTAGTGGGATCGTCACTCCTGAAGCAAACACCGGCGTGAAGCCTATTGGATTTATTGCCCAACCGCATCCTTCTGGGTCTGGGTTACCCAACCAAATTTAAATTTGATGGAATGTCCTGAGTGTGTGTTGTTCTGCTGCAGATTTTGTAGGTGGTAAAAAAGCAAGATCAAATTTGATTTTGATACTCGCACGTGAGAAATTATTAAAGACCTCAAGGCCGTTCAAGACCTCAAGGCAGTTCAAGACCTCAAGGCAGTTCAATATCTCAAGGCGGTTCAAGACCTCAAGGCAGTTCAAAACCTCAAGGCAGTTCAAGATCCCAAGGCGGTTCAAGATCTCAAGGCAGTTCAAGATCTCAAGACGCTTCAAGACCTCAAGGCAGTTCAAGCCTCAAGGCGGTTTAAGTTCTCAAGGCAGTTCAAGATCTAAAGACGGTTCAAGATCTCAAGGCGGTTCAAGACCTCGAGGCACCTCAAAGCAGTTCAAGCCTCAAGGTGGTCAAGATCTCAAGGCAGTTCAAGATCTCAAGGCAGTTCTTACCTCAAGGCGGTTCAAGATCTCAAGGCAGTTCAAGATCTCAAGGCGGTTCAAGATCTCAAGACACTTCAAGACCTCAAGGCAGTTTAAGACCTCAATGCAGTTCAAGACTTCAAGGCAGTTCAAGACATCAAGGCAGTTCTTACCTCAAGGCGGTTCGAGATCTCAAGGCAGTTTAAGATCTCAAGACGCTTCAAGACCTCAAGGCAGTTCAAGACCTCAAGGCGGTTCAAGATCTCAAGGCAGTTCAAGATCTCAAGACGCTTCAAGACCTCAAGGCAGTTCAAGCCTAAAGGCGGTTTAAGTTCTCAAGGCAGTTCAAGATCTAAAGACGGTTCAAGATCTCAAGGCGGTTCAAGACCTCGAGGCAGTTCAAGATCTCAAGACACTTCAAGACCTCAAGGCAGTTTAAGACCTCAATGCAGTTCAAGACTTCAAGGCAGTTCAAGACATCAAGGCAGTTCTTACCTCAAGGCGGTTCGAGATCTCAAGGCAGTTTAAGATCTCAAGACGCTTCAAGACCTCAAGGCAGTTCAAGACCTCAAGGCGGTTCAAGATCTCAAGGCAGTTCAAGATCTCAAGACGCTTCAAGACCTCAAGGCAGTTCAAGCCTAAAGGCGGTTTAAGTTCTCAAGGCAGTTCAAGATCTAAAGACGCTTCAAGACCTCAAGGCAGTTCAAGCCTAAAGGCGGTTTAAGTTCTCAAGGCAGTTCAAGATCTAAAGACGGTTCAAGATCTCAAGGCGGTTCAAGATCTCAAGGCAGTTCAAGATCTCAAGACGCTTCAAGACCTCAAGGCAGTTCAAGCCTAAAGGCGGTTTAAGTTCTCAAGGCAGTTCAAGATCTAAAGACGGTTCAAGATCTCAAGGCGGTTCAAGACCTCAAGGCAGTTCAAGATCTCAAGGCGGTTCAAGATCTCAAGGCAGTTTAAGACCTCGAGGCAGTTCAAGATCTCAAGACACTTCAAGACCTTAAGGCAGTTTAAGACCTCAATGCTCAAGGCGGTTCAAGACTTCAAGGCAGTTCAAGACATCAAGGCAGTTCTTACCTCAAGGCGGTTCAAGATCTCAAGGCGGTTCAAGATCTCAAGGCAGTTTAAGACCTCGAGGCAGTTCAAGATCTCAAGGCAGTTCAAGATCTCAAGGCGGTTCAAGATCTCAAGGCGGTTCAAGATCTCAAGGCAGTTCAAGACCTCAAGGCAGTTCAAGATCTCAAGGCAGTTCTTACCTCAAGGCGGTTCAAGATCAAAAGGCAGTTCAAGATCTCAAGACGCTTCAAGACCTCAAGGCCGTTTAAGACCTCAAGGCAGTTCAAGATCTCAAGGCGGTTCAAGAGCTCAAGGCAGTTCAAGATCTCAAGGCGGTTCAAGATCTCAAGGCAGTTCAAGATCTCAAGACGGTTCAAGGGCTCAAGGCGGTTCAAGACTTCAAGGCAGTTCAAGCCTCAAGGCGGTTCAAGACTCAAGGCGGTTCAAGACTTCAAGGCAGTTCAAGACATCAAGGCAGTTCTTACCTCAAGGCAGTTCAAGGCCTCAAGGTGGTTCAAGATCTCAAGGCAGTTCAAGACCTCAAAACCTTGAAGTCTTGAACCGCCGATGTGAATAACGGGAGCCGAGAAATACATGAATTAAACATGACGCTTCAGTTTACTATCGTATGTATAACATTTCTCTTCGTTTTTGATGTAAAACATCTATAGGCTCACTTGTAAACCGAATTGTTGGCGAGCGACGCTTGCCGTGGCGACGGTCCCTGTGCAGACGATATAAAGAAATTATTTTTATTAATCCGTTATGTTTTTGAAAGAATTCTTTGTTTTTATAAAGATAAGTTAAAAAGTTACAAACTGTTAAGTTAGTTAAAGTAAGTTAATTCTTTCCTGTGCTGCAGTTGTTTTCTATATAAGAAAAAGGATATAATATTTTTTATCATAACCTTGAAGGCAAGTTAAGTTTTTTACAATTTAAATAAAATACTCCTTTTTAGTAACGGCAATTGAGTGATCTACGAACATCCACACGACCTCTTTTTGTTTAATCTTGTGACATCCCCTGTGGACCCAATCCACTTTAAATCTCAATTAAATTGGTTTTGTTCTCAACCGTTTCGGGCGTGATGGCATTTCGCTTTCTTCATAAGAGTTTTCATAGGGAAGCTTTGTTCTCTGTTCTAATAATACCATTGCGTTAGGATAAGCAGTGTCGTGAGTTCTTAACTCAAGGCGGTTCAAGATCTCAAGGCAGTTCAAGATCTCAAGGCGGTTCAAGACCTCGAGGAAGTTCAAGATCTCAAGGCGGTTCAAAACCTCAAGCCAGTTCAAGATCTCAAGACGCTTCAAGACCTCAAGGCAGTTCAAGCCTCAAGGCGGTTCAAGATCTCAAGGCTGTTCAAGCCTCAAGGCGGTTCAAGATCTCAAGGCAGTTCAAGATCTCAAGGCGGTTCAAGATCTCAAGGCAGTTCAAGCCTCAAGGCGGTTCAAGATCTCAAGGCAGTTCAAGATCTCAAGGCGGTTCAAGACCTCAAGGCAGTTCAAGCCTCAAGGCGGTTCAAGATCTCAAGGCAGTTCAAGATCTCAAGGTTGTTCAAGATCTCAAGGCGGTTCAAGATCTCAAGGCAGTTCAAGATCTCAAGACGCTTCAAGACCTCAAGGCAGTTCAAGCCTCAAGGCGGTTCAAGACCTCAAGGCAGTTCAAGATCTCAAGGTGGTTCAAGACCTCAAGGCAGTTCAAGAGCTCAAAGCGGTTCAAGGCCTCAAAGCAGTTCAAGATCTCAAGGCAGTTCAAGACCTCAAGGCAGTTCAAGATCTCAAGGCAGTTCAAGATCTTAAGGCGGTTCAAGACTTCAAGGCAGTTCAAGACATCAAGGCAGTTCTTACCTCAAGGTGGTTCAAGACCTCAAGGCAGTTCAAGATCTCAAGACGCTTCAAGACCTCAAGGCAGTTCAAGCCTCAAGGCAGTTCAAGACCTCAAGGCAGTTCAAGATCTCAAGGTGGTTCAAGACCTCAAGGCAGTTCAAGAGCTCAAAGCGGTTCAAGGCTTCAAAGCAGTTCAAGATCTCAAGGCAGTTCAAGACCTCAAGGCAGTTCAAGAGCTCAAAGCGGTTCAAGGCCTCAAAGAAGTTCAAGATCTCAAGGCAGTTCAAGATCTCAAGGCAGTTCAAGATCTCAAGGCGGTTTAAGACCTCAAGGCAGTTTAAGATCTCAAGGCGTTCAAGACCTCAAGGCGGTTCAAGATCTCAAGGCAGTTCAAGATCTCAAGATGGTTCAAGAACTCAAGACGGTTCAAGACTCAAAGGCGGTTCAAGACCTCAAGGTGGTTCAAGATCTCAAGGCAGTTCAAGACCTCAAGGCAGTTCAAGATCTCAAGGCAGTTCTTACCTCAAGGCGGTTCAAGATCTCAAGGCAGTTCAAGATCTCAAGGCGGTTCAAGATCTCAAGGCAGTTTAAGATCTCAAGGCAGTTCAAGATCTCAAGGCAGTTCAAGATCTCAAGATGGTTCAAGAACTCAAGACGGTTCAAGACCTAAAGGCGGTTCAAGACCTCAAGGTGGTTCAAGATCTCAAGGCAGTTCAAGACTTCAAAACCTTGAAGTCTTGAACCGCCGATGTGAATAACGGGAGCCGAGAAATACATGAATTAAACATGACGCTTCAGTTTACTAACGTATGTATAACATTTCTCTTCGTTTTTGATGTGAAACATCTATAGGCTCACTTGTAAACCGAATTGTTGGCGAGCGACGCTTGCCGTGGCGACGGTCCCTGTGCAGACGATATAAAGAAATTATTTTTATTAATCCGTTATGTTTTTGAAAGAATTCTTTGTTTTTATAAAGATAAGTTAAAAAGTTACAAACAGTTAAGTTAGTTATAGTAAGTTAATTTTTTCTTGTGCTGCAGTTGTTTTCTATATAAGAAAAAGGATATAATATTTTTTATCATAACCTTGAAGGCAAGTTAAGTTTTTTACAATTTAAATAAAATACTCCTTTTTAGTAACGGCAATTGAGTGATCTACGAACATCCACACGACCTCTTTTTGTTTAATCTTGTGACATCCGTGTGGACCCAATCCACTTTAAATCTCAATTAAATTGGTTTTGTTCTCAACCGTTTCGGGCGTGATGGCATTTCGCTTTCTTCATAAGAGTTTTCATATGGAAGCTTTGTTCTCTGTTCTAATAATACCATTGCGTTAGGATAAACAGTGTCGTGAGTTCAAGGTCGTTCTTACCTCAGGGCAGTTCAAGCCTCAAGGTGGTTCAAGATCTCAAGGCAGTTCAAGATCTCAAGGCAGTTCAAGACCTCAAGGCGGTTCAAGACCTCAAGGCAATTCAAGACCTCAAGGCAGTTCAAGACCTCAAGGCAGTTCAAGATCTCAAGGCGGTTCAAGATCTTAAGGCAGTTAAAGATCTCAAGACGCTTCAAGACCTCAAGGCAGTTCAAGATCTCAAGGCGGTTCAAGACCTCAAGGCGGTTCAAGATCTCAAGGCAGTTCAAGATCTCAAGACGGTTCAAGAGCTCAAGGTGGTGACCTCAAGGCAGTTCAAGACCTCAATGCAGTTCAAGGTCTCAAGGCGGTTCAAGATCTTAAGGCAGTTAAAGATCTCAAGACGCTTCAAGACCTCAAGGCAGTTCAAGATCTCAAGGCGGTTCAAGACCTCAAGGCAGTTCAAGATCTAAAGGCGGTTCAAGATCTCAAGGCGGTTCAAGACCACCAGGCAGTTCAAGACATCAAGGCAGTTCTTACCTCTAGGCGGTTCAAGATCTCAAGGCTGTTCAAGATCTCAAGGCGGTTCAAGATCTCAAGGCAGTTCAAGATCTCAAGACGGTTCAAGAGCTCAAGGCAGTTCAAGACCTCAAGGAAGTCAAGACCTCAAGGCAGTTCAAGATCTCAAGGCGGTTCAAGATCTCAAGGCGGTTCAAGATCTCAAGGCAGTTCAAGATCTGAAGACGCTTCAAGACCTCAAGGCAGTTCAAGACCTCAAGGCAGTTCAAGATCTCAAGGCGGTTCAAGACCTCAAGGCGGTTCAAGACTTCAAGGCAGTTCTTACCTCAAGGCGGTTCAAAATCTCAAGGCGGTCCAAGATCTCAAGGTGGTTCAAGATCTCAAGGCAGTTCAAGACCTCAAGGCAGTTCAAGATCTCAAGGCGGTTCAAGATCTCAAGGCAGTTCAAGACCTCAAGGCAGTTCAAGACCTCAAGGCAGTTCAAGACCTCAAGGCGGTTCAAGATCTCAAGGCGGTTCAAGATCTCAAGGCAGTTCAAGATCTCAAGACGGTTCAAGATCTCAAGGCAGTTCAAGATCTCAAGGCGGTTCAAGATCTCAAGGCAGTTCAAGATCTCAAGACGCTTCAAGACCTCAAGGCAGTTCAAGCCTCAAGGCGGTTCAAGACCTCAAGGCAGTTCAAGATCTCAAGGTGGTTCAAGACCTCAAGGCAGTTCAAGAGCTCAAAGCGGTTCAAGGTCTCAAGACGGTTCAAGGGCTCAAGGCCGTTCAAGACTTCAAGGTAGTTCAAGCCTTAAGGCGGTTCAAGATTCAAGGCGGTTCAAGACTTCAAGGCAGTTCAAGACATCGAGGCAGTTCTCACCTCAAGGCGGTTCAAGATCTCAAGGCAGTTCAAGATCTCATGGCGGTTTAAGACCTCAAGGCAGTTCAAGATCTCAAGGCGTTTAAGACCTCAAGGCGGTTCAAGATCTCAAGGCAGTTCAAGACCTCAAGGCAGTTCAATATCGCAAGGCGGTTCAAGACCTCAAGGCAGTTCAAGACCTCAAGGCAGTTCAAGACCTCAAGGCAGTTCAATATCTCAAGGCGGTTCAAGACCTCAAGGCAGTTCAAGACCTCAAGGTGGTTCAAGACCTCAAGGCAGTTCAAGAGCACAAATCAGTTAAAGATCTCAAGGCAGTTCAAGACCTCAAGGAAATTCAAGATCTCAAGGCAGTTCAAGATATTAAGGCAGTTCAAGACCTCAAGGCAGTTCAAGATCTCAAGGCGGTTCAAGACCTCAAGGCAGTTCAAGACCTCAAGGCAGTTCAATATCTCAAGGCGGTTCAAGACCTCAAGGCAGTTCAAGACCTCAAGGCAGTTCAAGACCTCAAGGCAGTTCAATATCTCAAGGCGGTTCAAGACCTCAAGGCAGTTCAAGACCTCAAGGTGGTTCAAGACCTCAAGGCAGTTCAAGAGCACAAATCAGTTAAAGATCTCAAGGCAGTTCAAGACCTCAAGGAAATTCAAGATCTCAAGGCAGTTCAAGATCTCAAGGCAGTTCAAGACCTCAAGGCAGTTCAAGATCTCATGGCGGTTCAAGACCTCAAGGCAGTTCTTACCTCAAGGTGGTTCAAGACCTCAAGGCAGTTGTAGACCTCAAGGCAGTTCAAGACCTCAAAACCTTGAAGTCTTGAACCGCCGCCGATGTGAAAACGGGAGCCGAGAAATACATGAATTAAACATGACGCTTCAGTTTACTAACGTATGTATAACATTTCTCTTCGTTTTTGATGTGAAACATCTATAGGCTCACTTGTAAACCGAATTGTTGGCCTGGCGACGGGTCGCCACGCTATACTAAGGTGTACATATATATATTTTATGTGTAGTAGAGTGTACGGTGTGGCAACAATTGATGCTGAGATATCTTGATAATGTTTCAATACTTTTGTAACGTACTTTAGTTATCATCGACCAATCGTCACAGTAATACCGGCAGAGGAAACATCGAATGTAACTATTACTGAAGTCACAGATGAAAATATTTAAATTGTGGCCACTTGATATTAATATTGAAATTTTATATCACGTCATTTAAATAAATGTTCATTAAATAAAGTTACCATTTTTTGTAAGAAATTTGTAAAACTTCATTTTTTCTTTAGGCTATATTTAATTCCTGTAATAATATTATCTTTTATGCATATTACTTGTACACACACAATGTTTCACATCTGCCAGGCGTTCCATGACGGCTCACATTTTTTTTAGTGCGGATGAACGCCGAAGGGTCTTAAAAAAAAAAACCATTACCTTAAAGTTTTGATTTATTTAAATTATATGGTAGGTATGTAAGTTTAAACAAAGCTACTTTCAATAATACATCACAAAAATATCATGGTTGGTATACAATATATTCTAAAATTATACACATGCTCTTTTTTTTAACTTAAAAACTAATTTTCTAAAATCTGGACAGTCCTTCATTAACGTAATGAACTGACTTTTGCTTTGGCTGATTCATATTGAATAATTCTGTTTCAGTTGGCATGGAAACTTTAAATGAGGTAAGTTCCCTTGGACTTTCATCAGATTGATTTCTTTGGCTTGATTTTTCATTAAAGCTGCTGTTTAAATTGGATTGTTTATTTAAACTTTCCGAAACATAAACTGAAAAAAAAAATCATATTAATAAAAAAAAACTGTTTATAAAAACTAAGAAATTTACCTTTAGAAATACTTTCTTCATCAGACTCTGTTTCCGAGTAGGACATGTTTGCAATGCCACCTTGAGAAAAAAAACTTTCTTTTGATAAACTAAATTGTTAAAAAAGGAAGCATTACCTTCATATGCTTTTGCGTGAATCATATTTAAAGCTTCGACTTTCACAGACATCAAATCAGTTAGACATCTTTGGAAAGTTGGTCTTTCTTGAGGTTCATGGCTCCAACATTCTATCATCAAATTGTACCTTTACAAAAAAATTACAAATTTGATGAATATTTTTTTTTTATGTTTTAATTTTGTGTGTCTCACAGTTTATCCGGACAATCTTTGGGTCGTTCCAATCGTCCACCCTCCTTTACAAAGTTCAGTACTTCCAAATTACTCTGCGCTGGATAAGGTTGTTGACCGAGGCTTAAAATTTCCCAAAGTAGTATCCCAAATGACCATATATCCGACTGAGAAGTAAATACTCCATCGACTAGACACTCTGGAGCCATCCAACGCACTGGTAGAAGACCTTCACCTTCCTTGCGGTAATAATCACACTTGTAAATATCTCTAGCCAGTCCAAAGTCTCCAATTTTCACAACCCGAAATTGTGGATCCACCGATGAAACTAGACAATTTCGGCACGCAAGGTCTCGATGAAGAAATTGTAGATCTTCTAGATAGCGGCAGCCAGTGCAAACATCTAGACACATGCCAACAAGTTCGAGAAGTGAGAGTGTCCCTTGCTTTCCCATTGATGGTCGTGATTCCCGTAGGTAGGTCTGTAAATCCCCTCCTTCCATCAATTCCATTATAATGCACATAGAATCCAAATCAAAACACACTCCTATTAGCTTGACAATGTTCTCATGCTTGAAATGACTCATAAGATGGGCTTCTTGTAAGAGCTCAGTTTTTTCTTGATCATTGGCACCTTTTCGAAGAGTCTGTAAAAAAAACAAAAAAAAAATTTAAATCGAATCGTAAACTATGTTGGATTCGAAATACCTTAATTGCAACGCGATCTTGTGATCCATCACTTGAATATGTTACAAGTCCTTCATAGACCTCACCAAAGGCGCCACTACCCAGAAATCGTTGCATATTTATCTGGTTGCGACTTATTTGCGGTAGCAAAGCTATGTCGCCATCAGTCAGTGGCTTACCCGTGTACAACATGCTACTAGTCTGGGAGAAATTCCGACTTCTTGCTACTTGTTGAACAGTGGCTATATCAAGGCCCCAAATACTAGGTCGCAAATCATCTACAAGTTTTTTAGCGTGTTTTCTTCGGCCGTGAACTGTGAAGATCAACGAGACAAAATTTTAATAAAATGTAAATAGAACGGATGTAGGAAAGGTAAGCTCAAAGGAACGAGGGACTGCAAGAAGAAGTAACTTCACGGGAAATAACAAACAATTTTACTTCAAAAAAGTGATGAATTTATAATAGCATGTGAAGTTATTTCTTGCGAAGTTATTACCCTGCACTGTTTGGTCAGCATAAACTCACCATATTTAATAAGAAAAGCCATGCTAACACAACTCGAAACAATAGTAATTGGCGCAACAATAGCAAAAACCAAAGTATCACGTTTTCTCGGCGAAACAAACGGCTCAGCAATCATTTCACTATCAGCACTATAAGGTCCCCACCCGAAAATATTCCTGGCTCGTCCTCTAAACATAAGCAGTCGCATTGTATGCAACTCCTTTATAATACAATTTGTATCAGTTCCATTGCAATATGGTATCCATTTATCTTGAATTGGCTGAATCTCCTCAGCCCACGGCAACTGACCCAATCTAGCCAAAGTCTTATTATTCACTTGTCGATCGTCTTGTTGAGGAAAATAATGAGATCGTCTAACTCGTTTAACTTGTTGCGATTGCAAGGCCTCGAGTGAATACTCTAAAATAGGTGCTCCATTATTGCGTGCTGGTTCCCAAAATATTTTAAAAACTTCCCCCTTAATGTGTTCGATAAGTGGTTGGCCAGGAGCACCTGGCCGGTCACCAAGAGTTTCAAAAGCAAACCGATTATCCGGTGGCCAGACATAGGAATGCACGGAATTAGCGTAAAATAGCTTCATTTGAAAAGTATATTTTGTTTTTGGTTCAAGAGATTCTATAACTCGTCGCTGAGAGTCACTTGTTATGTTAACACTTATATAATCGTCTATATTGAGAGGAGAGTAAAGCAGAAATGCAGATGTTACATTTGCTGAAGCATTCCAGCTAATTGTCAGAGTGCTGGAAGTTGAATTTAGGAAAACCAAGTCTTCTGGTTCGGGGAATGTGTGGAAGGTGTACATTGTAGTTTGATTTAAAGCAGTCGCAGTTGAGAAGACAATAATCCAAACGGTGTATGTATGATCTGGTCGCAAGCTCGAGAGTAGGTGGTAATTCCATTTGTCTTCGTTTTCGGGTATAATTGTCTGATGTCGATGAACAACACCGCTCATAGGGTTTTCTGTCTGCCAATGGATTTCATACCAAACGTGATCATTGTTGAGAACTGCTGGTTCCATCCATTCTACAAGGCCATCTCTGGGACTAACTGCTGATACCGTCACGTTGTCTGGAGCCCATGGTGTCCCAGGGGCTGTTGCCATTGTAACATTTGCACCTGATACCCCGGGAAGTCCAAATTCCTCGCTGTAGTAGTTGCTAATGTGAAGTTGCAGATTATACTTTGTAAACGGTTTTAGATCGGTAATATTCATTTGGGGTTCAAAAGAGTGCACATTTCTCAATTCGCTATTTTCATTTTCAGCCTCTGACAGAAATAGTGTATATTTAAGCCCGGGTACTTCAATACCACACTCCGAAGGTGTTGAAATCTTTGGAAATTTTAATTCCAGGCTAAAAGTGGTTGAATTAATTAATTGTGGAACTAGCAAGTTAGTTTCAACAAGAGGTTCTTCATCAAAATCTGGCAAAATACACCTTCTCTCTGGATACGGCTGGAAGCTCAATGCTGAGATCATGTCAATACGTTCAGTGTGCACCAAATACTCCAGGGAATCTGGTGTTAAACGATTATAGGCTCGTATTGACTGATTTTTCAAAACGTAGAAGAAACCATTGTCTTGTGCTATATACCGGTTATTTGCATCGATTCCAATTTTTAAGGATTTGCACGTTTCTTCTTGGATGTGAAGAACACAAGTATTTTCGTTGTCATCGACCAAAATCACTGATTCTTCATTTTCTTCGAACGAACCACGATAAAGTGTTCGATATTTTGTATTTAATTCAGCAAATAATTTTATCTCTGTTGAATTCTTGAAATTCCAGCCACCAAGGTTTCCATCAAGTTCAAGCCACAACAAAGTCTGACTCAAAGGAAACATAACAAGGTCCTTGATAGGTTTTGGGTTCGATATAACAAGCTTTCCCGTTAGAATGTCACCTTCGAAACGATTCAAATCTAAAGAATGTATTGTACTTCCACCACCATGATCAGATTGAGACCAATAGACCATTCGAGAAACCCAATCGGCTGTGAGGCTTTGAACTTTTGAGTCCAAATGTGTGAGAATACTGACATTTTCCTGAAAATATGACATCATTTGTGCGGCATCATCAATCCAGACTACATAATTCTTCTCGGCATTTAGCAGAGTTAGGTGTTGTATAGATCCTTCAGATTTGGCCAGTGTATTGGTAGAATTTAAATCTATGTCCAATAGTTCAAGAAGTCCATCACCTGCTACAAGAAGCTTGGGAATCGACTGGTATTCTGAATTAACTGTTATTTCAGCCACTTCCGAGATCTGACCTCCGGCACCAGAAGTAAAAGCCTGCACTCGGAAGGAATATGTTGAATTATTTTCTAGATCCCAGAAGACTGCCTCAGGACCGGTGGAATTTAAAGACTCAACGAATTCTTCTCCTCTTTGGCAAATGGTTGTGTAAAGAATTATTGGGCCATTTGGTTCTTCCGGTTGCTCCCAACGAACAATAGCTGAGATATTTTGAGTTCCTCGAGATGGATTGGCAACACGATGAATGAACACCCTCAAGCGTTGAGGTTCCGATGGAGCTGCTGTTGGTGTAAAGATCTCAACTACAGTTGGTGGTGAACTTTTCCATGGAGAATTACATGTAATCCAAATCGTAAGTGGAGAATATGGTGGAAGATCTGTACGTGGGTAATGCACGGAAGGGTCAGAACTTTCAATGAATACTTTATCTCCAATTTGAATTGAATAGCTTACGTTGAAATATGCACTTTCCATATAAACAGACTCCCAGGTTATATTGAAATTATCCCAAAATCCTACAACCTTCAGTGTTGAGTTATCAACTTGATCGGGGATTATATCAAAAGATGCTTGAAGTCTTAGTTTTGGTTCAACAACAAAGACGGTATTTACATTTTCTGGAAAATGCATAAGAGCTTCATTGCTACCACTTGCATTTGCCACAACCACGGAGTTTCCATTTGTTGGCCATATCAAGCGTTCAGCAGACAAATACGAAAACCAATTTTTAACCGGAAATCTATCCAAAGAAGTTATCATAGGCGATTCAGATTTCTTTGGAATATGGGCCAAAGATGAACTAAATAAATATCCATCGTGGTCAGATTGAATTGTCCATAGAACACGTCCATTTTTCAAATCCAAAGTTGGTCCAATGAGTTCTACTTCCGAGAAATATGAAGTTTTATAGTAGGTCATACATGCTTTGCCATTTAATCTACAAGCGTTGATCCTCAATCCAGTGGAGAAGTATATGTAACCATTTTCAGAATCTAGTTCAATATGTTTTGCATCTAAAATTGGTAAGAGTTCTCGTTTAGTTCCATCAACATGTGATCGAACTACAATGCCCTTCGAAGTATCTGTAAAGTACAATTGATTACCCTTCCAATCAAATGCAACATTTCCAGCTGAATCGTCAACTTCGAAACCTGTGAGATTGTTTATATCCCAGTTATAGAGATGAGAGTTTTGGACAACAAACAATGTACCATTGGCCCAAGTTACAGACTTAATAGATCCATTAATTAATGTGCTCATGTTATCACCAGCTTCATCTGATCGAAGAAGTCCATTTTCCGTAGCCCAGAAAAGATATCGTTCTTCTGAAGGCGTCCATGTTTTTGTCTTGAACCATTCACTCCAGGGACCATCATAATCGCTGTTTCCATCTAAAAGGTTAGCTTTGACTCGGAACCAATATTCTGTACTGGGTTTAAGCTTATCTACAGTGAAGAAATTGGTTTTTATATTTCGAATTGCAAAAGTTACTTCATCTTCTTTAATTTCAAGATCATAGTCGTAGGCTATTTGGACCGACTGACTTTGAAAGTATGATTTTTTTGGTGGTTTCCATGAGACTTTAGCCTTATCAGCAGTTAGAAGGACTTGAAATTCGATTGGAGGGGCATTAATAGTTGGTTTTTCCTGAGCCGAAGTATGAAAAAGTTTAAGAAATTTGCACTTTTCAAATAGGACCGTTACTGATTGGTTATTATAGATCTGCTGACCGTCAGTCCAATAGATGCTCGATCCATAATTCACTAGATCAAGTACTGTTTCTGATGATGCATCAACATCAGCTTCGAAGCTGAGTTTGCCGTCATAAGAAATTCTTTGAAATTGCTTTTCATTTGTGGAAAACGCAGTTAAAAGAAACTTTTTTGGATCAATAGAAAAAGCGCTGAAGTTTCCAGTTTTGAAAATGTTAGTCCAATTTCCGTTGGATATTTCTAATCGAAAGATCCCAGACTCTTGTGTTATCCAGAACAGGAAGCCATTTAAGGGATCAACATGTAGTTCAAGAGGTCTTTCACTCAAATCCTCTACTATAAGCTTGAGATCACCACCGTCCGTACTAGCTTGATATATCACCCAGGATTTCTTAGAAGCCTTTAAATGAAAAAAAAAAAAAACACATTAATAAACCGAAGATATAGAAGAAGGAATAAAGTAATTTACTTC
The DNA here is from genome assembly GCA_958431115.1 of Syrphus vitripennis. Lineage (NCBI taxonomy): Eukaryota > Metazoa > Arthropoda > Insecta > Diptera > Syrphidae > Syrphus > Syrphus vitripennis. The sequence goes on from OY288110.1 coordinate 93,431,718, forward strand.
ATTTCGTGACTCTCCTATGATATATAAATTCAAAGTCAACCAATCGACGGAAATTTTTGTTGGTTTATAGTTTTCAAATGTTTTTGGTAATAAAATTGCATCACGTTCCACCGAGTTCTCCATGTTGATCCTGTTTAAAAATTATTCAAAGTAATCAGCGCTATCGCAAAAAAATGTTCCCCTGAGTGTTCCCTGTCTTCGAAAATTGAATACACTAGTTCCCCTGGAATATTTCCTACCAATGTCACTTAGACCAGAATTCAAGTAATCGGTGAAGAAGAGAGAAACTCAAGGGGAAAATTTATCCGTGATAGACCCGAATGTTTTAGGATAAAATTTTATTACGTTCTTACCTAAAAATGTGACCACTGATATCAGAAACAAAAAAAGTTCGCTGATCAACTAAGACATCGTATCCAACAATCATTTGATCACTATCATAGATTTCGATAGCTGTTGAGCTATCACTTGATGTGTTCAATAAAGTAACTTTGAATTCACCAACAACAATAAATGATGGATTTGGAATTTCTGTAGATTGTTTGCCGGTTAAGGCAGTAGCCAATGCAGAAGGACCAGTGCCAAATTGATTTTGCATTGATACTTCTATGTCATAAAATTGTTCTGGTTCGAGATGATGAAGGATGGTGTAGTTATCTGTTGCAGGTGACGTCTAGAATTCATAAGCGTTTAATGGAAACATTTTTTGTGAATTTTTACAAAATCAAGTATACCACTTCGACTGTAGAATTCGTCTCTAATATCTTGGCTATAATTTTGTAACTTTCCAACGGTCCATTAGTATATCGTCCCTGCTTCCAAAATATAGCAATCTTATCATGGTCTTGTGTCAAGACATTAGTGATCTCTGGTTTGGATGAAGGTGCTCCCAAAGGCAGTGTTTCAATGATTTCTGATTCAGTTGAATATATGAAATCAGCCGTAGTTACCATCATGGCGATTCTAAACTGAAGAAATAGCATAAACATTCATTAATTATTATGTACTTTAGTGTTCACGGATTAAAACTCACTCTATACTTTGTATATGGTTGAAGTTTCTCAATTTCACAACTATAATTTTCGAACCATTCAAAATTTGATGAATACCTCCATTTCAATCGACTCTCATTGATGTAGGCCGATTGTAAGATAAGTCTATTAGTCGAATATTTTTTTTCCTCAATTGGCCAAGATAATTTAAGCGAAGTTCCATTGATTGTACCATCAACTAGAACTGGAGGTGTATTATTGAAATCATCTAATTTACTAAGATGTTCTACAATGCCATAAATAGCTTGATTACAACCGGAAATCCAGGCCAAGTCGCATGGTGATAAATTATTATCCCATGATGTATCATCACACTAAATGTCTTTTTGATTAGAACTATTTAAAAAAACGTTAATTATTAATTTGTATACATACGCAGACTTGCTGGCAGGTGGAGAATGTTGATTGTTTCCAGTAATTACAACCTTGAGTACACTGAAAAAAAAAATAACGAATAAGTTGAAATTTGTAAGTTTTTTTTTCTAAATATTAATTTTATTATTGTTCTTTATCTATGGAAATACTGGCGAAACAGTGCAAATTTAGTTTTTTTATTCAAAATGTTGTAGGCGATGAATCAAAGTTCATTATGGAAAATCACGCATCTCAAATTTTATGATTTTAATTGATAGGCAGATTGACTCCAAGATCAAAGGCTGTGTGACGACCTAATGATTCAAGCAGTTAAGATTTATGAATTCAAATTGTTTAACGATGAATTGCTTATTATTCCGAAAACTGTTTTTAGGTTTGTACGACAAAATTTAACAGTTTCTCGAGAATATTTGCCCGATTGTTAGTTTGAAATTGACTTTTAGCTTCGGGGTTATTTGTTAAATTCGTTCTTCTTGTACGATAATTACAGTTTCCTGGTACAATGGGTACATTTTTTTGTGTCATACATAAATAATATTTACTTGTTAATTCTGCCTTTTTAACAAATAATTATAGAGCTGTAAGCTTAGTTTTCTGAAGTTGCCCAGAGGGTTTAAATTAAAATTATAATTCCATTTTCTATATGTATTTTTGGAGACGAAATATTAATTTTAAAGTTTCAAATTTCAGTCTAGTATTATTTGTTTTACAGATCTTTTGTTGAACCGCAATGTTATTTATAGACAATTCAAAGAATAAAAAAGTATAACTCAAACTTAGCGTTTTTTTTGCAAGACTGGTTTTAAATATATCCATGTCATTTAAACTTTGCTGCATTTTAACTCAAAGGCATTGTTGCATGTCCAGGTGAGATCTTGTTTTTTTGTTTTTAGTTCAAAAGTGAAATGACGTCCTTTTAGAGAATAAAATACAATTCAAGTGAGTATCGAATTACACAAAACACTTTGCATGGTAATTGCTACATAAAGTCCCTCAATGCGGTTCAATGTATCGAATACCGTGAGAAAATGTTTTAGGGTTCTACTTCAATTCTTCTTTTGTGTTAAGTTTTTTTATTTTTCGTGAAAAAAAAAGAGTTATTGGATACTGAATGGTTTTCTGTCCTTAGGGCTGAAATTCATACTTTACATATATTTTGTAAGTACTCGTATAGTTGTGAAGTTCATTTGAAGTTACACTTAAACTCTATAATTAAGATCGCAAAATACTTACCAGTTCCTTGTAACTTTGACATCCTACAGCTTGTAAGTTCCCATAAAATTGGTCCTGCAAGAAATAAAAAAAGAAGATCATTATTAATTCAAAAAGACAACATACTTTAATATTTTAATAGAACTTAGGAAGTTATGTTTCAGTTTATGTTGGGGAAAAAGTACAAAAATCCAATTAAGTTGAAGAAAAAGATATAAGCCAGAGATAGGTTATGAACCTTAAGTATCGATTTTAAAACACTTGCGTATCAAAATGTATATTTATTTTCTTTGTTACAAAATAAAGAAATGAACGAGAAATACTTTCAAATCCTAAAAGAAATACTTAGGTGTGGTTTTGGGGGTTGATTTATCGGGTTTAAAAAAAAATAAATATCGGTCCACAAAAAAAATATAAAAAAAAAAATTAAGAAAGCAACTTTTTAGTCTGTCCAATGAAAAAAAATTACTTTTTTCGACCGTGACAGGACTCGAACCTGCAATCTTCGGATTCGAAGTCCGACGCCTTATCCATTAGGCCACACGGTCCTTGTACAGCATCCCTCGTTTATCCTTTAAAAATTGCTCAATCATCCTACGAAAAATCAATAATTTCAAACATCCAAGTAAGAGTAAATGGTACACAACTAATATACCAACTGTATACTTTTTCATCCCCTAGATACACTGATGCACGCCTGGCAATGGCAGTTGAAAAATAATTTATAGAAGATGCCAGATGCTTATTTAATTTTATTATTATTTCATTTAGACAAACTAACAAAATTACAAAGAATTTCTTAACATTAATATAATACATATGTAGATATAAACATATATGTACTTATTTCAATAAGTGTACTATGTAAATTTATTTGATTAAAAACAAAGATTAAAAAAGTTACGCTAAACAAAAAAACTATTTACTGCCATCACATGTGTGTATAATAAAATTGAATAAAACATGGCACTATTAAAGAAGATACTCATATAGTAATTCTAATAATTGAAGAAAACCTATGTAAGTACGTATATATGTACTTAGATATTACATCAGAACAGCAAGTCATAGTAATTTTTACGGAGCAAAATATTCAATACAAAATTAAAAATCTGAGGCTTATTATACGACAGCTAACTTGAAATCTGGAACGATTTGGAAGAAATATATCAAAAAATAATGGTAACAGTGAAAAAATTATGTTTTTTGAAAGTCAGAATTTCCATTGATCGAACACTGAAAACAAAATGGCTTTAAATTTCCCCGTTTTTGAGAAAATTGAAAATTACTAAATCTTGATTTGGTTATAACTTAAAATTTATTTTCAGGTTAATGAAAGATGAATAGATCTAGAATCCGATTTAGTTTAATTTTAATTTTCTCAGCACCTTAAAGAGATAAAACCATTTAGTTTTCAGTGTTCGTTTAAAAACACTTTTGTCTTTCTGAACAGTTAAAAATCTCTTTCTTAACTGTTTTCTCATGGTCCTTTTCGGTTTCTTTTTATAAGTATTTAATATAACTAGATGAGAATACAAGTTTTTAAAAAAAATTTGAATACTCAAAGAAAATGGATTTGGATTGAGTTATACATTTGTAACAATTTTGCGTTATTTTTTCAATCAATTTTCTCTGACCTGAGAATAAAATATATTTTAATATAAGTGTGAGTAACCTACTTTTGTTTATATAAAGATTATTTGTTGAAAGATTTTTAATTTCTTGAGAAAAAAAAAACTCTTTTTTACAATCTAGTGGCCCCACTGTGCTATATATTCAATATTTCCTAACAACAAAGAATATTTTTAAATACCTAGAAGCACTCTCTGATGGCTCCTCTTCATTAATCTGGGTCTAAGCAATCTGTGGAAAATTATAGACATATTGCAATTAGTTATTTATTAGTAATCTAATCATATTCACCATGCATCAACATGGATTTCTGAGTTGGTTATTAATCTGCTCTCCTTAAATAGATTGAAAGCTATTTCGTTAGACGTAGACAGCTTGTTAAAATTGAGGATGTGTTTGTTTTTAAATGAAGTTAAAAACCTTTTTCTGGTGTACCTCAGGACAGTTACATAGGTGCTATTATTGTTTTTACTCTTTTATTAATGATCTGCGAAATCAAATTTCTTGTTTTTCAGATATTTACTGTTTAGTAATGACTTAAAATTTTTAAGCTGTGTAAAATCTCTATCAGATGGATATATTTAAATATTAAAATATTGAGTATTGTTATATTTTCATATTTTTGAAAATGTTATAATTATTTTTGGTTCGATTACAAAGCTTAATCGGCCCTAGCGAGGTATTCGTCGGGCGGAATTTGAGTCTAGAAGCTGCCTTATTTTAAAATTGAGATATAATTTTTTAAGTTTCAAAATCCTAATTTTGAAATGATTTTCATTGCTGGAAAGATCACCGTTACTCTGGATAAGTCTGGCTCCGAAAAATAAAAATTCTAGCCCTGGTCTCGGCTTGGATGTCTAGAAGTAAATCTCGTCTGTAAGTCTATTTAAAATAACTATCAAAATCCATTTATTTTATTTTGTATATGTATTTACTATACTGAGTTCTTAATTCACTTCTTTTTCTTCGCAATTTTTTCATTTAATATTGAGGTCAGCCATTTTAATTAACCAAAAATAACTTTTGTATATGCGTAGCTACGTAAATTTCTTTACACATTCACTGTACATATGTTTGGTACACCCATGTTCTTTGTTTGAAATGTATCATTCCTTTTGTTAGTCTAAAAAAAATTAGATAAACAATTAAATGGAAATAGTAATTTAACCAAATAAATTTGATTCCGATTTGAATAATTGTCCGAATCTCGCATTCAACTGCAAATAACAAAAATTATATCAATCATAGGATGAAGCTTGATCACGATCGATGGTATGAAAATAACACGCTACTTTAAATCGCAAAATTTGTGTTGCGGTATGCATATGTGTATGTATGTAAGGGTGGTCGGTAAATTTTGTTTTAAATAGTTACAAAACCTTATTACTACTAAATGTTTTGTTTTGGATAGGTTTGAAATTTTACACCCTTCCCAGTTTTTTTTGAAATCAGAAAAAAGTTAGAATAATTTTAGTGATTTTTTTTAGAAAAGATAAGGTAAATGACGTTTACAAAAAGAACGCGTGAACGAAAACAAAAAAAAAATAAAAAAATTTGTCTTGAATTGCCGACACTGTTGCCACCCTTCTCGAAATATTTTAGTTCTTTTAAAAAAAGCAAATATACCGAAGTACAAGTAAAATAAGATATAAGATAAAATCTACTTTAAGCGTTAACGACTAATAAAAAACCGCAAAATAAATTTGGAAATATTACGCAAATTTTTTTTATCGTCCAAATATTTTCATTCTAAATTGTTTTTGTAAATTTATAAACATCTTGAAAAATTGTGATAATTTAGTTGTAAAGAAAATCGCGTTATTTTCGTACGATTAGTTTATCAGATTTTTCAAAATTTACTTATACCTGTAAAAAGAGTACAGTGGTAAAACTTGGCAACTACGGTTAACTAAATATAAGAAATTCTGTAAATGTAAATGAATGATAATTCATTTTTCGGCTTTGAAAGCGAGCGGATAAATGTTGTTCATTATAAAGTTATTTTTAACCATTTTTTCAAACGGCATCTCGGCCATAACCTAAGTAATGTTGGTTTTAAGACGTCTAGGCTTGGGGATTATTCGCGTTAAAACGCGCATCCTTATACAGAAAAACATCTCACGATGTTAAATTGCATGATCTTGGTTGCCAATATTGACGTCGGTCGCTAAAGCGTTAAATTACGCGACCAGGCAACTTCTAATGCAATAAAGACATAATTGGTTGTGTTTTGCGGCTTGTTGTCCTTTCTTACTGGATATCGTCTATTTCATATTTTAATTTTTTAATTTTGTATTTTTGTTGTATTTATGCTAAAATACTGTAACGTAGAAGCAAGTTCGTGAGATCCAGTCGTGCTTTTTATTTAACTACAAAATAATTGTAATAAAAGTATGTATTACGTATTAAATTATTAAAACTTAAAAATAAAATGACTCAACCGTTTTAAGACTTTCCCAACCTGACGCAATTCTGTCCCGTTGACGGCGAAAACAATAATAAAAACACGTGGTTGTCAATGAATACAACACGATTTGCTATTACTGTTTTCGTTGTCGCAGCGACAGAAAAGCTTCAGATTGAACAGAAAGAAAATCGCTATTGTATACATATATTATTCTCCTGGTCGAAGTACCATCGAAACATTAAAAAAAAGAATAACAAAGCTCATTTTAGTGATCACCCTAATGTACATATATTCAGCATTAATTTGACAATTGACGCGGGGCTATATATCAGTGACATTCTTACTTTTGTCCGAAAAGCTGATTCAATTAAAGTTCTTTAAAAAAAACCAACATACCTATACACACAGACACGGCATGTGGCATAGCAATGAACAATTTAACAGAATTTTTTCTAAGATTCTTTCTTAAATTACTGTACATATTTAGTTGGATATATGTAGGTAGGTACTCTTATTGCCGTCATATCCAGGCGTCCGTAGTCGGTCGTCGCCATCGCTATCTCAATTCAGTCCGTATCGCCCATTTTGTTCCAGATAGCTTTGAACGATCTGTGTCTCAGCCAATTATTTAATTGCAACACATTGAATGGAGAGAAATAAATAATAATAGAAATGATTTATAAGCAACTAGGTTAGGATATAATAGGTATCTACCTACCTACGTTGTTAAAATACCAAGTGATGATGGTTTACAACAAAATCAGCAACCAAGCTGACGACACAGCTTAAGGTTTACCTGCATCATAAAGTGCATGGTTGCATAAACTTGCTTAAATATATATTTTAAGTTTAAAATTATTATTTAAAATGATGAAACATACAATTTATAAAGAATTATGTCACTTATTTAAGAATCAACCTTCATTTATTTAATTTTACAAGTTATTCCAACAGAAAAGTTAAAAACCTCGTACGATCAAAAGAAAATGGTTCACTTAGGCGTATACGTATTTTTTAAAGCAAGTGTTCCCACTTTGTGTTTGCTGAGAGCCAACTAATTTTGTAAGTGATGTATAAATCACAATTCCAAAAACATTGCTACACAATATCCATCCTTAAAATGCATTAAAATGTTTCTGAAATATTTTATTATTTTTGGAAACATTCATATTTGAAATTTATCGATATATTTTGGTTAAATTGAATTGTTTGCATCAAAACTCTGGGGTAGTTTTCGTTTTTCTCGTAGCCATGCAATGGAACCGTTTCACTCAGCCATGCAGACGACCAGGCCGATATAGAAGCATTTTGCGAATAACGGTCGAAGAGAAATCAGCACAATTGGGGAAGAGTTGGAAAGACCTGAAATGCCTGGAATTGTACACGGTAGCGCGTGGAAGTAGTTGAAGAACCTTTGGAAGGTAAGGGGAATATAACGAACGTAATAAGTCTGAGGGTCTAAGTAAGTAAGCCTCTTGATCCTTTTTTTTTTAACTGAACGAACAATTTTAACTAGTACAAATGAGATAGTAGCCCTTCCACACCATCGTACTCAGTATTAACAGAATGTCAATGTATAATGCAGCAGATTCGAGAATTTTGGTGGAAATTTGCAGAAACACCTGAATAAAAAAACCAGTATGTGGAAAAAATATGTACGTAACTTCTATGCTTTTTTAAAACTAATTGTAACTTACTGTAAAAATGAAGAATGAAGAACACAATACAGTAACTACTTAATAGATTTTCTCGGTTAGAAATGTATTGAAAAATTGGTGCTTTAGGTTGATGTATGAAATTTTAGAGTAGATTTGAAAAAGACCCACGCAACAAGACCTGTCTTTTGACATATTGTCATACTTTTTTGAAGTAGAAAAAGAATGAACATTTTTTTAACATTAAAAAACACGATTTTTTTTACAATTAATGCATTGGTTTCTATGTTAAAAAATATAAAATTTTTCCGAACCGTTTCAGTATCATTGCTGGAAATAAATTTTGAAATCCTACTATGAAAATTACGAATGGTATAAGTTTTTTGTGATTGTTAGGAAAAAAAGGGACTTCTACTGGCCCGATTTAGGTAAACTTTTTTTTTAAGAAAACTAGACCTTATAAAATTAAAGGATTCAAAAAACTTTGGTTGCTATTTGGTTCACCAAATAACTAGTTTAATACGATCGATTCAAATTTAATCAAATTTAATTTATAAATTTTTTTTATAAATTACATTTTCTGTAAAATAATTCGCCTCGTCGTCATTTCTTTATTTTTTTGAAAATCTTAAGACCACATTCAAGTAAGTGTCATTCCATTGACTTTAAAATTTAAATTTATTTATTAACGGTTGCTAATGTTACTCCTAGTTGCAAAGTATCCAGTTATTATTGTAATATTTATTTAATATAAAATAATTTTGACTTGACAATAATCGATTTAAGTGTCGAAACAAATTATTATTTGGAATACTGTCCCACAAATTATAATCATAATAATAAACAAAACGTCATAACTTTAAAAACATTAATTAATCCACTTTACCTAATCTATGGAATAACATAATATGTCTTAATATTTTTTCTCTGAAATCTTTACATACCCCCTCAAAGTCTAATTCAAGCCAAAAGACATTAAAAAATGCAAAATTATTCCAACACGATCATTTAAACTGGATGTTAGAATAAATTTAGTTAAATTTCAAACAATAATAATAACATACGTAGTAATTGCCTCTGCCACTTAAACCGCGCATGATAAATGTTCAAAATGGCCTCTAAATACTTGGTGTATAGATTAACATATGTAAATACTTTGTATGGATATACAAACATTCATAAATGCAACCTTTAACCTTACCTCCTGTACACATTTATCCAGACACTTGGCGATGATCTCATCAAATCCACTTTCAGTATCATTTAACCAAGAATCGAAAGCTATAGATGTATTTTGACCCGAAGAGACGACAACTGCCGATGATGTTTCAACCCGCAAATCCGCCACAATCGTCTCCGATTCCGCCGTCACTGTACGCGACCACAAATTAATTATAATCAATAAAATTGCGAAGAAATTACTCAATGAAAACACTGACCCGCTTTTGAAGATCGGCTTCGCGATCACACAGCCGATCGACAACAACGACGACGACGCTGATGACACACAACGCATGTTTTTGTTTTTGTTCTTTAATCGATATAAAATACTTTTTAAAGCCGGCTTCGGCTCAACTCAGTCTTTTAACTACCCCGCGACCTCGGTTTACTAACAAAATACTTAACGACAAACTTTGACTAAATGATGCTCCTCCCCGACAACAGATATTATTATCAAATGATATTTTGGGCCATATTTGTATTTGCTTTTCCGTCAATTGTTATCACGAGTCAAATAGTATATTTTTATTTGTTATATTTTTTAATTAATCACATAATTGATGAAATTGGCACGACCTTGTTTAAGGTTCTGTTTTAATAAAATTCAAATTTGAGTCGTTTCTTGTTGTACACCTGTGTCATGTAAATTGCTTTTTTTTCGTATGTTTTCTAAATTCTTGTAAGTTTATTGTAAAAAACCGGTTTTTTATTTATTCTTTAAATATTTATGCAGGTATACCTACTCGTACTGTGATTAAAACAAAAAAAAAAGATATTCAACACGAAACAAATAAATTAATTGATTAGACTCAATGCAACTTTTGCAATTCAATTAGATTCAATTTGCAAAGAGATACAAAGCGCTGGCTGATCGGTCTTGAACGTGTCTCGAGTCTACCGTGGTTGGATCGCAACTGATTTTTAATTTGCTGGGGCAACTACTTCCCCTTATAGCTATTGTATGGTAATTGAAGAAGTCAAGTTTTGAAAATGAAAAGAAACGTTTGTTACTGGCTGGGCTGCGGTTGAACTGGGCTCAAGTGCGACATATTATACGAGTTGGTTGAGTGAACAAACGGTTGGAGACAAAATACTTTTCTTGGTAGATATGAATGAGTAACAGTTATTGCTTTTAAGGGGGATGATGAAGATTGTCTGGAGGAAGCAGAGCTGTCTTTTTATTTTGTTTGCATTATATGTTAAGACATAGGTAGACTAGTATTTTAAGTTGAAAAAAGAGAATTTTTTTTAAATTATTTTATAAGCTTCAGGGAGATAGTTAAATATTAAGTATTTAAAGCCGTAAATTTCGTATATTAATGCTTTATTTAAATTTAAAAAATCTAAAATTAATAAAATACGCGACTGGATAGAACTAAATTGCTTTTAAAGTATTTGAACTGATTAAATAGGTCAAAAAAGAAGTTTAAGCTCGAAACTGAAGATGCCACGTTATGTTTCATAAAAATAAGAATTTGTGGAAAAAAAAATCCAGTTTTTTTCAAAAAATAATTTCTTAAAATAGTTTTTTTAAAAGTATTTTTATAAAAAAATGGTGAGCAAATTTTTAGTATGTAATTATATACCTGCACTATTTCAGTATTCAATAATCCACGTTATTTATAAGATTATCGAAGCTCAAAAATCCGGTTCTATGGCAGGTACTTTTTAGAAGTTAGTTAGTTTTTAGAAGCTAGTTTTTTGAAAAACATTTGTTGAATACATACTTTCAATTACAAAACAAATTTCATTAAATTTTTTGGGAAAATTCTTTACTGTGAAATTTCCTTAAAACCTTATATACAAAGTTTGATGAAAATCCATCTAGTAGTTTAGACTGTAGGGTACAGGGTAAAGACAGCAAACCAAACAGAATTAGGGTGCCCACTTTTTTCGCATTTTTTTCATGTTCCATTTCCAGTTTTGTTTGTCAGAGCAATAGGTGGCCTTTAATATATGTATTATACATATATGGGACCGGGATTGTAATCTTAAAGTCACCTCCGTTACTAAAATCCCACAACTTCCAAAAAAAAGACATCCCTGATGTGTAGTACGAGTACTTACGATTTACGATTAGTAGAAGAATTCAAAAGAAGAGATTTAAATTGTATTATGTATTTGTTTTATGTAAGAGGGGTTTATACACCTTGTTCGTAAAAGTTCTTACTTTGGTGACTTTATGTCTAAAAGAATTACCAATGAATGACTTTGGGTCTGTGGAAGTAACCGGAGACACGATCAGTTGGTTTGGTCAAAAGGGGCAGTTAATTTAAATTTTGTACACTCGTATTTGTTTTGCTTGCATTTTTTTTTTAAATACAAACCTGAATGTAAGGTTGATTTTCTTCTGATGAGACTTCTTCTTTAGATTTTTCACAAGGGAACCAGTTTGATCTTATTTTCATGAAAAAAAAAAATAAGAGGAGTAAGATTTGGTCACGAGTTATGAACATAAATGTGCATTATTATGTGATGTGTGTCGAGAATATAATATTTCTATGAATTGGTCTTGAATTGAATGTACTGGAATAATAAGTTCATATAAAAGAATTCAGAATTAGCAGACATTTTAGTAATTCTGAATTCTTTTAGGTTTATAACAAAAAATACTAAAAATTTAAGTTTTTGTGTTGTCAGCAAAGTAAAAAAATTAACAATTTTAATTAGACTTATTGAATAAGGCTTTATCCTTAATGTCGCATTTGAAGCTTTAACAGTTGCGGATTTACAAATTTTCAAGGTATAGGCTATATTGTTTTTGCCGCCCTTTCCTCTACAATTGTAATATCATACATTATTTTAACAATGCAACAATTGGGTTGAAATTGCACGTAAAATAATTTTTCGGTATATACATAGGATACAAAAATTCCCGTGAAAATCATTTACAGTAGACTTGCTTTAACAAAAACTCCGCCTTACGTGAACACCGGCTAACGTGAACATAATTTTTCTTACACTGACTACTCTGTAGCGTGAACACGGTAAGAAAGTCCTATAACGTGAACAAATTTAAAATGTATCAGCATAGGAGAAATAGCTTTCTTTTATGCGTTTTGTCGATTTTCCGAATCATTTTTACTAAACGGGGAATCCCAGTTAATGCTATAACGTGGAAATAACGGGGAAACCCCAGTTAATCATTTTCGTGAATCCTGGCTAGTAATTTATTAGTTTAGTGTGCGGTTCTGATTTGATATGATCTAATCTAAAGGTTTTCGTGAAATATGTCGGGAAAAATACCGAAATTCTTGTCTCTAAAAGAAAAAGTGAATGTCCTTGAACGTCTCCGCGAAAAGGCCGTGTTCAGCAATTTGCAAAAACAGAAAATTCAGAAAAAGATAACCCATTTTTTTCACTAATTTCAACCAACCTAATTATTCTTTCTTAACAAAACATTTATGAATTACGTTTGTACAAACTGAAAAACAAAAAAATATATGAATTTGAGTTAAACACATGTCTGATTTATTTGGAAAATTTAAAGAACTACACCTTCGTAAATATGGACAACTTCGCAAACGTGAACACGCTAGGTTTTTAATAGTTCACGTTACCGCGAGTCTACTGTATATTTTTTGAGAATTCTGGTAAAATTTTTAAATTTACTGAAGCATGAATTAAAAAATATTTTATTTCAAAAAATATTTAATTTTGTTAAAAATTCATGTGATGTATTAAACTGACTTGAAAGTTTATGTGAAAGTTCGATTTTAATTAGGAAAAATATATTTTGGCAATTTTTCACACTTTTGAACTAAAAACTGAATCAAAAAATTAGTACTGTATTGGGTAGAATTTGATAGAAATGCGATAAAAAAAATCAACTTTTTTCGTTTTGAAAAATTTTTTTTTTTCCAAAAACGGTTGATTCAGAAATTTGCTTTCGTACGGAAATTTTTTTAGCAGTAAGGTTAAAAACAAAAAAAAAATTTTTGCATAAACTACCTATTTTTAGAGATTTTACATCAATTTTTATCCTTTTAATTTTTCAAATGGTCATTTCTTGAGATTTGAAAAATTAAAAGAATATCATGTACCTTCCTATACAAAAGAAATAAAAAAAAATATCTTAGAAATATGACTGCCTGTATTTTATTCACAAAAAAAATACAAAAGTATGGTACTTGCAAGACAAAAAAGTATAATTGGATCTGTAAAACATTAAAATTTGCACGATTTCGCAGAAATTGAAAATTACATATACGAAATTATCTAAAAATTTAAAATAATATAGCTATAAGTATATCTATACTTCTACATTTATATCAAAAAAAAACCTTTGAATAAATCCACAGCCCAATTCATTTTTCCCCTTGTTACCTTGCAAAATCAGCTGGCTCACCTTTCTCCCTTACTCTCTCTTTGTGTTGTCAGCAATTGTGAAAATGAAAATAAAATTAATCCTCACGTTTTGACTACTTATTCTATATAATTTCAGTCCAATATTTCTCGACTACCACGCAGCGCCACCCAGAGAGACAATACAAAAAAAATTCAAAAACATTCACCAAATTTGCCGCCCCTTACAAATCTGCCGCCATAGCCTCGAGCCTACTCAGCCTACTGGTAAATCCGCCACTGAGCTTTAATTGAAAACATTTTTTTTTGTTTGAAAAATATATCAGTAAGTATGTTTAATTCTAACAACTGGCAGACCCAATCCTCGAAATTCACATTCACATGCAAAAAATTTAAAATATTTTTTCCTTACTTTTTTGAACATAAAACATACTATGTATGGCTAAATTGAAATTGTGAAATCAGCTATTAAACAGCAGTAGTGCTAACATGACATTTTTAAAACAGACATTAGGAAGCCAAATTTGAAAATCTAAATATGCAATCAATTTAATTATATTATTTTTCAAAAAAAAGCCAAAATAATTTTTTGAATTTTTTTCTCACGCTTAAATTTCTTCACAATTTGACCGATTGCTTGCTGGTCGATTATTATGACCTTGACCATATTCATGCGCTAAAACGGGCTACGTTTGAATTACCGTTTTTGTTTTATATATATGTATATATAAATTGAAGCTTTCTTAGAGCTTTTGGGAGCATGTATTTTAAGTTAAAGGAGTCAAAAGGAAAAATGTGTTGTCGGTGCGTGTTTTTCTTGTTAAATCTTTTGGTTTTTCTTCTTGGAAAAATGGTTAAGATGCAGCGATACAATATTTGTTGGCTATTTTTTTTTAAGGAAGAATTCCTATTTGAGCAAGCTTTTGATGGAGTTCGGTTCATTTATTTATTGCAATTTTGATTTTGAAGTGCCGAATAGTTACTGGGAATATACTGGGGAACTCTTAAAAAAACGCGCCTACTATCTTACCTCTTGGTGGTGTGGAAATAGATAGATTTAATTTAATATACATTTATTTTATTTTTTTAGATTTAGTTTACGCTGTACATATTTATATTCATAAAATCTAAATAAATAGTTGGTAACCCTACCAAAATTTGTGAATGAACAATGCCAATTTATAATGCTCACTACGGCAACCATGAAAAGGCTATTAGAGGGAGATATCTTATTTAAATCCATAATAGTGAGGTTAAAAGGGATATATCCTATTTTCCTTGCGCTGCAAATATAAATTGAACAGAGTAGAGTAATTTTAACGCGTTGTTCAATTTAAAGTGAATGGTAAACATTCAAAATTAGCTGAAATTGACAGGTGATGAAGCCAGAAATGAATGACCCTGCATATATGTATGTATTAGACGGAAATTTCGAGAAAAAATATTTTTTTAACCCATTATTTGTGAAAATCACATAAACAGCTATAAAACGGATTAATAAATTAATGATAAATGTAAGTAATTTTTAATAAAGGTAATCGATATTTTAAAGAAAGAGTTTCACATTTAAAGATAGGGAAGCTATTTCAGACAAAATATTCATATATTTTTCATAGAACCATTTGGTGAACTGCGATTTCAGACCGCCTTAAGGATAATTTATCGAAATTTTAAGCAGAGAATTCATTAATTTGAAGCGATAATCTTAGACAATAATAGAAATATCAGATATATCAACTTTGATTTCGTTGGAATAATTATTAGGAATTTCAAGTAATCGATATTTTTAAGCAAAAAGATTTCATTAATCGGAATTTTCGGTAGATAATCGAAATTTTAAAGCAAAGAATCCATATTTAAAAATTAGGACACCATGACAGGGAAGGGATGATCATATAAATGTTTGCCATTATTTGAGGTATAAACGATAGAAATAGCTAGAATGCCATTTTGGATTCGTTTTCTATTTGTTCAACTACTCAATTGGTTAAACTTTATTTCACTGAATTTGTTTTGTTTCCAGTTTTATTGAAAATGTTTGTTTACATTTGTTCTTCTGTAATGTATTTTAACCCTAAATTTTATTTCATTGTTTCAAACAATTTCGGTGTATTTTTAAACAATTTTTATATTCTGCACATATGTACAAAATAACTTTTCTATTTTTATACAATTTATCCCCTTTCGGTGCTTGTGGGCTACGTACAATAGACATTTACCATTTTATTATATATATTATTCAAAACGGTATTTATTCAAAAAAAAAACGTTAACTAAAAAAACATCAATATTTTACATTTTATATTATCCACATTAAACTTCTTTGCAATCTCCCATAATGAATTGACAAAAGTTCCAAAATAAACACAATCATTGATATAATTAGCAAAATTATAAAAATATCATACAATGCCATTAGCCGCTCATTACTCAATGCTAACATTTTAGGTTTCTCCATCAGTTTATGTATTATTGAAGGATTCAAAATATAAATAGAACTTAATTTTGCTGTTACTCCTGTACAAGCAAATTCCTTCAATTTTCTATTGAAAACATTTAAATAAATCGAATGTTTGGGCATAAACATAACAAATTGATAATTATAAATGGCTTCAGAAATTAAAAATAGATCACTTCCATTTCTAAGATTATTCTGCAAATAATACAGATAGGCATCTTGGATAGCAACTGTTACGTAATTACCCTCCAGACTCTCTAACATTTGTAGTCTCGGCTGATATCCATCCGTATCCAATCTGATTATTCGTTTCTTTGGGAATAACTGCAGCTCGGCGGTCTCTGGAGGAAGTATAATTGTGAAGTTCCATTTCAAGAGATCGTCATATCCTGATGGAGTCCATTTAAATCTGTCCATACGAAAAGCATCATAAAGAGATCCTTGATAAGCATTGCGCAAAACAAGAGTGAACAACAGCAATTGTAGAAATATAAATCGGGCGAAATTACGACGAGGTGTTCGAACAACTGGATAGCCTAAAAATACTGCCAAAAAGTTCGTCACTGGATTCTGATTTTCTTCACCGAACACAAATCGACGAGCTCTACGCCTTAAAAGTCATATAAGCACTATTGCTAGGACAAGAAAAGCAGCTACAAGAATCCATACTTGTTTGGTAAATGGCTGGGCGAGTCGGCTAAGAGCACTTAGATTTTTTCGTCCGCGAACTACATACATGTATGGAGCATTGTGAAACGGGCTCGTTGGTGAGAAAATTAAGCGACTGGGATTTGAGCCCCCAAAGCATCCAACTGCAAGGTCTACTTTGCCTTCTGCCAACTGAAATATGATTTAAATGTTTCAACAAATAGAATATGTTAAACTATGACAGATAGAATAATTAAATTACATCCGAAAAACATCCAAAAGTTTTGTTCCCCTCTACATAGCTCCGTTCTTTGGGAAATGGTAGCAAATCAATTGTGAAATTCAACTGTTCTGCGAGTAACTTTAATAACATTCCTTCAATGCCGGCAAGATTTCCCCAAGTCCCATCAATCGTCTTCGGATCACTTGCATTCCCTTCAAAATTTAGAAAGGGAGGCAGGATACGACTTGTTACCCTAAACGGGCATTTATGAAAGTTACTCATTTTATCCGGAAATAGTTTCTTTAAATTTTCGAAGCCATCATTAAAGTTGTACAAATGCGTTGGTAGGCAACCTCGGCACACATCTTCCGAGTACAGAAAGTAGGTGAACATACAAATACCATGAGCTGGATGATCTGTTATGATATTAACATCAATGACGTCATATTTATAGCACAAAATGAAAATTTCTTCCATGGTACTTCGAAAATTTGTTGTGTGTTTGGTCAAAATAATTAGGAAACGGAAGTGCCGCTCATACAAATTGTTTTGGAAGCCATGATAGACTTCTCTGCAAAAAAAAAATTGAAACATTGTACTTTAACTGTCAAGCATTTTTTTTAACGCTACTTACTTGAAAGCATCAAGAGAATCAACTGAGAAAAGATAATATTCCCATGGTTGAGTCGAGTAATTTTGCATATAAAGCTGAACTGCTATCCTTCCATCCAGATGCTGAAGAATGTATTCAACCAGCTGATAATTTTCTTTAGGCAAAATACTATGTTCAGCTATTACAACAGTCGATGTCAAGTTGGCAAGGTGTTCTCGGACTAAAAATAATGTGACTTCAGCTAGGGAAAGACTTTGCGCATTAGTAGTCCAGTTGTAAGCGAAAATCCTCGTTGGAATTATAGCCCACAAAAATAGTATACAATTCACTTTGGCCATTACGTTTGAACTGAAAAGATGGTCACATAATTCAAAAGGATAAAAGAGTGCCTATACGGACATTACATAGAAGCTATGAAAATTTCGATTAGTTAAAGATAGAAAGCTGATAATAAGTGTGAAATTAATTTGGTTAATAAATTATTTGAATAAGGTACAATGTACATGAAGTAGTTTTTCTTATAATTAAGTTTTTGTTCTTTCTTGTTTGTTTGTCCTTCATACATTTGGCAGGCGGAAAATTAAGTTATCCTACATTCATTCATTCATTTTTTTTTTGTTATTAAAATTAAAATTGTCTTTTCTGGAAATGTAAAACAGTACAAGAAATACATTACACCCAACACTGTTTGATTGAATGTATAATGGACCAATAGAATGTCGAGATGATTTAATCTGTGGCGGTTCAAAATATTTCCGCTAAGTTGTTCCGTGATAATTTTTTTCTTCCACGGCGAATTTTTTTTTATTTTTTTAACCTTTTTTTTGGCTTCTTTGGAAAATCTGGTTTTTCTTGAATATGGATAAGACGATTTAACACATTGGCTCACTTTAAATGGAAAAAAATGCAAAATGTAGAAGATACCCTTACCAACTATACAAAATAATTTTTTTTGATTTTCGATTTTCTCAGAAACATTTTATCTGATTGTAAAAATGTTTAAGTATACAAAAGCATATTAAATTTATTAAAACTCCAATGTTTTTTTTAATTTTGAAAAAATAAATACAAAATATTTTTAAAAGTAAAATATTTCAAAAACCAAAAATAGCTCATTATGGTATTTTTAATATATCTTTACCTAATATGTAATTTGAACAAAATTAGTTTCACTTTTGAAAATAACGATATTTATCAAACAGTGTTAAAAAAATCGTTTTCCAAACTTTCAATGTTCTCGAAAGGGCACCGAAAACTTTGACAAATTTAGACATTTCGTGCTTCAGTTTGTGCTTCAATCTTGCATTTTATTTTGTACTATTTTTTTCTTACTCATTTTTTTACCACATTGTTTTCGGCAAAATGTTGACAGAATTTATTTTTAGACATAAGTTTTTGAACCCGGAAAATTTTTATCCACAAAAACTTGATGTCCTAACTTTGTTTTGACATTTTTTTATTAACTTCCCATAGGGAGTTATTGTAATCCGTCCGATTTGTCAAATTGAAATTTTTGACATTTCTCGACGTTTCAAGGTCCCTAAAGCCTATATCAATCATTTTTAGAGAGATGTCTGTGTGTGCGTGTGTACGTACGTTCGTACGTTCGTACGTTCGTACGTTCGAACGTTCGTACGTCCGTACGTCCGTACGTCCGTACGTTCTGGTACCATTTTTCGTCGTCGATATCTCAACAACGAGTAGAGATATCGACTTGAAATAAATTTTGTTTTACAGATAATAATTTCGAAAGAAGCTGAAAGGGCGTTTATTAATATTCAATCAGTTGTTTTTTTACTATAGCAGTTTAAAAAAGAAGTGAAAATTTTGATTGGGCTCAAATATCTCACGAACAAATAATGCTATTGACTTGAATTAAATTTTATTCGACACATTATGACGTCATACAAATATAATGTGAATTTGGAAAAAAATCAATATACCGTTATTTTTTAAAATCAAAAAAACTAAAAAAAAAAATTTTATAACTCGAATATCCTTAGATGGAAAAACGATATTAACTTTAAAATAATTTTATTTTACGAAAAAATTTTACGAAAATGTTGTGTAGTCAATACTGGTGAAAATTTCAAAAAAATTCAATGGACAGTTTTTTAACAAAAAATTAAAAACCACAAAAAATTCTACCAAAAATTGGTATAAATTGTCTTTCGACTCAAATTTCTCAGAAACGGGTAACAATATTGACTTCTTGTTTGTTTTATTTTCTACATAACATAATTGTTAGCAACTGATAAAATTTTGACAAATATTGAATGGGCAGTTTTTTAACAAAAAATCAAAAACTGTTAAACATTCTAAAGAAAAGTAGTTACAATTGTATTTCAGCTCGAATATCCTGAGAACGAACAACGATTGTGCCTTCAAAAATATTTAGTGTTTAAACTAGGTTCTTAGAAGTTATCAAAAATATTTTTGGACACATCATTTTGACAATATTTTTTGTACGTACTCAACCTCGCACCTACCCCAAATCCTATAGTAAGCGCAAGCAGCGTAGTTGCCCCTTTGTACTGCACATTCGAGATCTATCGAGTTTCACTTTCAACTAACGTATCACATGAAGCGAAAAACCAATTTTTATCTTTAACATCGATTTGCGGCCAAACTATACGTCCTAGACTCTCCAAAGCTGCCATCTTTTTTTTGATTGTACCTGATTTTTGGCTAATCTAAAAATCTCAGAGAATTCAAAATTGCATATTCAAGATCAAGGGAGTGCCATCTTTCAATCGACCGACCATTTTCAATCGACGTATCACATAAAATTTTGATTTGCAAATTTTTTTCTTTTTGAGAACTTTTTGACAGTTTGTGGAGGATTTAAAAAAATATATTGTAAATACCCTCTCCCGTCACAAACCAAAATTACCCTTCCCATCTACCACAATAGACACTAATTCCCAACCAACGTTACGACTTAGTATCAGTTATCTAATTATAATAATTACATAAATGGTTTGAACATAATCTTGACAAGTATTGAAAGCATAAGTAAATTTAGCAAAACAGTTACAATTTATGTTATGCAAGCGATTGTGTAAATATATTACCATCACCCCAAGTGAATAGTTAGTATTGAATATTCAATTCAATTTGACAAATTGATTAGCTTCCTATCTTTGATTAATACAAATTGCCGTTTGGTGTATCATTCTACATAGCCCTTCGTAGTTCAAAGGTAATGAGTAAGAAGAAGTGTCTGCTTTTCTTGTGGCTAATAACCTTCAGAACAAACCACTGTACTCTTTGGCAGGAAAATGTCACTTTATCTGAAGTAGCACTTTTTATAGCTCGAGAACATCTAAGCAACTTGACCTCGACTGTTGTAATAGCCAAAAATAGTATAACAGCTGAATCAGCAAACGAAAATACCCATCTCCTGGAATATATTCTTCAACATCTAGATGGAAAGATTTCAGTTCAATTATTCCTTCGAGATTACGTGGGCCCACCAATGGAGTATTATATTTTCATTGTGGACTCCTCCAAAGCGTTCAAGTAAGATTTTATCCTAACATAAAATAATCGTTTGTTGAACTTCCGTTCTTATTTTTTTCAAGGCAACTACTACTTAACTTTGATGACAACTCCTATGAAAGACAATTTCGATTTTTAATTGTTCTTACAAAAAATACATCAAATTTCAAAGTTCTTCTAGAAGAAATATTCAAGCTCTGCTTCCACTTCCATGTAATTGATGTTAATATCGTAACAGAAAACCCCAAAAATGGTGTTTGTATGTTCACCTACCTTATGTATTCAGAAAATATTTGTCTTCGTTCCATCCCAGATCTTTTATGCTGCTTCAATAAAGACTTAAAAATTCCTCAACAAATTTTTCCCGAGAAGCTGAGAAACTTTCACGAATGTCCAATTAGAGTAGCAGGGCGCATTTTCCCACCGTTTTTGAATTTTATTGGGAATAGAAGTGATCCCAAACCGGTTGGAGCATGGGATAATCTTTTTGGTATTGAAGGAACTTTGTTGAAATATCTAGCAAAGATGTTAAATTTCACGATTGATCTACAACCGTTTTCCGATGAGCGTATCTTTATTCGGGAGAATAAAACTTATGGAATATTTTCTCAGGTAGTTTAGTTTATTAAATTGAACGTATTATATTTTAATTTTTTTATATTGAACCATTTTAAATTACTTCTTTACAGTTAAAAGACCACAAAGTAGACATTGCAGTTGGAGCTTTTGTTGACTCAAATTCAGTTCGATGGATATTTTCACCAACAACATCATATCACAATTCTTTTTTCATGTATGTGGTTCGTGGAAAAAGATTCATAAGCTCCCTGAGTTGCCTTTTTAAGCCATTTTCCGATGAAGTGTGGCATTTGGTTGGTGCATTTTTTCTCCTAAATGTAATATTTATATTGGTTTTAAAAAAAATCCAGCTTCAAGTTCAACAATTTATACTTGGCGAAGAAGCTCACAATGCAGTGACGAACTTTTTTGCGGTTTTTCTTGGTTATCCCATTCGAGTAACTCCGCGTCGTAATTTTGCCCGATATGTTTTTTTACAACTACTTCTTCTTACTCTTATTCTGCGCAACGCTTATCAAGGATCTCTTTATGATGCGTTTCGTATGGATTTATTCGTAAGAACACCTTTAGGACAAGATGATCTCATGAAATGGAATTACAAAATTTTGCTTGCTCCAGAGATGATCCCAACTTTCAGTATATTATTGCCCGAACACAGTGTTATCTCAGTTTATACAGATGGCTTTGAAAAGAGGCTTGAAATGTTGGAAAACCTAGTTGGACGATATGCATCAATTATTATACAAGACTGCTACATATATTATATGGAGAAAAACTTGAGAAATGGAACCGAACTAATGCTGTTGCCCGAAATAATAGGGAACTATCAGTTTGTATTAATGTTGTCAAAACACTCGATCTTTTTACCCGTTTTTAATAGAAAGATTAAGATGCTAATGTGCTCAGGGATAATGGCAAGATTAAGTAGTTACTATGCATCGAAAGAAAAGTTTTTAAAGGCATATATTGTACAACAATCGAAGAAGATAGCACTTAGCAATAAGCGCCTTTATGCACTGTATGCTATTTGTGCGGTAATGCTGGGAATATCGCTGGTAGTGTTTTGTTTGGAAATTCTTTCGGTCCATTTTGGAAAACTGCGACGGATTCTTATGTCAGTTTAAAAAATGCATAAATATACATATATACATAGGTAAGTTACTTGGCAAATTTTTTAGCCTTGACAAATGTTAAAAGAATAAAATAAAAACAAAAAGCGAATAAATTTTTTGATTTTCCTTTATTCAAAAATGTAAACGGCCTTATAACTTTTTTAACGTACTGTTTTCTAATATGCTACAGAGTTTGGAATGAATTTTTTTTTGACACCAAAATCCATACGTAGGAGCGAGTACGTGCGACCCAGCCATGCATTTGATTTTACTTGACGCAAGTACTGTCTAAAACAGGGGGGGCAAACTAATAGAAAAAAGTGTATGTCATGGGAATTGGCACTTAATAAGTCCCGCTATGTTTTTTTGTTTGATAATTTGCTGTGAAGTTAACGAATTACTAGTTTTCTAAAAAAAGAATATGAACTTTTTCAGAGAAAAACTGACAATTTTTTTTTTATCGTGCTATGTTTTCTATTTTTTTTAGTACAGCAAAATTGAAAACTTCACAATTTATTTACGACAAGTTAAAGACAAATTGTTAAGCATTTATACTTTTCAAGGGAATAATTTACTAGCTTTCTATGAATTTAACAATTAACCTAAAAAAAACATAGCACACCTAGTACGACAAAATTGAAGTGGTTTAGTGGTTTTTAGGCCATATCTCTGAATAGATATATGTAACCGTACCTGCCATATTAAATTAAATTTAAAAATCCAAAATGTAGGAAGTACCGTTATCTTCCATTGAATGTAGTACACCTGATTGCAATCAATAATTTGTACAAAAGCAACTAAAATGTCTAAAAAGTATTCAATACTTAAATTTTCAAAAATTGAAATCAAGACGATATTAACAAAAACTGTTCTCAAAGATCTCTTATTCCTACGAAACTGATCAAAAATATCAAATTCGGATTCAGAAAAACATAAAAGACAAAGCAAGCAAAAAATTAAACCTACACCGTAGCTTGTATCAAAGAAATTACAATTATACCTAGCACCTGATTACTTTGGCATTTTTGACTTTCCAAACAATCATAACTTTAGTTTTGCAACTTTAATTGTGTATAATAGAAAATCCAATTTTTATTCAAAGATATCTGTTCATCTGTCCACTCCCAAAACCAAGGAAAAAACTATCACTTCTAGTTGTGCAAATAGATTCTAGACCTTTTTCTACGTTAGCTCTAATACACCCCACACACATTTTGAATTCCCAAAAGTCGTGTATTTGAAAACTTACATATACATAATATTGATTCTCCCCTTTGTGAGGAGTCATAAGTCACAAGCTCTTGTGACTATTTCTTGTGAGGATTGTTGTGATCCGATAACATTTTGGTATTCTCCCCCTAATCGTCACAACAAAACTCACAACGAAACTCACCACAGCAAAGGTTAATTTTTTTGTGACTTTTGGAACAGCTGCTAATTAAAAACAAGAACAGATTTCCAAATTGAAAAATTAAACAAAAAAAAATTTTCAATAATGCAAGCATTAACATCAATTATATATTTTTAACAATAAAGTGAGTAAAAATACCTTAATTTATTTTTAGAAAAAGACTACAAAAAAACAACGGTGGAGTAGTTGGAGTATTTCGTTGTTTTTTGAGGGGATTACCTGCAGCTTTTGGCCAACAAAAATGACCCAACTGATCCACCGAACTTTATCAATGCCATCCCATGTAAAAATATTGATTCTAGAATGTAAAGTATTCTTAGGAGCCGTCTTAATAAATATCAAAACTCAAGTAATTTGTGAGTTGTGACCTGCCTAGAAGAAGATCACAATTTCGATAGTTTTTGTGACTCTCACAAGTTGTGACCGTGGGTGGGGGTGGGGGAGAATACGAAAAAGTTACAAAATCAATTTCACCACTAGTTGTGACTTGTGAGGTATCAGTGATGTTGGGGAAAATAGGGCTGTGAATTTACTTTTGTATAATATTTTTATTGTTTTTCACCAAATTCCTGGTAACTCTATGCCTTGATAACATTTCTGTAGGCAACTCATGTCAAAATAGCTAGTTTGTTAATACCATTACTATGAGATCAAAACTCAAAAAATTTGGAGATAAAAGTGAATGTAATTTTGAAATAATTTTTACCATAATAACAAAAAAAGGAGCAATGGGAGTAAAAAGTTAAATCAAAAAATTAACCTTATTTATACAGACAGCATGCAGTGAAATTGTGAAAGGTATAATTTTCCACCACGAGTCAGACCTATCCAGTCTAACAGTCCGCTAAATTAGAAGTAATTTCACTGAACTTTATTACTGTAGGTACAAATATGTGCATTTTCTTTTTTTTTATTATTTGGCCATAACCATTGTATATAAATTTGCATAGTACTATCATCAGCACGTTCCACACGCGTCGTCGGCCCCCAAGCAATCACATCACTTAGGTACTAATTTTTTGATTGCTGTTTCTGTTTATAAACAAGTGCGCCCTCAAACGACCACATCACGAAGCTGTGTGCTGATGAGAGTACTATAGATTTCATATGGAAATGCCATAACTTTATTTTACCATAGTTGTTTTTTTTTAATTCCATGCTAATAATTGCTGCATCTATAGAATATCAAAATCAATAGGTCTCATTCGTGGTGGATATGTATAAAATATCCACCACGAACGTCAATAAGTGCACAATCTGTTTTTTTTTTTGTCTCAGTTGGCTATAGCTTTTAACTCCCATTTTTTTTTTGGTTCCTTGGAAAAAATTACTCCATTTTTAAAGGAATTACCATCTCCTCGTGGTGGATATTTGGACCTATTTGTCCTATTTCTTATAAGCAAATAAAATGAAAGAGTTATTAAATTTATTCACCAACTTTGCTAGTAGTTAAAATAACCAAAGTAATCATACTAATTGAATAGTCTAAACATAAACTAGAAGATAAAGATATTGAAAGCCTTTGTAAATTAAGCGAAGCAAATGTCCTCAATTCAGTTATGTATATCTTTTATAGGTTACCGTCAATTCCCGAAATGATTGAATTCTGGAATTTATCGGTAAGCTTTAGAATTTTTCAGCGATATCACTTTTTTTGTAGAAGTGCTTTGCTTTGCCTGCTTCGCAGGTTCCAAAAATTTTAACTACATAGGTTTTCGGAGGCACTGTACCGCTGGCACAACGCCGTGGTTTCGCTTAGGATATGCTCAGTCGCCAGATAGGTGCAAACGTAAATAGATTTTTTTGATTAAAGGTACGTTGCCAAAGACGATTCGCGGTTTTACACACAAATTTGTCATTAAGGGCAGTATTTACCGAGCGCTGTTGAGTTCAATAGCCTCCTAACTCAAATTATCCTCCCTCATTAGGTCATGTAAAGGAAATTTGTATGACCTAATGAGGGAGAATATTTAGGATTAAAAGTCCCTTAAACTGAAGAGTGCTTGCTGACTACCAGCCTGAAAGTGCGAATAAAATTGTGAGAAAAAAATACTTTTAACTTTTACCTAGCGGTAAATTAAATTAATTGCCCTATTTCTGGAATTTACAGTAGCTTATATAATAAACCTGTAATGTAAACGTTCGCCGATTGTGTAAATATGCGACCATCAGCTCAAGTGAATAGATACTATTCAAACATTATATCATACTCAATTTCTAAGCAAATCGAATTAGACAAATTAGTTAACTCACTTATCAGCTTTCTATCTTTGATTAATACAAATTGCCATTTGGTATTCCATTCTAGATAGTCCTTCTTAGTTCAAAGGTAATGGCTAACGGAAAATGTCTGCTCTTCTTGTGGCTAATAACCCTCAGAACAAACCATTGTACTCTTTGGCAGGAAAATGTCACTTTATCGGAAGTAGCACTTTTTATAGCTCGCGAACATCTAAGCAACTTTACTTCGACTGTTGTAATAGCCAAAAATAGTATAACAGCTGAATCAGCAAACGAAAATACCCATCTCATGGAATATATTCTTCAACATCTAGATGGAAAGATTTCAGTTCAATTATACCTTCGAGATTACGTGGGCCCACCATTGGAGTATTATATTTTCATTGTGGACTCCTCCAAAGCGTTCAAGTAAGATTTTATCTAAACATAAAATAATCGTTTGTTGAACTTCCTTTCTTATTTTTTTCAAGGCAACTACTACTTAACTTTGATGACAACTCCTATGAAAGACAATTTCGATTTTTAATTGTTCTAACAAAAAATACATCAAATTTCAAAGATCTCCTAGAAGAAATTTTTAAGCTCTGCTTCCACTTCCATGTAATTGATGTTAATATCGTAACAGAAAATCCCAAAAATGGTGTTTGTATGTTCACCTACCTTATGTATTCAGAAAATATTTGTCTTCGTTCCATCCCAGATCTTTTATGCTGCTTCAATAAAGACTTAAAAATTCCTCAACAAATTTTTCCCGAGAAGCTGAGAAACTTTCACGAATGTCCAATTAGAGTAGCAGGGCGCATTTTCCCACCGTTTTTGAATTTTATTGGGAATAGAAGTGATCCCAAACCGGTTGGAGCATGGGATAATCTTTTTGGTATTGAAGGAACTTTGTTGAAATATCTAGCAAAGATGTTAAATTTCACGATTGATCTACAACCGTTTTCCGATGAGCGTATCTTTATTCGGGAGAATAAAACTTATGGAATATTTTCTCAGGTAGTTTAGTTTATTAAATTGAACGTATTATATTTTAATTTCGTTTATATTGAACCATTTTTAAATTACTTCTTTACAGTTAAAAGACCACAAAGTAGACCTTGCAGTTGGAGCTTTTGTTGACTCAAATTCAGTTCGATGGATATTTTCACCAACAACATCATATCACAATTCTTTTTTCATGTATGTGGTTCGTGGAAAAAGATTCATAAGCTCCCTGAGTTGCCTTTTTAAGCCATTTTCCGATGAAGTGTGGCATTTGGTTGGTGCATTTTTTCTCCTAAATGTAATATTTATATTGGTTTTAAAAAAAATCCAGCTTCAAGTTCAACAATTTATCCTTGGCGAAGAAACCCATGATGCAGTGACGAACTTTTTTGCGGTTTTTCTTGGTTATCCCATTCGAGTAACTCCGCGTCGTAATTTTGCCCGATATATTTTCTTACAACTACTTCTTCTTACTCTTGTTCTGCGCAATGCTTATCAAGGCTCCCTTTATGATGCATTTCGTATGGATTTATTTGCAAACTTACCTTCAGGACAAGACGATCTCATCAAGTGGAACTACACAATTTTGCTTCCTCCAGAATCCATCCCAACTTTTGATATAATGTTTCCCGAAAACAGTGTTATCACAGTTAATACAGATGGCTATGAGGATAGGCTTAAAATGTTGGAACGCCAAGATGGACGATATGCAACAATTGCTACACAAGATAGCTACGTTGATTATATGGAGAGAAACCTGAGAAATGGAAGCGGACTAATGTTGTTGCCTGAAATAATACTGAACTATCAGTTTGTATTGGTGTTGACAAAACACTCGATCTTTTTATCCGTTTTCAATAAAGAGATTAAGATGTTGATTTCTTCAGGAATAATGGAAAGATTAAGTAATTATTATTTATCGAAGGAGAAGCTATTAAAGGTATACATTGCACAACAATCAAAGAAGATAGCACTTAGCAATAAGCGCCTTTATGCACTGTATGGTATTTGTGCGGTAATGCTGGGAATATCGCTGGTGGTGTTTTGTTTGGAAATTCTTTCGGTGCATTTTGGAACACTGCGACGGCTTTTTTGTGAGTTTTAAAAATGCATTAAAATATAATGTAGATTAAGAAAAAATATGTTTTGTGTTCTTTTTTTGGATTGCGAAAACCAACTACATGCAAATTTTTTCATTCGTGAAATAAATTTTAAAAAATGGTCGAAAACGTACAAATTTTCGGTTTCGTATAGAGAATATGTTGCTGAAAATGAATTCTCCGCCCCTAAAACCTAATATTAGATACGAAAAATCTTGTTCTCCTGCAAAAAGTAAATTTGTACATTGTACAATTGTTTTGTGATTGTCAGTTTAACCGGCGGCGGCCATTTTGAAACAAAAGTAACTTCTTGTGGTCCGATTTTGGTAAACCCTTTTTCACAAAGACAATAGGTACTTAACCTATTCTTAGAGTTTGTCTTACATTTGGCTTTACTTTTTGGCCATTTATATTTTTTATATTTTCATAAACTTTTTTCTACATCCTCTCATTGAAAGCATTATGATTGAATGCTAATCGGATTACTTATACTTAGTCGACAACATACATTGATTAAAACCTTCTTTCGTTAAGCAATTATTATTATTTAATTGATATGAACATAAATAATTAATTTAATTAATTAATTAAAAACCATCAACACAGGTATCCTGAGAAATTATTCAGGAACGTATTTAGATAGCAATTAAATTAACCGTAGTCAATCACCTCTCTTCGATCTAAGAGTAATTTATTTGGAAATTATGTTTACCACAAGACTGTTAACAATTATTTAGTTTATTTAAAATGGTTAATGTTAGAAGATGTCTCTTCATATATTTCCTTTCTTGTATTCAAAATATGAAAGCTACGGAATTATTCGATAGTGAAAGCATAGAATTAGCTGAAATTACATTGTACATTACTCGGAAGCATCTGAAAAAATTTACATCAACTCTTGTGGTGGCAGAAAAAAGTATTTCACCAGAAACGGCTAATACGAATTTAAATCTATTGGAATATTTTTTGCAAAATTCAAAAGAAAATATATCAATTCAATTGCAATTTCAATCGAAAAATAAACAACCATGGGAATATTACATTTTGATTGTGGACTCAATTGAAGCATTCAGGTAAAAACAGAATTCCTTTTATAAATAATAATACTAATTAAATATATTAGGTACACAAAGATTACAAAAATTATATAGGTACACCACTAAAAACCTAAGGTCTCTTAACGAACAATAAACTTGGAACGTCGTCGTTATAGGAAACTAATTAAAAATAATTTTGTAAATAATAACTATAATTTAAAAATCTGTAGAAAATTAATTTGAAAAAGTAAAATAGAGTTGCCAACTTTTCACAAAATTTATTTAGAAAAGTTGATTTGCTTGGAGAACAGTTTGCTGATGTAAATTTTCTACGCTTATGTGACACATATGTGGGCAAGTTCAAGATAGAAATCTACTAAATATATAGTTTCTGGTTTAGCTCAGGTCTCTGATTTGTCTACGAAGCTATTTCCCTTCTTCACTAACAATCATTTGTGTTTTCAAAGCATCTATCTACATAATAGGGGTATTCATGCAACGGTGGAAAACTCGGATAAACGCAGAAACCAGATAATTTTATCTCCGCTGAAACGAGCTGTCAAAATTTGTATGGGAAAAAAATTCTGCAAACCAGATAATTTTATCTCACAAAATTGATGCAGAAAGTGAAGAAATAAACCTCATAAAGTTTCGAGAAGTAATTTGTGACGTTTAGTTGTGACAGCTGATTATTTCTCACATTTATGCAAGAATTTTTATGGGGTGCTCATGCAAACGTAAAGCGGAAAATTATCATGTCGATTACAGAATACGCAAAACTCGATCCGCAATGATTCACAGTGTAGTGTTCTCTTTTCTTCTCACGATAAATGAATAGGGTGGGAAACAGAGCTCTTACTGCGGATCGAGTTTTGCGGATTCTGTAATCGACATGTATATCTTTCTGCAAAACGGAAAATTATCTCGTTGCATGAATACCCTTAATATCTGGTAAGCCTCAGGGTTCTGTTTTGTTTCTTGAATCTATTTCCAACCCACAATCTTTTGTGTTTCCAAGGTAGTTGAAATTATTTCCAACTAAGTCACATACGCACAAGTCCCAAACACACTAAATACATAATTTCTGGTGTACCTCAGGGCTACGTTTTATCTACCATTATTTTTCTGTCTATTTGTCTGTCTATTTAAACACATTTTTTTTCTTATTTCTAGAATTATCTGCAGCTTATTTCAAACAACCTTCTATGATCGTCATTTTTATTTTCTCATCATCTTGACCAAATTCACAAACGACTTTAAAAAAGTCATTGAAGATATATTTGTGCTTTGTTATCAATTAAATGTAATCGATGTCATTATTGTTCTAAAGCATCCAACCAATGGCATTTGTTTGTTTACCTATATTCTATACTCGAAGACGGCTTGTCGTACGGTGCAGCCTATTCTATATTTACAACTCAACCGAGACTATGAAAATCTAAAAATCGTTTTTCCTGAAAAACTCAACAATTTCTACGGATGTCCAATTAATGTGTCTGGTAGAAAGTTGGGACCATTTTTAGATCTAGTAGGAAATAAAAGTAATCCACAACCTGTTGGATTGTGGGAAAATCTTTCGGGTGTTGAAGGATTGCTGATAAAAGAACTTGCGTCAACGTTAAATTTCAAGCTGCAATTATTGCCGTTTCCTGAAGATAGAAGTTACGTTGACAATTTAACACATTTTCATGGATCTTTTCTAGAGGTAACTATAAAGTAAGAATTTTTTTTGTAATTTTACAATAAAACGTTCCCTTACAGTTGAAAAATGGAAAAGCAGATATTGCGATTGGAGGATTTAGCGTTTCTGATTCTAGTCGGAAGTTTTTTTCGCAGTCTAAAGTTTATCATTCATCTCCATTTGTCTATGTAGTTCATGGGAAAGAAATGAGTTCCATGGGGCGTTTGGCAAAACCGTTTAGCAATCAAGTTTGGTTGATCCTGCTAGCAGTCTTGATGATTGGCTTTCTGTTTACTATAATCCTACGTTTTTTGAAACAAACAACTCGTCAATATATCTACGGAGATGATAATGAGGCTCCAACGTTAAACTTCGTTGCAATAATTCTGGGTTATTCAGTGAACCGCACTCCATCAGCAAATCGGAACTTCGCTCGATACGCCCTGCTGTTATTGCTTCTTCTAACACTAGTCATTCGCAACGCATATCAGGGATCTTTGTACGACGCAATTCGTAGAGATGGATTTCTCAAAATTCCATCGGGTTACGAAGAGATTGTCAAATGGAATTATAAAATCTTGATTTCTCCAGAAGTAGAGCAATTGAAAGCCTATTCCAAAAAAATCACAATTACCATTCCATCTGGTGGATATCTTGAAAGGATTAAGATTTTAGAAAACATCGAAGGAAGATATGCTTCGGCAATTCTTCGAGAAAGTTTTATCGATTATATGAAGAAGAATAATTGGAAACAGAATAATTTGTTTATGAATCACGAAGTTATTATCATGTATCATTTTGTTATGTTCTTTCCCAAGAATTCGATATATTTAGCTGCATTCAATGAGAAGTTGAGAATTTTGAATTCAGTAGGAATAACGGATAAGTTGAAATTCAATTTGACTACACAAGCGGCTCTGCGAAGTAGCACAAGGCGACAACCACCAAAGGAAGCTCTTGGTAATGGACGTTTGAGAGCTATGTATGATATTTATATTTGTATGAACATTGTGGCGATTGTTGTGTTTTGCTTGGAATTGGTTGCGGTTCGGTTTAAAGAGCTGCATCAAGTGTTTCAGTGGATTGGGTAAAAAGAGGGATTTTATATTATTGCATTTGTAGGTTTAGGTGCACCAATATTTAACAGGCTTTTAAATTTTTAAACGGCGTATTTTGCATAGAACAAATGCCATTTTAAGACTTCTTAAAAAGCGTTCGGTGCAACCGGCCATTAATTTCTTAAATTAGAGATAAATGAGTACGTTTTCATTGAAAGTTAGCTGTTTTATGACTGAACAGACGGCTTTATGCAATAATCCAAACTCTTAACAAAATAATGATGCTGTAGCTTTATAAATTAAAATGTACACCTGGTAAAATAAAATATTTACTGGTGTGATATTTTACTCGCTTGTCAAAGGTATTTCCATTATGATATTTTTCTATATTTCTATATTTTTCTACACTAGTCAATAAAGTTTTTGTTGCTCATTCCTCCAACTTATTGTTCTAAAAACCCGTTTTTAAATTAAATTAAAAACAAATGAACATAATTTACATGCCTTTTTCCAGAATCGAATTTTTTTGGAACGTTTTGGTATTTTGTATAGGTACAGTTCCTTTGTAAGTAGGTATAGCCACACTCTGTAATAAATCATTTTATAGAAAATTGAAAGTGGGAACGAAACTTTGTGGTTTTTATTTTAGATATTGCCTTCAGTGATATAATAGATATTGCCTCACTTGAACAAAAAATTGAAGAAAAAATTAAAAGATCTGCAATATTATGGCGAATAATCAATGTTGCTTACTATTCGATTCAATTTTATGCGATATTCGGGATTTATTGCTGTAAGGGGTTTCGTTTTGGACAGTTTTTCGTATTTTTAAAAACTTATGCAAAGCACTATAGGTAGCAGGTATTCATGCAACTGCGGAAAACCCAGGTAAAAGGCGAGTTATAGCGAACAGGAAAATGGATCAGGAAAATTTTTCTGATTGAACAAAGGTTTTTTGATAAAAATGCATTTATTTGTTTTCCTGATGAACTTGCATCAGGAAAATAAACAAATGCTTTTTTATCAAAAATCCTACGTTCAATAAATTTTTTTTTTACATAGTGCATTAAAATTGTCATTTGTCATCGATTACTTCAGCTTATGTGTTTCAAATCGATCGAGAACTTACTAAATAATCCATCAGAAAAATTTTCCTGATCCATTTTCCTGTTCGCTATAACTCGCCCCTAAGCCTGATAAATAAGCGAGATAAATTTATCTTGGCAGAAATTAACTGTCAAGATTTGTATAGGCAAGTTGTGCGTCTGCAAAATTGAACTAGAGGTAATATCGTTTATAATTATTTCGAAATAATTATTCCAAATTCTTATTTCCAAATTCAATTTCAACCAAATTGGCACGAAATTCCTTCGGAAATTAGATGAACGCATTTAGGACTATTATTTCGGAAAATATATCGTCAATCTTTAGACCTTTGCATTGTATATAGAACCTATAGTACTATCATCAAGATGGTTTTTGTGTTGTGTGGTGTGGTCGTTTGAGGGCGCACTTGTTTATAAATAGAAACAGCAACCAAAAAATTAGTAAGTGATGTGATCGCTTGAGGGCCGACGTGTGGAACGTGCTGATGATAGTACTATGCAAATTTGTATACAATGGACCTTTGAGAAATTCGGAGCAAATTTCACATAACCAAACACACCTGTTAAATAAAATTTTCAAGAACTACTTTGTATTTAAATATCCCAACCACGACGCGAAGTGAACAGAACTAAAATACCACCACGCACCGGCGGCTGCATTAATATAAAAGGAAACAGTGTTAGCACACATAACGCGTATTTCACCTACTTACTTACAGATGTCACTCTCAATTCGCCTTGCCATGAACTTTTTTCGCCAATGCACTATACACTCATCTCGCTCAGCCACACAAAAATGAACCTACATCAACTTCTCTCAACAAAAAAAATACCTTCAATCAAAAAAATATTACTACACTACACACACACAAAAAAGAAATGACACTTGACATTGCGGCGAAAATAATCCTCAAAATGGCACCAGTTAGTTGAGTTCATTCATTGCTGTCAAAAAATTCTTACTTTTAAAATCAAATGAATACAAATAGCAATTTTCTAAGAAAAAAACTTACCTGCCTACATACACTTGCAGCCTCACACACAATCGCTATTTATAACTAAACAAAATAAAAACACAAAAAAAAAAAGAAAGAAAGTAAATCAAATAAATCAAAACAAAAAAATAAAAACCAAACTGACTTTGTCTTCTACATAAATATACATAATTGTTAAAGAATCAATTTAAAAAGTATACTTGTGAAACTGAGATGAGAAAGTGCAAAAAATCAAAAAATATAGAAAAAGACAAGTTACAGATTATTAAAAAGTGCGCTAGAAAATGATGACGGAACTTTGTATTGCCTCGAAGGTTCATTTCAAATTATATACTTATTAATTCCCTTGTCTTTACCCTAACATTGACGACCTTCGGTTTTAGTGTTTTTTTTTTTGTTGTTCATAATAAACTCAGAAATATGTACGTACATACATACATTTATCTACAAACTACTCTTGT
The DNA here is from genome assembly GCA_958431115.1 of Syrphus vitripennis. NCBI lineage: Eukaryota > Metazoa > Arthropoda > Insecta > Diptera > Syrphidae > Syrphus > Syrphus vitripennis. Next base: position 93,466,788 of record OY288110.1, read on the forward strand.
CCGGTATACAATTTGACTTGAATTTTTGCTCCCTGTGAATTGTGATATGTCGAGTGATTTTCTTTTTCCTACACCCAGATATAATTTTAAGGAAAAAAACAGAGCGGCGCGTCCGCAGTTGACCGAAATATAGATTTGTCGGCTTGTGTTCGCATGTTCGGGACTCCAAATCCAAAGATTATAAAATTTACAAAACGATGGCCTTGAAACAAAAACAAATGTCAACAATTAAAACGACCTAGGGCCTTGCGGCGAAAGGGGCTGCGAAATAGTAGTGTAGTGACAGATAGCAGATAGAGAGATAACTTTAAAACGCAGTAAAATTAATTCCGTGTCTGGCTCTCGTTGTATTAACAAAATCCAATAAAACAAGAAAAAAGAATTGACATTTGGTGTAACACTATCAAAACGTCAAACTTTCTTTTTTTTTTGTAACTAGCTACTCGAATTTAATTGCCGCATAATATTCCAACAACAAAATAAACACCACGGAAATAAGTTTAATTTTTTTTTTGTTGTAGTTTCTGTTTTGTATTTCTATACATTTATTGTGTAGATATGTACAGGCCTTTAGGTTTTTATAGTTTGCAAGCAAAGTGAAGTGAGTTGTTTTGTGTGACGTGACGTGTGTTTGTGGTGTCTCTATGGCTCTGTCCTTATATAATTTATTTTTATTTTAATATGTTTTTAGCCGATAATAATAAATAATTGACGAAGCTATAATTAAATCGTAGTTTAATGCGCCATATAGTGCAAACCTAAACACCTGATCCAGCCAGACAACCAGTGTTGTGATTTGTGAAACAAGTGCCAATACGAATACTGCCCCGCCACGCCAGAGTTCCAAGCGGTAAAAGCAGACAGTAGAAAAAAAAATAATAAAAAGTTTGGTTCTTCGATTCCAACAACAAAAACAAGGGCAAAAGTTAAATAAATCAACAAAAATAATAATAACAACAACAACACAAACTGTCAAGGTTAGTGGGTAAGTTGTAGTTGTAACTTATTAGTTTTATAGAGATATCTATACAGAGAAGCATAAACATAAGCAGTTTGCTCTTTCTTACATATGCACATTAAAGCAGCGGTGTTTTTTGTTCGTTTATTTGTTGAGTGAAAAGCCAAAGTATAGAAGTGCTCTGTTGTTATGTTCTAAGTTTTAAAATTAATAAGTTTTTTTTTTTGTTCGTTTCGTATTGATTTGGGGTGTGTACACTCTTTACTCTGTTTAGTGGCTGTCATTTTGTTGGTGTTTCTTGTTAGATAAAAGTCAGTCTCAAATTGAGCTTCTTTTTTTTGGGATGTTGTGTATATGTTGGTATTATGTAGGTATATGTCAATCACGTAACTGACCTGTCTCTTTACTTTTTTTATTGCTTTCGGATTGGGTTAGGAAGGGTCACGAAAAATATGTTTAAGGAAAATATTTTATTTAGACACCAACCTATTAGTTAAATTACATATTTTTTTTTTAATCGGGGATAGCAAAGGTCGAGAAACTGAAATTTTTGCTTTTCAATGCAGTAGAAATAAAGGGTCCGCCATCTAACGTTTTTTTTTCAACTAGTGCTTAGTTCGTGAATGGTAACACTTAGCTCATGTCTGATTTGACAGATAATTAGTTTTATCCTTCCACTGAACGAATATGGTTGCGTATACGCTTGAACAACGCTGGCTAAGTGCCAAGTGGGCCTGCGATCGACTTAGAGAAGATGCCGTTTTTGCCAAAATATTCATCTTTTCAGATGAAGCTCATTTTGATCTTGGCGGGTATGTAAACAAGCAAAATTGTCGCATTTGGTGCACAGAAAACCCGCACGCATACATTGAAAAGCCGATACACCCAAAACGAGTCACTGTTTGGTGCAGATTTTGGTCCAGAGGCATAATTGGGCCATTTTTCTTCGAAAATGAGCAAGGAGTAGCCGTTACAGTCAATGCGATTTGACACCGTCAGAGAGAGCCAGAGACAATTGACGCTTTAAAGGACAATATTCATGAAGCCATTGGTGAATCATCAATCGATAATGTTTAAATTAAAAATTGGACCGATCGTGTAGGCTACTGCATGGCCAGCCGAGGCAGCCATTTGAATGAAATTATTTTCCATTATTAACCGGAAGGATTGTACTTTCAAATAAAAAAAGAAATTTAAGAAAATATTCAGTAATTTTTTTTCGAATAAAAAATTGACTTTCAATGGAAGTGGAAAACATGTAGAATGTGTCAACGAGGATGAGGATAACCTAAAAGAGCATATGTATGTACATATACAAAAAAAAATTAAAAAAAAGAAACATGACACTGAAATTCAAAATTTCTTGGAACAGATATTTTATCAGCAAAGACGTAGCGTATAATATGGGACAATTGCCTAAATAATTTTGTATGCAAGAACAACGTCATTTTCTGTATTCATGAAAATCCAAAAGAATTTTCCTTTATTCCGTGGCAGTGTTAAAGCGTCGTGTATTATTGCCTTTTGACCTCAGCCAGTTCAAAGTTTTCAGTTTGGCTTTTCTTCTCCATACTCTTTGAAACCTCATACCTGGCAGCAATCTTGCAGTATCTCCGAAAAGACTTATCATTAAATGGCATCTTTTTGATATTTTCCACGAACAGCTTACTTCTTTTCCTGATTCTTTCAGCTTGTTTTGAAGGTACGAGTTGAAAGTCAGCCTTGGTGTGTGTTCTACCCCAATATAGCGATATTTTTTGACAACTTCAATAGGACATTATTTTATATCCCTGGATTATCCACTGATATAAAATGATATAAAAAATCTCTGTATATATTTATGTATATATTCATATATATATATTGCCTTTCGACGAAACAGAAGCATGTGAGAAAAACTCGGGAGATAGGTCTTTATTTACCATTTGGTCAGATTCAATGATTTAATTTAGCGGATACTCGTATATTCCACGTTTAGAATCTTTCCATTTGAGTTTCGGAAGCAAACTTAAACTAAGAACGGTTAGTAAACCGTAGCCCTAACTGTCTCTACTAAACCATACTTAAATCTAATGTAAGTCGACCAGAAGCCAATCCAATTGTTTCTAATTCCGAGAGGATCCACCAAAATAAGGTTTATTAGAAGCATGTGATTAGAGTAAGTTTGAAGATCTATTTTGAAGTCAACTACATATTTAATATACAAACCATTTCTTCACTCCACTTTATAGAAACAGAATAACTGATTTACCCTTAGGTCTGTCACAACGGACTGTTTGTCGTTCCTTTCTTCATAACTTCTAGGAAGATTGATGAAGATGCTTAGTTTTTGTTGGCAAAAATAGATATTTTGCAAAGCGAATGCAAATCTTAAGTTAAACATAAACATTTGTTGAAATTTGTCAAAGATCATAAAATTAAATTTCAAAACAGTTTTTTATTTATGTAGGTATAAAAATATACGTAGGTTTGTGCAAACTCTATAGAGACTCCGAAACCGCTTGACCGATTTACATGAAAGTTGGTACAGAAATGTATTTTTCATAGAAAAGTTTTATGTATATCAATTGATCTGATAGATGGCACCGGAATCGAGTTAATAACGAATTTTACCTTGGCGTGGCGCTGTGGTCTTCTTTATTAATGAAGCAAAATGTTTAAATAAAAAACATAAAATTTAAACACGAGGGGGTGCTGTCGTCTATTTTTATCAATAGTGCCTCCAATTTCATTGAAATAAGAACAATTTTCAAAAAAAAATATCAAAAAATAATAGTCATTCTACGTTTTGAAAATCTAGAAATCCATTCTTAAATTTTATTTTTAAATAAAGTTTAAGGATTGAGTAGTTTTTGAAAAAGTCAATTTTAAAGTAATTAATTTTAGTAATTTTTTTTAATTATTGTTTTAAGTGAAAAGAATAGACCCGTCCTCCAAAAACATTTTTTTTTTCATGTGTATGTCCTATGGTTGTACGCCTGTCATAGAAATAAATTATGAGACAAATATTTTTCGGTATTATTTGTTATTGTTTGTGTTCGAATAACAATTAGAAAAATAAGATGATTCGAAGAGGTCACATGGCAAAATCATTAAAAACTGTAGATTATGTTTTGCGGAAAAATTCACCCGCGATATCAGGCTATTTTTATTTTTGTAAACAATCAGCCATAAAATTAAGGCGTGGTAACATAAGAAGTCTAGAAAATAATCTTAATAAGGCTTCCCTTTCTAACTATCACTATCATATTTTTTTTTTAAGTTTTATTGTTATTCTTTCATCAATTTCACACCCCGCATAGAAAAACATTATTCGATATTATAAATGTGCAGAGAATAAGGAAGCTTGTTAGCATTATTGCTGTGTTCTATAGAAAATCAGCTTAAGCCTATTTAAGGGGGTATTCATATTTATTTACTCATCGATAAGGAATCGAATGGTCGACATAAAAATATGTTTACAAAAAATCAAAACAGAAAAAAAAAATATATGTATGATATGTACATTGTACATACTCGTATCTACCGGGAGTTAGGGGTGGAGATGAGGAAATTTGAAAAAAAATTGTTAAAATTTCAAAAGTGACAGTTTATTAAATGATTTAATGTATTCATTGGAAGACTCCGACCTCGAAATTCATCCCATGACTAATCTAGGTAAGACTTGTTGTTGTTGTTTTCACGTGAAAAATATAAGACGATGACAGTGGAAATACAATAAACACGGGTATTGAAAAAATACAAAGAAAAGTATTTTAAATCACACCTAGGGTTTACACATACTATTTCACAATGTATATGAACATTAAAACTGTCAAACCACCGCATAAGCCTGATTACCAAATTTTTTTTAATTAAAAAATCCATAATTTTATCATCAAATTGAATTCGTTAATCAATGATTTGTGCAATTCACCAATTTGTTCGCAGTATAGGTTAAGTCTGATATACAACTTTTAAGGGTTCTGATTGTTAAAAGCCGTTATCGACCGACTTTAAATCCGTTAACATATGCAAACTATATTTTTTAAGCAATGGACTTATTTTTAGCAAAGAACTTATTATTTTTGGTGTGTTTCATAGATATAGCTAAAATTAAGCAATCGATATTTTAAAACAAAAGAAATACAAAATTACAGATAGGGACACCATGAGAATATATGAATTTCCATACAAACTATCGATAATATGTTTGTAAATATCGCCGTTAAAAAAACCTTTTCCCTGCTGAAAAAGTGTTACCGATATAATCGAAATATTAATAAATGAATTCATTATTTAAAGAGATTAATCATAGAAATATCAAACATTTCAATCAACGATTATGTAAAGTTTTAAATAATCGATATTTCTTATCGATAATCATCATCATCATCGGCTCGACAACCGGGGTCCGGTCCTGGCCTCCTTCAACAAGTCTCTCCACCTATCCCGGTATAGCATGGTCTACCACGCTGCCGTCTACCATATATTCCGAGCAGGTTCCTCTTCACTCATGCGAGCTAGGTGCCCTGGCCACCGGAGTCTAATTTTTGTCACAATGTCTGCTTTAAGGTAGATTGCGTACAGTTCATGATTGTACCATCTCCGGAATCGTCCTTCCTCACATATGGGGACAACAATTCTCCTTAAGACTTTTCTCTCGAACGCGGCTAAGAGGTCGGAGTGTCTTTTGCTAAGCACCCAAGTCTCGGATCCATACGTGAGTACTGGCAGGACCATGGTCCGGCACAGCAGCAGTTTTGAAGTTATGGTGAGATTTCTGGATTTAAAGAGCTTTGACAGACTATAGTAGGCTCTGTTGGAATTGAGCAGCCGCCCGCGTATTTCTTCTTCTATATTATTATCGGCTGCTACTATTGACCTAAGATATTTGCAGGATTGCACCAATTCAAATTCGTGCTCCGCTAACTTGATTGTTTGACCAACTGTTCAACTTATCGATTAAACATAGTTTTAAATAATCGAAATTTGAAAGCATACAATTTTAAAGAAAAATTAAAAAAAAATATATATATTTTGAAGACAAAAATTCAAGTTTTTTTTCCCAAAATTTCGAGATTAAAAATTAATTTTCAAAAAAACTGTTTGCTTAAAAACCATGATTCAAAAGGCAGAATAAATCATGGAGTTATAAAATTGCTCTTCCCATCTAAACGGAACCCCCTCCCAAGCAAATTTTTTCTTATTTTAATAACGCCTACACACCCTATAGCCTTTTGGCACAACACCTTTTGCAAATCACCCTGTAAATAAAATGTATCTATACCACGCCTTATGCGGCACGCTTTGACATATAAGCTTTGAATAATCTCAATGAAGTAACCACATGCTACCACCTGTTGTGATAATTCCCATTTATGATATTTGTGCAACAACACGGTGATGTACTCCCTCATCCTCTGCTCATATAATATCTCATAATCAGGAATCACTTGTTCTTTGAATGGTTGACTCTGATTATCCTTATCCTTATCGTCTTCGTCATCGCTCTGCTGGTGTGCAAAAAGCAAACACCGCACCCAGCTTGACATTGTCCTCACATTAACTTTATTTTTCTTCATTCAATCAGGTCATGGCATGAACTCTTCATTCGTTTTCTTTTTCTGATATTTATATGAAGCCTACGCTACAAACGCATGACGTTTGTCTATTTTATGAATATAAAAAAAAAAAAAAAATGTGCAACAATACCAAACTCTGTTGGTAGCGCAACCGAACGGAGGCGGAGGAGTCGAGTACTAATTCAATTAATAAGTATTTTTTTTTTGCGTGTTGTGATTGTGCAAATTCAGTACGATTTATAAAGAATCGTCAATATCTTTGGAACAAACTCAGCCAGCAGGGAGTCAATGTAGTTAGTGGTAATGGGCTTCAATTGGCTTTATTATATTTTCTCTTTGGAAAATGTGAATATTTTTAGTGATTTTAGCGAGAACAATTTGAATGGTATCTTATAATGTAAGGCAAAACAATTTCCAAAAATAGAATTTTGTTTGTGAACAAAGTAAGACCATTTTAATTCACTTTTAGAAAAGAACATCTAATTTGTTTTTGTTTGTCTTTTATGAGTGAATATCGGTAGAGCATAAATCAACAATTTAATTATTTTGAATAATGTATTTTTGTGTGTTGCTCTGTGATGTTATCACGGAAAAAAGGGAACCATAAAAGAAGATGGTCTTATCAAAACAAAAGAGAAAATATATTATTGACCTTTCTATAAGGTAACAATATGCCTATATTTTTAAGAAGAAATCTTATTGTCAGCTGCTTATTTTTTTAAGGGCTGCCAAACGAGACTAGCAGTTATGAAAGGTAGAACAATAATCGTCGAAGGTCAGCTAAAGTGTTCGAAGGAATTTATATGACGCGTCCAAAATTGCGATTGGGTGCCTTTTGTTAGGCTTCGATAACTTTCTCTATCGATATCAAGAGCGCTCATCGACCGCTCCTTCGAAAGTGATTTGACAGATATGTAGATACAAAAATCAAAATGGTGGAAGCATATAATATGGCTGACGTCTCCATTTGAGTGTTCGGAAAGCTAATTTTCTTTCGGTTTTGACATTAGCTTCCTACCACGTCTGACTATTATAGCTCTACCTTAACTCCTAGCCATCCGAAAAAAAACGTATTTTTTGGACCGAGACTTAACGAAAGTAAACTGACAGCTAGCAAACAGAAATCAAAATGGTGGGTGGCATTATCTAGCTCAGCTTCCACCGATTATAGTTCTACCTTAAACTAAAATGCCAGTTTCCGTTAGATAAATTTTAAAAGCAAGCGAGATTAACACAAGAGGCGCTGGAGTCGAATTATTAAAAATTTTACACTTACAAAGAAAAAAAGACTTATATTCACAATGCGTATTTAGTATGAAAAAAGAAAATCACGAAATATGGACCCGATAGGTGGCGGGGTGGTCAAGTTATAAATAAAGCAAAATAAAGTAAAAAAAAAACAAAATTATACTAGCTTTTCTCCTTAAATCAAATTTAACGGATGACCTACAGGAAAAGGCAGAACATCTGCCGGGGCAGCTAGTTTATTACATATTATCCATTATTTAACTGTGTTTGTTAACTTTTATTTAAATATTAGACTAATTTTGCATTGGCAAATCATTTTTTTTTATCTACAATAAAAGTTTGAACATTGTACTTAATGGTCTATAAATAATTTTGTGCTATTTTATCAGTTACTATTCGTCTTTTGTTTTTTTATTTTTATCAAGACACAACGATAAGATTAAAATTGTCTTCCTTCCGGATTCTATTTTTGAATCTCTTGTTTTTAATTGAAAAGTTTTTTTGTTAATAGATAGATTATTGTTTGGTTTGTGTGTTTTTTTTTTACTTGAGATTTTTTTTTTACTGTAGTTTGTTTTCCACTAAATAAAATCATTTCGAGCATTATAGATTGACATTGGTTCGACTCAAATTAACACTCATACATATGTAGATTTATTTTATAGGTCTTGGAGATTAAATACAAAAAAAAATACATTGATATGTTTTTAAACTCAATTTTAAAAACTTCTAAAATTAAATTTTTTCAAAACTTTAGTTTTTGAAAAAGCTGTTAAAATTAACTGCAAAATCAATTTATATAAAAAAACTAATTCCTTTTTTTTTTTATTTCCAGCACACATATAAAAAGCGATGTAACTCTTGCCTTCAAAAAAATACTGTAACAAACAACATTATAACCTAAAAGAAGCTAAGTCGAATAAGTGCAATACCTAAAAATTTCGAAATATTATAAAAGTTTATATTCTTACAATTAAACCTCTAAGACTACCAAAAATTTTAACTTAGCTCATATAAAATATGTACCATTTGAAAATTCCAAAAGTGGTCCTTTAAATAAATATATAGATATATTTTATTAAAAAAAAAAAAACACACAAAATGAATACCCACATAAAAAAACAAAACATAATAATAATCAAACAGATTAAACGAGAGCTACTGCCAAATCAAATAATAAATACAATCAAATGTGAAAATAATCCCGATGGTAGCCCAAATCGAGTGATAGTGACGACAACGTCAGCTGCTCGGCCAGCGATACCGCCGGCGGTATCGCCAAGTACTTCAACACGGCCGCCACAGCAGCTGATAGAAATTCATACATCACCAACTGGTACGACAACAACAACAAAACTACCTCACATTGTGACTGGTGGTGCGACTCCTAGTTCGACAGTTGCGGCAACAGCTGTTAGATCTTTAGCAGTTTTGACACATGTTTCAAATACAGCAGCAAGTGAAACAGCAATATCCCCGGTGCTGTCAACAAAATCATCGTGCACATCGGATGCAGAAACATCTACGGATATGCTGGCTAATGTATCAGACTATTCGGACAACCAAAGTGACGATAAACTTTTAAAGTGAGTACCTTTAAATTATTTTCTTTTAAAATCTCAAATTTTATTTTTTTTTGTTGTGAAATTTGAAATTACAAAAAAATTGAAAGCAATGGAACAAAAACGGTATATCAAAGGTATACCAACAGTAAACAAATGCGTATTCCCTTAACTGTACGACTACTATGTAAATGGTGTTTATAAGAATGTTTTAAGATAAAAGTCGATCTAGGGAGGGCGGCGTAATACTCTGGATCAATAAGGTATAAGTTCTCTTTTTATATCAAGATATATACGATTGTTTTTCAAAAGCTAAAAATCTTTATAATGGACAATTTTTTGGAAAAATATTTTTCAAATTAAAAAAAAGAATGATTCAGATGCAAAAGGTGTAAAAAATATTTTTAACATTTCTCTTAAAGTTTAATAAAATTTTGTCTTGGAAAATGTAATGCTTTAACTCGTTGGCGGTTAAATGTTTGATAACAGAAGGTGATCTTTTGGATTTGGAAAACATTTTGAAAGTCCTTTTTTACCTCATAAAATTACGATTCCCTTCATCAAAAGATTTTAGGTTAAAAGGTGGTCTTCATTGGCGTTTTTCTTGACAGTGTTTTTCTTCGCTTTTGAAAAAAATTCAAGAAAATGTTTTGCAAAAATGTTTTTTTTTAAAACATTTTTTTTTTCAAAAGTTCAGACTAAATTGCTTTTTTTTCGACAAACCTTTTTACAAGTTCTTGTTTTGAACATTTTTCACCTTTTTCGAATTTTTTGTCAAAAAATTTGTCTAAAGTTTTATTTTTCTAAAAAATACTTTTAAATAAATTAAAAATAGGTACTTTCTTAAAATATACTCTTCTGTTATCATCGGTTAAATAACGTGAAGATATTTTCATACATTGAAATTTTAGAGGTAAAAAAAAACTTGTTAATAAAAAAGAACACAAAATCATATAAGATCGCATAGGGTTCTAGTCTGAAGACTCTTTCTCTAACCAAAAACTACAATTAAAAAATATTTACAAAAAAAGGCATCTAATTTATCCAAAAATATGAACGCTAAAATTTTTTTTTAAACCGTAAAAGCAGTTTTTCAAAAAATATTTTCGAAAGTTTCTTAAAACAATTGGTAATTGAAATTTAGAGTACTAAATAATTTACACTTAAAATTTAAATTTTTGAAAGAATATTGAGTTTTCCACCTTGGGTACCTTTGATAACGTTTTTTTGTAAAAAAAAAAAAATTTGTGTCTTTCAAAAACCCATGAAAAAATGTCAAAAAATCGTTTGGAAAATAATTTCATTCAAATGGCTGCCTCGGCTGGCCATGCAGTAGCCAGTTTTTAAGCACATTATCGATTGTGTGCAGCTGTATTTCACCAATGGCTTCATGAATACTGTCCTTTAAAGCCTCAATTATCTCTGGCTTGTCGGCATAATGGTCCAACGGTGTCAAATCGCAGCTCCGAGGTGGCCAAACGGCCTGCGGCTGATAATGCGATCTTCAAAAACAGGGCGAAAACATCGAGTGTAGCTTCGGCTGTGCGGCACGTAGCGCCGTACTTGTGAAACCAAATGTTGCCAATGTAATCCTTCAATTTTTGTGAACAAAAATTCGTTCAACATGGCCCGATATAGATCGCCATTGACTGTAACGGCTACTCCTTGCTCATTTTCGAAGAAAAATGGCCCAATTATGCCTCTGGACCAAAATCCGCACCAAACAGTGACTCGTTTTGGGTGTATCGGCTTTTCAATGTATGTGTGCGGGTTTTCTGTGCCCCAACCCCCAAATGGGAGAATTTTGCTTGTTTACATACCCGCCACGATCAAAATGAGCTTCATCTGAAAAGATTAATATTTTGCAAAATCGGCATCTTCTCTAAGTCGATCGCAGGCTCACTTGGCACTTAGCCAGCGTTGTTCAAGCGTATACACAACCATACTCGTTCAGCGGAAGGATAAAATTAATTATCTGTCAAATCAGACATGAACTAAGTGTTACCATTAACGAAATAAGCACTAGTTGAAAAAAAACGTTAGATGGCGGACCCTTTATTTTTTCTATTGTAATGTCTTTTTTTTTATCAATATGCCCGCCGACAACCGTCCACTAAAGGGGGCTGGAATTCGAAATAGTCCAATATTTAAAAATCATTTTTTTTTAAGTTCTCTATCAGTGGTAAAAAGTTGATGCTTTTATCACAAACTGCATAGTCTTTTGTGCTAAGTCACAAAGACCGTTTCTGAATTGATATAAAGAATTGATTGAATTTTTTTCTAAAAACTCGTTTTTGACATTTTCGTTTCCACATTAATTCGTCAAAATGTAACCTCTTTAGATATACATAGTTCAATAAAATTTTAATCCAATTCACAAAAGACCCAATAGTTGGCGGTTAACATTTCTTGTTGCTTCCTACCCCTATCTGCTTTTACCGTACTAATATTGTTTTCCTCTGTACCTATTCCATTTCTCTTAGTCATATGTTGCTTCAGAATTAAATTACATCACTGATAATATTATTAACTCTTCAAATAGAGGGTGCGACTTAAGAGCATTGAACTACACAGGGGTAGTTTAAGAGAACGTGATTAATATTAGCTGAGCAAATATTCTCATAATTCGTATAGCTATATCGGTATTATTTTATTATCATTTGTATATTTATTGAGATGTCACAATTTAACGTAGAAGGTACAGAAAATATTGTCTGTCTATTTTTTTTTTTGTTTTGTCAATCCAGTATGACTTTGTTGCTTGGAAAAGCTTTTATTGGTCATAATTTTGTGGCGTTGCTGGGTGTTATCAAAAAGCTGATAGCTTTATTTATTTCCCCATAAGAAAATATGTAGATATAGAAAAAAAAACAAGAAAGAAAAATAGGAAACAAAACAAAAATGCGAGCTACACAATACACACGCATAATTTTGAGTTGTATTATATTGTGTGAGTGCAGATTAACAAACTTTTTATATTAAAAATTTAATAACCGCATGAAATAGAAATCCAGAATATTAAACACGCATTTTATCACCAAATTTTTTTCTAGTATATACCAAAGTCCACGGAGTAAACGTAAATAATAGTAGGTATTGAATGTATGTAGGTATATTACAGATATATTGATTTTAAAAAATAAGCCAAGGTCAGTTGATTTTTTTTTGTTGTAGAGAATCATTGTTTAAATCTCTCTCTAAAATTGACTTAAAAAAAATATTTGAAGAACCATAATAAGTTTGTACCTAGATAGTATATAATATTTTCTGACAGAATAGTCAGAGAGCTGTAATTGATGCTTTCATATTATATTCGGTAAAATAATTTTTAGGCCTTTTTGGGTTAGTACCGGGGTTTTATTAGAGGTTCGATTTCTTTCTAATTTTTTATTTATTTAATGTTTTTATTTGAACAGATAAAATGAAAAAAAAAATATGCTCGCAGTATGGGTAAAAAGGTATTATGGAAGGGGAAAGTTTCACTGAAAGTCTTAAAGAATTTTTTCCCGTACATATGTATGTATGTAGGTATTCAAAAAAAAAAATTTGTATGGAAGTTTCGATTGATTTTTTGATGATTTTTCTTTAAATTCATCAAATTATTTTGTAAAAATTTTGATAGGCAATATTATTAAGATTAAATATTAATAATTCCATAAACTGTTTATAAGAATATCGAAACCCCAAAATCTGGTTCTATGGAATGTAGGGCAGGGCGGGGCAATTTTTTTCATTTCTCAGTCATTTTGTTCAGATTCTCCAAAGAATAAACATTTAGTTGCATTCAACGAAGTTCACAGCAGAAATGGGGTTTGCTCGCGAACATGGCCCTACACGGCGAACACTGAAGCCAATGAACACGGCAAAATTTTTCGCCAACAACGGACCGTTCGCGAACTAGCCCCTACACGACGAAAATATAGCGAGCACGAGCAAGTTCGGCGAGCATGTTCGTCGTTTAGGGCTACTTTTACGAAGACGTGTCAAACCGGTTTCAATCGATTTTAATACAAAAGTTAAAAAATTGAAAAATATTGTTTATATATTTATGAACTTAACATTTTTGCACATTCAAAATAAAAAGGTACGTTCACATTATTAACTTCCCATAGGGAGTTATTGTAATCGGTCCGATTTGTCAAATTGAAATTTTTGACATTTCTCGAAGTATCAAGTTTCCTAGAGCCTATATCAATCATTTTTAGAGAGATGTCTGTGTGTGCGTGTGTACTTACGTTCGTACGTTCTGGTACCATTTTTCGTCGTCGATATCTCAATAACTAGTAGAGATATTGACTTGAAATAAATTTTGTTTTACAGATAATAACTTCTAAAGAAGCTGAAAGGGCGTTTATTAATATTCAATCAGTTGTTTTTTTACTATAGCAGTTTAAAAAAGAAGTGAAAATTTTGGTTGGGCTCAAATATCTCACGAACAAATAATGCTATTGACTTGAAATAAATTTTATTCATACAAATTTTATATGAATTTGGAAAAAAAATCAATATACCGTTATTTTTTAAAATCAAAAAAACTAAAAAAAAATGTTTATAACTCGAATATCCTTAGATGGAAAAACGATATTAATTTTAAAATAATTTTATTTTACGAAAAATGTTGTTTTTGACTTCTGTTGAAAATTTCAAAAAAATTCAATGGACAGTTTTTTTACAAAAAATTAAAAACTACAAAAAATTTTACCAAAAATTGGTATAAATTGTCTTTCGACTCAAATTGGTATAAATTGTCTTTCGACTCAAATTTCTCAAAAACGGGTAACGGTATTGACTTCTTTTTTGTTTTATTTTCTACATAACATAATTGTTAGCAACTGATAAAATTTTGACAAATATTGAATGAGCAGTTTTTTAACAAAAAATCAAAACCTGTTAAAAATTCTAAAGAAAAGTAGTTACAATAAATTGTATTTCAGCTCGAATATCATGAGAACGAACAACGATTGTGCCTTCTAAAATATTTTATTTTATACATACGAGTATGTAGTACAATTTTTTATGAAAGGTTAAATTTTGACAAAAATGTCTAATTGACAGTTTTTGACAAAAAATATAAAACTAAAAAGTGGTAAAGATTTCAAGATCACAAATGGGAAGTTATCAGTGTGGGTCGCACCCAGCCTCTTTTTATTTTGTTGCTGTTTGATTAGGTTTTTTGGTATGGGTTTGAACAAAATTAAATAAAATACTGAACAAGTAGTAAACAGCTTTTAAAATAACTGAAGTTTTTATTGTTTTGAAAACAAAATAATTTATAATAAACCATTTCATTTAAAATAATGAAAAGTTCATTATAATAATGAACGAAAGCTGACCGTTACTATGAATAGTTTGGAAATTATGCGACTTGTAAAAAGTAGTTCAATTATTCCCGCTCTACCCTACCTGCTATTAATAACGGTTTTTAGATTAAATAATTTTCTATTAAATAATTGAAAATTCTTTCAAAACCTCAGTTATAAAATAAAATAAAATAAAATAAAATAAAATAAAATAAAATAAAATAAAATAAAATAAAATAAAATAAAATAAAATAAAATAAAATAAAATAAAATAAAATAAAATAAAATAAAATAAAATAAAATAAAATAAAATAAAATAAAATAAAATAAAATAAAATAAAATAAAATAAAATAAAATAAAATAAAATAAAATAAAATAAAATAAAATAAAATAAAATAAAATAAAATAAAATAAAATAAAATAAAATAAAATAAAATAAAATAATATAATATAATATCAAATAAAGTTGTATGAATAAACTTTTGTCTTTTCCAGGTAACTATTAATGAATAAGCCTTAACATGAGTAGCTATTTTAAAATGAATGTAAATTTATCGCCCTTATTACAATTTCCTTAAAACTTCTGTTATTTTTCCTTTTTTTACGTACAATGAAGGAGTATCTTAATAATTCTGTAAATTTTTCTTTTAATCATTATTCAACTTGAGTATCGTGGTAAGATTTTTTTTTTGGTCGTTTAAGAAATATAAAACACCTACTCACTTATCCACGGCAAATAGACAAATATTGTTTTTGTTTTAGGAATAGGTAATATCTTTTTATCCAAAGGTATGTATATCCATACGTACATGTATATCTTATTAATGCAAGGCTTTGAAGTTCTTACTCAACAGCAGAATTACTTGTGAAATTTAATTTTACATGATACGGCAAAACAAAACAAAAACTTCTATTTATAAGTTAAAAACTTTTTCCTTTAATTTTGTTATAAAAAAAAACAAGTATAATATTTTTAAAGTTTTAATTGGATGTATGTATGTATATATTAAGTATACATCACTTTAAGTGAAGTTGAAAAAATACATTCGGTATAGCAAAAAATCATTAATCCACAACACACGACAATGTCAAAAAAAAAATTAAATTAAATAAAATTTTATTTGAGACAGGAAATAATTTTAAAATCGTGTCATCATAAGCTAAAACATTAAAATGACTCTTAATGGAACTTAAATTATCAAAAAAAAAAAACAAACAACTTTCACATTCCATAAATCTATATTTAAATATACTTTAATGAACCTTTGAATTTCACATTCACTTGATTTTGTTTTTAATTAAAACTAAATTATTCTCTTGGCGTAAAATATAATTATTATTGTAAAATATTGAACTTTTGTAATTTACTCAAGTACCTAATTGATACTTAATTTTTTTTTAACGAAACTGGTTTATTTGCGTTAATTTGGTAATGTAACTTTATGCGTTGTATTTACTAAGCAAGTTATTATCTCTCAGATGTATAAAAAAAAAAATACATCGATCTGGAGATTTAAATCAGATAACGAATTATCATGAGGTAAAGGGATGATTTGATTTTGTCAAATTAAATTTTTTATGAAACCGAAACGAAAAAAAAAAATACTCAAATTTTTTTATGCCTTGGTTGATTCAAAAAGAAAAAAAAATCTAAAATTTGTTTTCCAAAAAATTTTAGGAATTCGGTAAGTTGAAGAATTCAAAAATCTTTAGAGCCCTTTTTTCCAAAAATATTTTTATGTAAAATTTTTTAAGTATTTTTAGGAAAAAAGTTGTTATGCATGTTTGCAATATTTAATAATATAAATTTAAAAAAAAAAAATCAAAAAAATATCCACCCGTTTTATAAAAAATTTAGTTTTCAAAAATAAATTTGATTTAAAAAAAAGAAGTAAGTCGAGGCAGAAGACACAGAGAATTACGGGACCCTTTTGTGTTGCTTTCATCGTCGTGTTTTTGTCCTGTAGTGCCAAGTTTAAATTTATGGTTATCATTTATTAGCAAAAACTGAAAAAATACGTTTTAAAACATTTTCTGGATTTTGTTTCTTATTGAGAAGCAATTGACAATGCTGTTGGCAGTAGCTACTCCGAAAACATAAAATAAGGCAAACATAAACACTTCCCTGCAACTTATTTCCAGAAGATTTTTATATTTTTTTGTTTTTGACCATTTCTTCGATTTTTGCTTTTCTTAAAAACAGTTTATGTGATTTTGATATTTTGATTTATTAAATGTTGCAGCATTTTCCTTGAAATACCTTTTAAAAACCTATTTAAATGACCAAAAGATAAATAAATTTATATGGAAATTTGTGAGGCTTTTCGTTTTCCAAATATAAATTCAATATAATTTCCAAGAACTAGAAGAGCAAAAGTGCCTGTCATTTGAAACATACGGATGTTAGTAAGAAATAAAGTAATATTAATAATGTTACACTGGGGCGTATACTTGTCTTTATTTAGCTTGGAAATTTTACTTTTCTTCAAATAAAATTTATACAATATTTGTTCGTATAGAGTTTCAAATATTTAAGTACATATATCAGTATAAACATAATAGTAATATATTTTTTTTTTGAAATTTAATAAAAATCAGAATATCAAAAACTAGAATTCATAAAATAATTTAGTTTCCAGTTTTTGATAAGGAATTAATAAGAGCACCGAATTCTATAAAAAAAAAAAATTATTTTAAATTTTATGGTTCTGAGAAATTACAATATAAATTTTGAAAACTGAAAAAATTTTCCCTGATTTAAAAAGTAGTTTATAGTACAAAATACTGGCTGTATAAAAAAGTATTAAACGGTCTGTAGTTATAAAATACAAACAATTGAATTCTAAAAAATCTCGCATTCGAATAAAAAATTTGTGTGCACTGGCATAAGTATGGCCCAGCATTAAACATATTATTATTTTTTTACTCTTAAGTACTTTAACATTGAAGCAAGTCTGTGCGATCCAGTCGTGCATGTTATTTTTTGTAGAATTTGATAAGAATCATTTCCGCTTTGACATTTCTTAGAAAAACAAACTTAACAAACTTTTCAAAATACGATTTTTAAAAGCAGTATAGGTATTTTAAATCTGCTTAAAATTTCAAACAAAGCTTTACTTAAACGAAAATCCAACTTTGTAAGAGTTTTTTTTTTAAAAGAATCTAAAATTAAAGCAAAAACAACTCAGTCTAGGTGTGTATATTTTATATGTATAAAAAAAGCTTGCTTTAAAACTAAAATAATAACACAAAAAAAAAAACAACAATTCTATTCCCATAAGTTAGAGAGCTTTCAAAAACCATCAAACTAAAAGGAAAATGAAGTTAAAGGATTCATAAAATGCACCTCATCCTTGCTAGGTATATACCCATTTATGAATGCAAAAAAAAAAAAAAATGAACAACCACTTGTTTTCGCATCATCTGTATGTAAATTAGAAACCAATGTTCGTAAAAAGTAAAAAAAAACTCTTAAGTTGAGAACTCGCATGAATAAATATTGGTGTATTCACAAAAAAAGGAATGATGATGAAAAAGATTTTAAATTTTTTCAATGAGCAGGAAGGTACATAATATTGAAAAAACATATCCACCCTCTGCTGCAATATGATTTACACTAAAATCACTTAAATAAATTTATTTTTCTCTAAAAATTAAAAAAAAATAGAACCTACTCTCTGCAAAGCTTTTCTCTTTATTTATTTTAATTTTAATACACAGACAAACTTCCTAAGGTCTGCATGAAAAATAAAAAAAAAAACCTTGCAGAAGTTTGTAGAACACTTGTAGATTCCCCGGTGCTTTTGTCGTGTCAAATGAGCGCCAACTTAACTCTGTCAGTCGTCTGCTTAGCAAAGTTTTCATATTCAATTAGAACTTATTACTATACTATACATTTTGTGTGCATTTGTTATAAAGTAGGTACATATCTTTTACGTCGCTCCCCCAACAATCGTGATTCGCGACCTACACTCTGAGAAAAAGATTACCTCCAGTTGAATTTTCTCTTATAAAAAAGAGAGGATTTTTTTCGAGAGAGAGATAAAAAAACATTTTTTAACATAAAATTAGCTTTAAGTTAAAGCAAAGCGCATAGCACAGCTTCACATCTATAGCGTGATAACCTGCCAGACCAAAAACAAAAAAAAAAAAAAAATTTGTATATAAAAATATACATACAAATTCAGACAGTAATGTCGTAGAGTACCAAAGAGCGCGCAAAATGCTTCTCTAGGTCTATACAGACCGCAAAAGAGTATAGAAATAGTAATAACCCCCTACACAACCCACAAGTAATGATGGATGGGCGGAGAAGGCAGAAACATATATACCAGTACCTATACATTTTACAGATACTTTTCAATACGGCAACAATAACAACAACAACAACAACAAAATCAAATAATTTCTCGACGACACTCCGTCAGTCATTTGAAGCCGCTATTTAATTCAGTATACAAATTGAAATTCTACGGGTAACTGTCGCATGAAAACAAGGTCGGTTTTTTGGTCTGTTTTTTTTTTTTTTCTAAATCTACCCGGAGAGTTTCCTACCTATAGATTGTATAGATAGCTAGATATATTTGAGATATCTTTTAGGATCGTCTTTTTTTTATCTAATTTAATTTAGTATTTTTTTTAGATAAATATTTTGATTTATGTTTTTTTTTTTTTTTTTTTTGTTAAAATAAATTTTCACGAATTTGAATTTATTTCGGTGTTGTATTTTATTTTTCGGAAAACAAAATTGTTGCTTTTGAGTTTTCATTTATTTTTGTTTGTTTTTGTTCGGTCAATTTTTTGCGCGAAAGTGGCGCTTTTCGATAGAGGTAAAGAGAGCGGTACGGAGTGCGGTACTTCAACTCTGCCACGATACGGTGTGCGATAAAGTGTCAATCTTTTCTGTCTTGTTTTTTTTTTTTTGGCTTTTTTTTATTTTTGTATATTTTTTTTCGTTTGCTTTTTGTGTATTTTTTTTTTTTTTAAGAGACCGAGAGAGTTTTGTTTTTCGCCTTCTTATACAGTGGGTTTTTGGTCGCAAACGTCGTCGTCGTCGTTGTCGTTGTCATTTTCGCCGTCGTCGTAGTTGTTGGTATCATATTTTTTTGTTAACGTTGTGCATTTTGTTTTAAAATAATACAAATACAAAAAATAAAAAAAAAAAATAAAGATACATACTTAAAAAATATTTTAAGTGTACCTACCTATATTTGTATTTGTGTGGTGTTTCTATGTTCAAAAAATATTAAAAAACACATGTGCGTTATGATTACGTTTGCTAATCAAGGTCTTTTTCTCTGATCTTTTGTTTGCTTCTTTCGTTTAATTTTTTTTTCTTACTTAGTCCCAAAATGTAACAAGAATTCTATTTGAAGTGATTTTTATACTGTATGTTTTTTTTTTCTAAAAATAAATGAAAAAAAAATAAAACACCATTAATGCAAAGTGCAAAAATAAAAAAAAAACAAAACAAAAATAGTCATCGTTAAAATGAATTCCTAAATAACAACAAAATAAAACAAAAATACCTTACGTACATAAAAAAAATGCAGCGTATGATTTATCACAAACTATTAATTATAAATTTTAAATTGAATTTAAACTTAAAAAAAAAAATATCAACTAAGTATTTCTACCTTCAAACCGGCTTAAACCGTTTGTGTTTGACGAAATTGCTAAATAAACAAAACAAAATACAACTAAAATAATTCCTGTATGAGCATACAACTCAACAAATTAAATGACCAACAATTTTCGCCAAAAAAATGAGTGTTACATACATTAATTATATTTTTTAACTGAAAAAAAAATCAAAAAAAAATTATTTAACAAATCAAATAAAATGACCAACAAAATTCCCGCGTACCAAATTGTAAATATTAAAAATCAGTTTAAAGGAAATTTTCAAAAAATTTTTGTATTCTTTTTATCAGCAGATTAAAAAAAAAACAAACAAAAAACTAAATAAAATGACCAACCAATTTTTCAATTTTAAACGCTAGTGTTAAATAAATAAAATTTAATCAAATTAAATAAATCAATGTGAATTTTATTTATTTTGTGTTCATAAACAATTTTTTAAATATCTAATGAAAAACAAAAAAAGTGTGATTTTGAATAAACTTGTAGTTAATGTTAAATTTTTTAAAAAATTATATAAATATAAATAAATATACAAAAAATATAAGATATTTTAATTGATGTCACTGTTAAGATGCGTGTTTTGTTTAAAAAAATAAAATATAAGAGGGGTTTGGATAAAAATAAATAAAAATACAAATTTAGTGCATTAAAAAATAAAAAAAAAAAAATATAGTAACCAAAAATTAAACTAAGAAAAATGTGATGATGTTTTTTTTTATTCAAAAAAAAAATAAAAAAAAAATAGTAACAAGAGTTTCAAATTCAATTGACTAAGAAAAATAATTTAACAAAACAACTTCAATTGAATAAAAATATACAATTATTTAACACAAAACTAAACAACAGGCATTTATTAAATTTGAACAAAATACAACAAAAAAAAAAACAATATCTTTTAAAAAAAACTTCAAACAACTGGTTTCAAAACTAAGCCCTTTTTATGTAAAAAATAAATATTGATTTTATACAAAAAAATATATTTACATATTAAAATATTTTTAACAACAATTTTTATTCTTAAATAAATAAAAAATAAAAACTTCAATATCAATATTAAAAATAAATTAAAATAAATGTAAAATATAAAAATAAAATAAAGAACAATTTTTTTAAAACAAAAACAAAGCAACAAAAATGATATCGGTTGATCAAACAAAAAATAAAAATCACGTAGAAAATCAAGAAATGTTTTCATCATACAACATGTTTTAAGGAAAACAATAAAAAGTGAACAAAACAAAATTTAAAAAAAAAGAAAAAAGGTGAGGAACCAGTTTATCTTCTTCTCTTATCTTGTCGTCTCTATACACCCCAAATAAGAGTTTTTTTTTTGTTAATTTTTTTTAAAATATTTTATAACGAATAGAGACGATATGGTATACAAATTTTAAATAATATTTAAACGCAATACATACAATACATTTTTCTTCTTCGTGTGTGTTTTTGTGTATTTAAACAAAAAAACGAAAATACACCTGTTGTTGACAAGTTCTATAGCTTTGTTCTTAACATTTATTTTAATTAAGTGCAACAATAAAAAAAATGAATATCAAGTAAACAAAAAAATCAAGTATCGTTTAATTGACGTATATAGACATTATTATAGTATATATTTTAGACTATGAAGAGGGGAAAACATTATTAATTAATCATTTTGTATTGTAGTAATTTTTTTTTTTTAATAATTTACTATAATTTCCATTGTTAGTAATTATTTAAAATGAATTCAAACGGCTACTCTTAACATGATTTTGTGTGACCGGTTTGTTTAACTTAGTTTCTTGGGCTAAATTTTATTAGACATAGGGTGTGTATCTGTAGATATGCATATTTGACTTGTGTTGGTTTTTTGTTTCTATTTTGAAAATGAAACATTTAGTTATGGGTATGATATATATTTTAGTTAGTTTGTGTTAAGATATAAACCAGAAATGTTAATGAAACAATGATTTATTTTTGATTTTTTTTTTTGTGAAAAATTTAGACAAAAATTATAATGAGCTTTTGTGATAAATTTCCATATAGTACGTTAATTATGAATTAGGTAGCTTTTAAGAGAGAGATAGAGAGAGAGATAGAGAGAGAGAAATGATTGTTGATAGCTTTGATTATATCTACACGAGTAGATTTAGGTGTGCGTATGATTTAAAAGGCCGAAGATTTTTTTTTCTTCTTCTAAATAATATAGTTAACAAGACCACAAGAAAGTGCTGAAGATTAATACATTTATTAAATATTGGTTTTAAAAATTATTTTATTAGGTTGTTATATTCCATATACCTAAGTAGATATGATACTTTTCAAATCAAAGGAAGTTCATTGGAGCCTTAGTAAAGGCACGTACTTTACGTATGTTGTTTAGTTAATTGTTTCTGTACATTATCAGATATCATGAGATATGTATAATGAAATGAAATCTTTTTTTTCAAACTTAATAAATCTATTTGAATTTTGAGTTTTTATTGAAAAAGGAAGGCCAGTGGGGCCTGTGGGGAGGGGCCAGTGGGGCCTGTTTGAAATGGAATGGATCGCACGAACTTGCCCCCATGTTGTTTTATAATAGGTCATACTAAAATATTCAAATTTTTTTACCAATATTATCGGTGACATTTTCTAGGCACTGAAATTTTTGAAAACGGTTTTTCATATTTGTATGGAAGGTACGTTTTTTTTATCAAAAATTAATTTTTCTTCAAACCATTAAAGATAGTATAAAAAAAAACGTTTCTTACCAAATTTTCAAAAATATTAATCAATCCGTTTTTGAAATATTTAATTTTCAAAACATGAAAATCGAAAATTAAAAAAAAAATGATTCCATGGGAGATAACGGTATCTCCCGATTTTGGATTTTTCTCATTTAAAGTTCCAAAACGACCGAAAAATGTATGGCACATACATATCTTATTCTTGGGCTTAAAATTGAAATCAAAAAACCTGTGGGGATGCGGCCCAAAAAAACACTACACTGCACCTTAACGGACAGACAGAATCGCGAGATCCTTTTTTTCGAATTCCGTATTGTGGAAATGTCAAGTTTTTCACAAAATAGGTTATGAACTTTGTTTTTTTTTTTTTTTTTAGAGCAATGGGTTCTGAGAAATACGTGCGCAGAGGTAATAGAGTGAAAAATATTCTATTATGTGTTGTTTCAATCACAAGGCTTTCGATCTGTGATAAATTATCATATAGTTTAAATTTTCACATTTGTTTTGACACAAATCAAGATGTTTTTCAAAAAATTTGTAAATATTATTATCAATTCAATAAAAAGCACGTGAAATAAAATAATTATCATAATCATATAAAATATTATGCTTGGAAGCAAAAGCAAATTATTTTATCTTAAATCACAAAGCAAAATACATGTATGAACTAAATTCATGAACATTATAATTTACCAAACGTGTCTTATGTGGACGTGCTAAAATGAATTTGTTTTAAATTTTGTGTTTTTTTTGTAAGTTTTCATCATGATTGTATAATAGTGAGTTCAGTAACTTCACCTTTGTACATAGTTTGTATGAT
Source organism: Syrphus vitripennis (assembly GCA_958431115.1). Taxonomy (NCBI): domain Eukaryota; kingdom Metazoa; phylum Arthropoda; class Insecta; order Diptera; family Syrphidae; genus Syrphus; species Syrphus vitripennis. The sequence goes on from OY288110.1 coordinate 93,490,592, forward strand.
TAAAGTACACAACCAGTTATTTGAATGCAAAGTTGAGTTTTGTTCGAAATAATTTTGATTCCCAATGATTGGAGTAAGTTTAAAATGTATGATATAGCCAACTGAAGCATTGGAGATACAGTTGGACTAGAAAATCCTCAATATGTTTTGCAGCCATCTATATGCTTACGAACATTTGCAGCTTTCATTTGATAGATTCGCGATTCTGTTAATATCTACATAGTTTGGTTCTGCTATCAGTACAGATTGTACTCTCTGTTTCTCTCTCCCATTCTCATGATCCTATGAAAGAGTAAGCATAAGATCAAGAACAGTATTGGTCACAGTATACAACCTTGCCTTACCCCACTATGGATTTCAAACTCCTCTGACAACCAATGCGTAAACGTGACATTTAGATCCATCATATTAGCCTTGATAATCCCAACCAATTTATGCTTGAGCAAGCAAGATAATATCCCTAATGACACGGTAAGACCCCTTTTCGAAATCAATGAAAAGCAGTTAAGATAGTGATCGATGTTCAACACACTGATGATGATTCGCTAGGTCTTAATGTGGTCCACACAAGAAGATCCAGTGCAGAATATAGTGTGTCTTCGAAGTGGTCTTTTATTCACCCTAGAACGATTCTGAAAACTAAATAATTCAGACTCAATTCAATTTAAAATCGCAATTAAAAATGGGAAATTTACAAAATTTTATTCATTGAGATTTAAAAATTAATTAACCAGAATTGATATTCAATTAAAATACAAGTTTTTTCTCTCAGTGTATAATATTGTAAAAATCATTGGCTTTTGATTCTTTATATTAAAAATAAATTCTATTCATATTTCAAATTTTTGCAAATTCATCCATTAATCAGTACATTTCTCTTCTTGAGAAATGCACTCACTATCTGCACTAAGTTCTGTAGAAAAATGAATAATGTAAACGCCTGGAATTTTTTTTTACAGTAAGGCAAAACCAAAAGAAATGGGGGTCTCGATTAGCCCAGATATTTCTCGGAGCTTTACCTTAGCCTGGGTAAGATTGGTCAGCAGCGATATTTGTATTCCTACTTGTTATCGATAGTTTGTATGATAACCTAATTTTTTTTCCAAGATGGTGTCGTCAGTTATTTTTTTTAACAAGCCTATTTGGACTATAAAAAAATGCACCTTAACAGTTAATCTCTGATAGAGATGAGTGAAAATCGATAATTTCATACATGTTATCGATAGTTCTTACAGAAATTCCATTTTTCTTCGGTCATATAAAAAGTTTGAAGAAAATCCTTTTATTAGCTTAGGCTGTAGCTCTACAGACAGACAGAACTATGAGAACCAATTTTTTCGACTTCCCTATCTAATGTCAAGTCGAATTTTTTTTACGAATATAAAACACGTGTTATACAATCGCAAGTAAAAAGGTCAACAAACTATGTTAATTTTTTTAATAACTCTTTTGCATGACGCGCACTCAACACCTTTGTTTGAGTTTTTTTTTTTGTTGTTGATAATAATCTGATCAAAATTATTTTTATAAAATCAATAAATGCAATTAAAACTAATCAAAGGTCAAACAAAAGTTATACCTGATTTCCGATAAAATTAAATACTAAAAAGTCACACAATTATGAATGTTTAATTTTGTAAGTAGATTACTATTCTTATAAATGGATTAGCGATTGATTCTAAAAATAATAATAATTTGAACTTAAATGACAATAAAGTCTCAATTTATATTTCTTTTAAATCCAACCTGAATTTTATTCGATTACAAAAATTTCCAAAACACTTAAATATCGTTTATATTTCGTATTCCCCTCATAATGTTACTCCCTTTTTTTATTTATCCTAAAGATACAAATCATTTCATAAATACCTCCCCAATATTTTTCACCAATGAATTTATATCAGTTGCCACCATAATCAAAGTAATAAAACATAAAATGTCCTTAGCTGTAGGAACAACAACAAAAAAAACTCTCATATAACATTCATGTGAGCATACCCTAGAAATGTACATAACTATACTAATTGAATTCTCAACTATATGGACTTGTAGCTTTTTGGACTCCGAACAAGCCATTTAATGATTGTTCCAATATAGCCATAACTATGAATAAAAACAATTTCACATTAAAATGTAAATTTTATAACATTTAGAATCAAATTGCATTAAAATTCCACATACATACGAATAGCAACAAAAAAAAAAAATATATGTATATATTAATAATGTATTAAATTTGTTAACAGTCTGTCAAAAAAAAAAAAAAAAAAAAAAAACAGACAGACAAAATAACATAATACTCTTTGCATTTACGAGTAGGTAAAATAATACAATGAAAAAAGGACCGATTTTTTGTATATACAGGTTGAAAATTTAGCATGACCGCAAGCGTTTAAAATAATTTTGTAGAAAGTAAGTTTTAAATGTACCTTTTTTTTACAACAATGTGTATAAATATATTATAGGAAATAAAGAATCCAATTTAATTTTCCTAACACTTCCAATCGCAATGCGAGTGTTTTGTTTTTGTTTGTAATTTATCACCACACAGAGGTTCTAATAGGGAAAAGTGGAGGTGTTAACAGGCAAAGCTCTCTAAGTAGAATTATTTGGGTGGTACTTGTTTTGTTTTGTGGTGACTTAAAGTTTTGGAGTTATTCCCATACAAAAACAGTTTTTGGATCTGATCTTACAGATGGTAATGGATTAAGATCCTAGATATCATAATAGGCATTAATGAATGGGTATTGAAAATCCTGAATCGGAATAATAAGTATTTAAGTTGCATTTAAATGATTCAAACTTACATTGGTTTACCAAATTTTTTTTTTTTTGTGATATCTTTGGGGGAACAATGCCCCCAATTTTGACCTACTTTTTGCAGGTATCTACAGTGGGGCCTACAATCAGCCAGATGTAAAAATATGATAGCTGATTCTTTGTACGAGTATATGAAAAATATAGTACTATTATAATGGCGAGTATTTTTTAATGCTGCCCTGACCCTTGTGGTGAATAGCGCTGCATTTTTAGGTGTAGAATTTGATTTGGAGAATCTTTCAACCATCGGAAATTGGGGTAGGAGCAAGAGGAGAACGTTTTTTCGACTTCTGTAAGCAATAAATATCAATTAAAACCTCAAAAAGATCTCCGCAAAATAATTTGAAAAAGGTTGGCCCCCCATATTTTAGATGTCGCCCCATTCGACTGCCACTATGTTGTTTTTCATATATACAAAGGCTGATTTGTATTATTATGTTTTTAGAACAACTACTTAACAATATTTCCATAGCAGGCAGACACCTACAGTGGGGCCTTCCATGATTCAAACACCTAATTTTCGAAAAAAAGCTTTCAGTAAAAGATACCGCTACTTTAAAATTGTTTCAAACCTCGGTGTTTATCGCTAAAAAAAAAAAAGAAATAAGTAGGCAATTTTCAAAAAGGGCAAAAATACCATTTTTAGGGCAAAAACATAGTATCCACCTGCTGATTGGTTTTTGAAATTTTGAAATATAGCCCAAAACCGGGAGATGTCCCACAATCAAGAGTTTGCATTAAAATTTTAAGAACGCCCAAAAATTAAATTATTGCTAAAAAAAACAAAAACGAAAAATTTAGGAGAAAACACCCAAATAAAAATCATTTCAAATAAGTTTATTTTTATTTTTGTCAGTATTTAATATTAGGTTTAATCAGAAATTAGAATTTTGAATTTTTTTAAAGTATGATAAGATAATGGTAAGAAAAATTTAAATTTTCAAAATCCGTATTGTCAATATTATTGTATTGTATAAAAGTTTTTTTTTTTAATCTTTTACAAAAAGAAAAAATCTGAGACCAGTCTTGGTCTTTTTAAGAAAAATCGTTTTTGAGAAACAAGATTTTTCCAAAAATCTTGTATGTCAATTTTGCTGTCGTTATTCGTTATTAATTAAATATAGGAACAACTACTTGTAATTCAGTCATTCATTTTGTTTAAATTTTTTGAATCAAATTAAACAAAATTAAAATACCAAAATTTTCGTTTTAAAAATTCCCTCAAAATATTATATTGAAAACCCGCAAACAAAAATCGTTTTATATAGAATTTTCAATGTTTAGCGATTTCACTGTAATTCTATTAAGCTCTCATAACATTCTCATTCGCTGTGTGCTCGCAACTAAATATAATCAATTAATTTAATATTTATTCCCAATCGTATAAATCCATTATGAACGTATTGACATTTTGCAACAATGTAAAATGCAGCCGCTGCGACTGATAAGCCTTGCCAGTTGCCACCTTTCAAATGTAAACGGTCAAATATTTGCTTAACGGTTAAGCGATTAGAATATAAATCATTTAATTGTCAAGTAGTTTGCTTTACATTGTAAAACTTGAGCTGTCATAATTATTGTCTATATTATTCAATGTACATATATAGTCAGTGTTTAAATGACAAGGGCTATATATTTGACCGTTTGAAGAGTCAATTCGCGTCAAGTTGTCATGGTTGTCATATAAATGTAGGTAGATGTTTTATAATAAACAAGTGTATACTGGAAAAAATATTGTTCTATACACTAATTTCATAACTAATTAACCTGACAGAGCTTCAAGGCTGATAAGATTTTCGATACAATTATATGGGAGATGTTATCAATATGGTTTTTTGTTGTCCAAGTTGTGGTTTATATTTTGTTGATTTAGGTTATAATGTTTATAAATATTATTTATTCAGATGACAAATTATGAAATTTGAAAGAAATCGGTACGTATTTTTTTTTTACTTCTGCAAGTGCCTTCGATACTCTTGTAATAGTTTCCATTATGAAGTGTTGGATTGGTAAAATTGATAGAAGACTCTTGATAATAAAATCGTAAAACGTGATATATCAAATCCATTGACGCATAAATGATGAACATGCACTTATAATAATGTGACTAAATATTTTGATTAAATAAATAAGTAGTACATTTTCAAATAGGTATTAACAAAATTACTAACTAAGAAGACTTGAAATAGATTCAATGTGTACCTATGAATATCACCGATTCTATGCAGTTACTATTGTTCTTAACTGCGACCTTATGTAAGTTAAAATTTTCTTCAAACTTGGTAACTAGTGTTCTTAGTCCATTATACCCAGCGGCTTAAAATTGTTTAAACCCAATGATAACGGTATCGCCTTTTTTTAAAAAAAAAAACGTTATTAACGGTACTTGACATAGAACCGGATTTTTGGTTTTCAGTTTTCTCGTAAACTATTGGACGGATTTCGATGAACATTTTTCTAAAGGAGGTCCTGTATAATCTTAATAATATTGCATATCAAAATTTTCAAAAAAATATTTTTTGTATTTAAAAAAAAATCGAAATTTTGAAAACTAATAAATATTTTTTTTTTAAATTTAGTTTTAAGTGTATATTATCAAATACTAAAAATGTGCATACCAACTTCTTTTTATAAAACTACTTAAAAAATTATAAATATAAGAAATTATTTTTTGAAAAAACAGCGATTTTGAAAAACTAACGATTTTTGAATTTTTTTTTTTAAATTTGTATTTTTATAATACATAAGATGGCATCTTCAGTTTTAAGATTAAATTTCTTTTTTTGCCTATTTTATCAATTCAAATAATGAATATCAGGGTTTTTTCATATTTTTACTTGTGACTATAATCGATAGTAGGTAGTCGGGTAATATTGTATTTTTTTGATTTGACTTTAAAACCAAGATGTTATCGCACAAAGGAGCAAGTACTTGTGACCCAGTCGTGCATTATTTTTTCAAATAAAGGAGGACCCACTTCCATAGAAGATTTATTTTGGTTTTCTCTTTTCTTAAAAACGGGTTATATCTCTTTTTCGATAGGTGTCAAGTCAAAGTCCTGGGGTTTTACAAAAATGTTTTTTTTTTTTTTTTCACGGGAAAGAAATTCAGAAATTTTTCAAGAGAATCACTTGTCAAGAATAGAGTGCCTCTCATCCTAGTTGGTTGGATTTGGCATAACATTTTAGGTTCCCTCAATTCTTAAAATAACACGCACACGGGAATGGTTGAGAGTTGTGAGTCACCATGATTCTTAATTTATTTTTTCCTATGAATCCTTCTTTTGAGAACGTTTAACTGAATCAAACTAACTTGCTCCTATGGTTATGGTATCTTAAAATAAACAACAACAACAAAATTTTGATTACAATCCGTCGAACACAAAAAACCAGGTTTTATGGCAGATTCTAAAATGAAAACGGGTATTGAGAAATATTTTAGGACTAAATAGTTTTGAATTCTTACTAAAAAAATTCATCAACATTGTTAGAGCCGTTTTCGAGATAAATTTCGAGAGATGTTTTATAATTTTTGGAATTTAAAAAATAAATCAAATCCAAAAAAACGTGATTTTTAAATAAAAATCAATTTCGCCTCCCGTATTTAAAAACCTTAAGATTCAAATTTGAAAAAAATCGATTCAGTAACTTCGGCTGTATGTCAAGAAAAGTGTGAAAAGTCTTAGATCCAAAATATTGTATTATCAAAAAACAATCACAAGTTATTGAAAAATTTCAAACATTTCAACGCGCGGTTGTCTAGTTTTCCTGCGGTACAAGTAAATAGAAAGATTTCATTAAAAGTCTCATGGAACTCCTTGAAGTTACGAATGGTAGATACCTACCACTCGTTTAATTTTTTGCAAACAGAAAAAGCGCATTTAAATACAAACGAAAACATTTTTGTTTGATTGCTTCATTCATTTTCTAAACACTTTTTTCAGTAAAATTAATATTTTCATTAAGGCTATGCTCATTTAGTAAATAATATAATATCAATGAAAAATGGATAATAAAATATTTATTGCGGCCCCAATGGAATAATTATGAACCAGTTTTTTTTTTTTTTTGTTTTGTTGTAATTTGTCACCAGAGTATACCTCATTACAAATAAATTCAAAATACACAATGCAAAAAGTTCATTCGCCTCTCACCGATGACTATTCAATGGAAATTTTTCATCAACAAGTTGAATTACCTACCTACTCGTAGGTATGTACCTAGCTATTTATTGTGAATTTCTGAACGATATCAAAATTCATGTTTGATTTAAATGTTTCTTCTTCATTAAACGGCGATTGTCTCCCACTCCACTGCTTCGGTTGACCTCAGAAAACTTCGACAGGCCTCCTGGCTTTGGATTGTTTCATGCCTGAGACCAACTAAATGCAGGTGTCATTTGGGAGTTTTTCCGCCTGCCATTCTTCCGCCATAGTGTTGGAACGTCGTCGTCGTCGGTCGATGAACTGGGTTCTCAGGTCTTCTTCTTGTTACTTGACATTAACAGCTAACTTGTTCATATTGTATTTTGTGCCAGATGTTATTTTTGACGTGAAGGCCGCTGTCATGTGAAGCATCTTCATTTCAGCTGCCGCCAATTTACTCTTGAATACTTCTTGAGCATTGTTTAACACTGCGCTGGACAATCACCTGCAGTTTAGAGCTTTCCTTTCGACTTGTTACGCAATAAAGCCTCCAAGTCATGATGTGATGTGCAATTACCAGCCAGAAAAACAGAACTTATTATCCTTAACGGACGATGATAGCATTTTTGGTTATCGATTATTGGTTATGTTGAAATCGATAAATTCTTCATCATCATCAGCAACACTTTCATTTGCAGCTGAAATATTATCGACTATGAGCGTGCATTACGATGATGTAAAGTAGCGCCCCCCTCTCTTCAAATTTCTTCACAATTGTATCAATTGTTTGCATAGTCGATTATGACGACCATAATAATCATCAGGGAATGGGTGAAAAGTGTATCATCACTTTGGTAGTAAGTTTTAATTATTTCACCGCGATGTTCGATTGTTAGGCGATCAATTATCATAAATGGCAAACATTTAACTAATATTATGACACTTCAGATGACAGCTGAGTTTGACAGGTGTCAAATGCCAATGCCACCAACTTGAAACCACGAAAATGTTAAAATGTGTTCATTTTAGGTTGAAGTAGATGGATTGTTTCACTTATTGGATTCACTTAATTTTTTACTGATTTTGCCACCCTGGAAGAATGGCGCCCAGACATTTACTGTTTTTTTTTTTGCCTTCAGGCATGTTCGAGGTTTGCAGATCCCTATTTTGTTTAAGATGTTATTTTTACATTTTACTAGGAAGGAACCAAATTAAAAAAAAAAAATTAAATTAATTTCCGAATCATTTTAATTTGTTGAATTATTAACTCTGATGAAGGCAATTTATCTTTTATCATGTCAAATTCCCTGCGCTCTCTTTATACATCAGCATTGTCATGTCATCCTCAATCTAAGAGGAAATTGATAAAGAATGTATACATTTTTTGGAAATTGATTTTTCTGATTGATTTCAATTATTTTTTTTTTATTTTGCTTAAGCAATAAATTTAATTAATAAACTATTTGTTTTATTCCGTCTTTTCATGCAATTTTGTTTTTCTTTCATTTTTTTTTTGCAATTTTGCATCACCACCGCATCATCGCATCGCTTCGCGTCAGTCGCGGAATCGGAATCACCACCGCAAATTGGCAAAGCATTTTATGTACTCAATCTATTTTGTTTGCCGGCCGGGTGTTGTAGAATGTAGAGTGGATGTCAAGGTTGATTGAAGTTGTGCTTTTGTTTGTGTTTATTTTTAATTTATTAGTTTTAATCGTTTTATACCCTGCTGTTTGCGAAAGTGAATTGGGATTGAAGAGAAAATAATGTCAACTGTTTATTGCTTTTTCTTTCTTTTCTTTATTTTTTTCTGTTAATTTTGGTTCTCTTATTCAATTTTCGTGCAAACTCATTGACACAAAATCAACAACATGAGTATGCTATTTATTTTTTCGGAAGCACCTATTGGTATATATATATATTTTAATGGTGACGGAAATTAAATTGGTTTATTTTTTTTTTCCTGTTAAGATGAATTTATAGAAGGGAGAAAGGTTTAATGATGTTCCCTTATAAGGAAACTTTATATAACAGTCACATTGTCGGTTAAAGAAAAAAAAAAAAAACTCTTAGTCATTTGAAACAATTTCCTAGAAAGTTGTGTAGGCATCTAAAGTGGCGTAATAAGGGTTAACTTTGCTGCCTTCACAGTCACAGAAGGCACAAATTAATTTGGTGTAATTAAGGCCAAAATGTATGTTTTCTTTTGATACATGATTTTATAATATTATTGTACATATGTATATTGAAGAGAACAGAACGAAGGGACAATGTTGCCATCTTAACTTACTTCCCAACAAAATATATTTTAGATAGGAAAATAAATATGTATTTTCAAATTAGATTTTATTTTTTGAGTGAGAAATTTTGATAAACGCTAAAGATTCAAATAAAATCTTTCAATTGCTTATTTATTTGAATACATTTACGAAAAAAAACGACATTAAACAGAAGAAAAACAATTTAAGTTCTTAATAGTTTTAAAACAATAAGAAGGTCTTATTAAAAGAATGGAGAAAATATTCTTAATTTTTTAGTTAGAGATTTGGTTTCATTATATTTTCCAATATTGGAACTAAGAAGCTTCCGAAAAAAATTTGAAAAATTGCAGTGATTTTTTTTTTAAATTGAGTGCCGTTTGCACTCTTATGATCTACTTTTTCCTCCTCATCGCAACTGTCACATAAGCTCCTATGATCAAGTTAATATTGAATATTAAACAAACTTCTTGTATGTATTTTTGAAGGAAATTTTATTTTTAAAGCGGTTTAATAGGATGTAAGGTACCTATGCCAAAAACCGATATTTTTCACATTTAAATTGTAAAAAAAAACCCATTCAATGAACTTTAGGATTTTTATTCTTAATCAGATTAATGTATGTAAAGAATTTAACTTGACAGACAATTTTCCGCAGATTAACCTAGGCTATCTTAAATTTTTTTTTTTGAAAACCTTCTTGAATAAAAACAATAGAGGAAATCTTATTGTTTTTTTTATTCTATATTATTTGATTCTTTTTTTTCTTCCATGCACATACATTTTTTTTCATGATCACTTTTAACCAAAATATACACCCAACATTTTTGTTGCAATCGCACCAATCACCCTGTATTAATAGTCTTTAAGTGTTTTGGCGGCGAAACCTAAATTTTATAATATTGCTTTAAACTTGAAAGTCATAGACAACCTTGTTTTTTATATTGTTTAATAATAAATATCAACAAGCTTGCCGGCTGGCATTGTGATTTCACCTCGAACTTGTCTTTCGAGTTCGTTACTTGCATACTTGTATAAAATATGCCAAGTTTATATTATGATTAAAAAAAAAAAAAATATGTGAGAAAAAAAAAAATGTCCCGCACATTGAATTAATTACAAAAAAAATATTGTAGGTATCTTGGTAGGTAATGTAGGTCTAACAGAAATGGATTTTAAACTCTGCATATTTGACCAGTGTCACACAGTTCACAATCTTTAATTATAATATTAATCTGTGTTTATTAACTATATACTATACTATACTACATAACTACTATCGTTAGATTTATTTTATTTATGTACAATGTATGTTGTTTGATAAACTAGCAAAGGAAAAATGCAGGAAGGTTGGTACTTCCATCGTGTAAAAGATCGAATTGAATATTTTGAAATGGAATGCTCGTTCAAAAGTCCATTTAAATGATATTCAGATAATGATGCTGAACTTTCCATATAACCAGATTTTTGGTTTTCGATTTTCTCATGAACGGCTTGACCGAATGGAAGGGATCCTAAAAAACTTAATGAAATAATGAAAATGAAAAATAATTTTTTTTTGAGCACGAGTAAATATTATTTTTTTTTTTTTGAGCACGAGTAAATATTATTTTTTTTTTGAAATTTTTTAAGTGTATGTACCGTATACATAAATTAAACGTTTTCACCAAATTTCGTGATGTACTAATTTGTATTTTCTTAGAAGGACTTTTTGTACTTCTTTATCTGTACCTACTATATAAAAATATTTCTGATGTGTGCTTAGGGCTCGCCAGTAAATCGGTATCCTGTCTATATAGAGGTATCCTGTAAAAACTAATCTATAGTTTATTGTTTTCTTCAATTTTTTTGCCTACTCAAGTCATTTTGGTCAAAAAATGGACTTCTTTAATTTTCTTTCTTCCTGTCCTGAAATTCGAAAAATCCAATACACATACATAATTATGAACATAAAATTATATTGCCTAGATCTAAAAATGAAGTGAATACAGGGCCGGCCCTAACATATGTGCAAGATGGGCAATTGCACAGGGCGCGGAGCTGCAGGGGCGCAAACTCACAAGAAAACTACATTCATATGTTTTCATTCTTTTTATATTTATTTGCTTTATTTATTTTTTTTAATAACTTTTTTTACTATGTCACTATCAAATAATTTCTAAACATGCGAATTAAACCATTTTATCATTTTGCAAAAAAAATCCTTCGTATAAGTACCAAAATCAACACCAAGAATAAATTAATTCAAACAAAAAAGATTCGAACTTCCTCTATTGCAAGTGCAAGATTTTTATTTGCCCGTTTCACTCGAAAATTCCCATACAAATAAATATACTCATTTTTATTTCCCATACAATCGTTCAAGTAGAAATGTGCAAATTTCAGATTCGCACATATGGGAATTCACTCAACCAATATTTTTGATAGAAAAATAAACTCAAACGTTGATTTTTGTTTGAAATGAATGTATCCCACAATAAGCAGTGCGACCGACCGTAGAAGGTGCAGATTTAAATCCTGCACAAAAGCAAAATCTCTCAATCTTATGCGCTCAACTCTTTCAAACGAAATGAATGTGGGTGGTTTTTTTTTTACTGTCAAACACGATTTTCTCTTTTTGTCTCTCTTGGTAGTTCGCTTACATTTCGAATGAGAAAATATGAGTAGAATATTTCAATTAGAAACCGCTTCAAAAGCATTCAAAAGCCTACCTCATGGGTAATGTGGAAATGGCTTAAGAAACGAAATAGACAATGAAAATAAGGGGAGCAAAAGCTTAATTTTGCACAGGGCGCTCGTTTGGGCTGGGCCGGCCCTGATTGAATAAAAATAATCATTTATCAAGTTCAAAATAAGTGCAATGGAATTAATTAAAGAAAAATGTATTGCTTAAAAAAAACACACTACCAAATGTATGTATGTATTGCGTTCAACAATAAAATTGAATATTTTAGTTATTAAACAATTATTTTTTAAATTAATTTTCAGGATGCAAAAACAAAAAAAAAGAAACAGAAATAAACTTACATATATACAAAACCCCCCAAAAAAATACTTTAATTTCATAAATACAAAAATCAACCAATTTTAATAAAAAAAAAATCAAAAAAAAAATATTAATTTAAAAAAAAAAAAACCAATTCAATGGAACTACATAAGACTTTCTACAATGAATACATCGAATTTTCGTCCTGCAACTCCAAGTAGTGGTGATTTAATTGAATTACAACCAAATAACAATTCAAATGAGACTGCTGGGAACAACAATACCCATCACGCCTCCTCCGCTGCCGCCGCCTCTGAAATAAACCAAAATTATACAAACACTGATTTGTATAGCACTGCTGACGACCAATTATTGCTAGCTGCCAAAGTAGAACCCCAACAATCGGCCAGTGAATGCGAATTTTCCGATTCGGAATATCTGCCAAATAATCCGTATTATCCGTGTGGCACTGACAGTGATATCGGTGCATCTGGTGGTGCGATAAGCGACATCGACGACGACGAATATCTTGATAATCCATTTGACGAGTCACAAAATTATCATAAAATGGCAATTGCAATGCATCCGCGACTAATGGATATGTCCGCTGCGTATACACACCAGCCGCATCCATCCATGCAACATCCTGCGCAATCGGTAAATCCATATAGCTATGCATTGCGACCACCATCAACGTCAGAGTTGCATTATTCGTACAATTATCCGTCGCATAATCGAAGGAACATAATGGGGCCACCTGCAGGCTATAATCAACATCAGTCACATGCAGCTTCGGGGTCTAACTTCCCACCGAATTTCTGGTACCAGAATAGCTCACACGGCTTTTATTCGTCTCCTCCTACACCTGCTGCTTCTCATCTTCATCATGGGCATCATCTAGGACATTACCCACCGCCTCCGCCACCGCAACCATTGCCGCAGGGACTCTACGGAACACATCCAAGCCATATGCATCTGCATCATCATCATCATCATAATATGCAATCCGAATCGATGTGTCGAGGACATCATGAGCACATGGTTGATATGCTGCAGTTGTCTAACAGGTATGTGTTAAAATGTTTTGATTATTAATGTCCAACACAATTCTATTCCAAAATCAAAACATTTATGAAAAAATCTGTTTGAAATGTTTGGTGGATGGAACGTGTCGTGAATGTCATACGGAACACTTTTAATGTTTCCTATAGAAACGTCAAAAAATTGTTTTCAAAAATAGCAACATCTTTTATTTTCAAATCATGATCGGTATTTGATGCAAAACTCAGTTCCCATGTTTGGGTTTTGGTTCGATGTAAGGTCGGCATCAAAAAAATGTTTTTTTTGCTGAGCAGTCATGTGTTTGAAAAACGTCACGGATAAAAAAGGGTAATAGGGTAAGTTCGGGGATTATGGCTCAAAACTACATGACAAAAAAAAACACACAAAAAATACGAATGGATTCTAGGATTTCTTTGTGATAAATTGTCTCAAGACTCCTGTGACACATTTATGAGCCACATGATGGATGTGGAAGTTCTAATCAAAAGTAAAAAACTGCCGTTAAGGGTTCGCCATATTGCCCTACGTTACGTAGGTTTATTTTTTTAATGAATTTATTTTTGTTAAGTTTTTCACAAATTTAATAAACATTGTTGACTGCGAAGTAAAAAATGTTGTTCATATAGTAAACCGAACTTACCCTCTAAGTAAAAATTTAATTTAATTCATTTGTCGTTATGGAATCTAAACAAAAAATGGCTTAAATTATAAATTCTTTCAAAAGAACTGTGTCCGCTGTGAATGAACCATAATAGAAAATGACACAACCAAAAAAGAAAAAAATAGATTTTTCTAAATAGCATTCAAGCAAAAATAAAATTATTAAAAAATAACGGCTACATTTTTAATGCAAATTTCTAGATATTTGCTTAGTCTTTCAATATTCAAAACCTAGAACCATCCGACTTTCGGTGGGGTTGGTAATCCTTGCTTCAAATATATAATCTAAAAAAAAAAAAAAAAAAAAAAAAAAAAAAAACCAAATGCAAAATTCCTAAGGAAAAATGAAGCAATTTCCACGGGGAAATCTCGCAAAATAAAAATCCCGGAGAGAAAATCCTAAAATTAGTGATTCACTATTTTTGTAGTGCTTATTAACGTAAAATTTAAATAAATCAGTTTTTTTTTTATTTGATTTGGAATTTTAAAAGCAATTATTCAAAAACTATAAAAGCCTGAATTAAAAAACATGATTAAAGAGTTGATTTCTGATTTTAATAACAATTAATTTTGGCGATACGGTTCGATATTTTTTTTTGAAAAATATTTCTTTACTAAATAATTTAATTTATCTTACTTACAAAACGACATCCGTGTTAACACACAAAAAAATAACAAACTTTTTTTTGAGAGATTATGCTCATAATACGTATTCAGGATTGCAAGTGAAATAATAACTTCCGCATGATATTTTCAGGCAAAAAAAAAAAAAATATTAAACCCTCACAACAGTACTTACATACAAAGGTAGATGTACATACCTCAAAAATATATTTACAAAAATATTTTACTCTAATTGGATCACTTGAAAAACCTTTCGATTAAATTACGCAACCATTTCAAGTTATTGCTAGTGGATATAAGCCAGAGTGTGTACTGTGTAGGTATAAAGTTTTAGATTTCCAAGTAGGTACATACATATATAAATTTTGACATAAAAAAATCCTTGAAACAATTTGTCATAAAAAAAAAAAAAATTATGATGTTTTTATTCTATTTTTGTTTTTAAAGCTTTCCAAACATTATCTAGTATGTATACGTCGTACATCAATATAAATACTCCATTCTATTTTATTGAGTAATTTTTTTTTTTTTTTTTGTTATCTTCAAATCAAAAATGAACACAAAATTGAAGACACAAGATATATTCATCTTGTGAAAAATAAAATAAAAAAGCAATTTACAGTTATGTGCCAAAAATAAATTAATACAATTTAAGTTTAATACTTGTTGGCATATTTTATGGTTTTGACTTCACATTAATAAATCCGAATCTATTCGCGAATCGCAAATGTCCAAATTTTCTTAAAATGTAGCTTAACCCCCTTAAATTTTAAATTAAAAGCGTTTATGTTAAAAAAAAGTATACCACGTCACTTTTGTTCTCACAGCCTCCTGTGAAGACCTTGTAAAATTAAACCATATTTTGAAGAGCTTTTTTATTATTTATGAATTATCTACATAAAATATCGTATCTTTTACAATGAAACATCATAAATCACAAAATTTACAGCAACAATTCCATCATCATAACAATTTGTCAAAAACTTTTGCACATCATTCTATGCTGCTAAGTTGAGCATATATATGTACATAGGTACTTGTTTTGTTTGTAGAAATAAAACAGTAAATAATTCTCATTCCATTGATGGAGAAGCATCATCTTTTAATGAGGGTTGAGATGTAGGTTGAAAATATATATGTTTGTATATCTTTCTATAGCAACCGATACTACTTCCAGCAAGTTGACAAAATTATGGGATGGTCCTTATTGTTTTTATGTTCTGTTATTATTTGCTTTAAATTGCCATTATTTTAGTCCTTTTTTGCTTTTGCTTTTGCTTTTATTTTGTTTTGTTTGTCTTCTTTTTCTTTACTGTCATCCACAAAAATAGCAATGATGATCAACAGGAACTTGAAGAAATTAAATGAAGTATTATAAGCTCAAAACAAAAAAAAAACAAAAAAAAAAGAAGTCCTTTTCTGATACCTTTGAAGTGTTCTTTAAAGATTGGGTTTGAACTTTTGAATTTCGCATTTTAAATGGGGAACAGCACGTTTTATTTTTCTTCGAACTTGTATAAGAAATATTTTTTTTTTTTTTAATTAAATACGTATAAATGACTATATATCGTTGCGACAAAAACAAATCTACCTCAACTCACAAATCATTCTTTTTTTTATCATGAAATTCTTATTTGATGATTATAACAGTACATATGTATGTATATAAATATATGAGTAGATGTGCATGTACCTATAGTAAACTCAACTCGAGAAAACATGAAAATGCCAAAAGTCACAGTCTTGAAATCGTTTGGCATTTTTTGCGGAACATCAATCTTGTATTAGGTTTTTGTTAATTTTAAATTTTGTGTTTGGAAATTGCAATATTGTAGGTAAGATACAGGGTGTTTTTTTTAAATAATTTTATGTTGGGAATATTTTTTAACGGCGGCCATTTTAACAACTGATAAGTGATTAGTGTTTAGTTCGGTTTGGCATTTCAACATGAATAGACTGACGTCTGGCGGTGGACTATGGGCTGGTTGAATCATTGGTCCGTAATTCTTTAAAAAAAACGATGCTGGTCGCAACGTTTCAGTCAGTGGGTTTTATTACTGACTTTTTCGTTCCTCAATTGAACAACCATGATGTGCAGGAGCTATGGTTTCAACAAGACGGGGCCGGCGCGTACATGACACACAGCTCGTGCCACAATTGATATACTGAAGGAAACTCTTGGTAACCGCTTAGTTTCACGTTCCGGACCCGTGAATTGGCCTCCCAGATCGTGTTATTTATGCCGCTAGACTTTTTTCTGTTTCTAATTCCAAAATTCTTAATTTTGTATTCCAAAATTTTGGTAATGATACAAGAAAAATTGTGTCGATAATGAAAAAAAGTGCGCTTTTTAAAATACACATAATTTTTTGGAAACCGAATTTTAGCATTTACAAGAATTTTTGATTTACAAAATTCGAAGTAGTGAACTTGCCGAATTTTGGCACACACACAATCCATATAATGAATCTTGTACGTTTTCAAACGCGACAAGACTAATTTTAAAAACTTCACCAAAACTTCTCTTAAACAACTAAAAAATAACTAGGTTATGAATATAATTAACTACATTGGAAAAAAGCCGTGAAATTATTTATATAGAAAGATGACTTGGTCATAAAAAGAGCTACACCCAAGTGATTAAATTACATAAGAAAATGCCTCATAATTTAATTTAATTTTACATAAGTCTAAAAAGAATATTCCCCTAAGCATACAACAATAAAAAAAATCATAAAATTATATTATCAAAATTTCAAATACTTGCCTATTTAAAATTGCTTCTTATATGATTTTATGAATTTTCAATTAATTATAAGTTATAAAGAATGTAAAAATGATTATAAATTAAATGATCGATAAACGTATAGTAATCATTTTATTTTATTTTTTGTTTAAAAATTTATCATTCAAAATTTAAATTTTGTTAAATTATTCATTAACTATCGAATTATCGGGAATTCATTAATGTATGTATATTTATTTCGTGTGAACAATTTTTAATCTCTTTAATGACATTCCATTCAAAATATTGTGTTTCTAAAAATGAAAAAAAAAAATAACGTTTTATTATGTTATCTTATCTAATCTATGAATATATAAAGATAACGTGGTAATAAGTTAATTATTTTTAAATAAATAAATTCTACTTAAAGAAAAAACCTATGAAGTGAAATATTATTTAAAACACATTTAAATTTTACAAAACTTTATTTTTATAAACTTAAAAAAAAAAATTTATTTTAAATTTATTCTACACGTGATTAATGTGACCACAGTATTTTTAAGATAAAACTAGAAATTTTGCAATAAAATTGCGCTAAATTTTTTTTATTAATATTTACATGTATTTTAATGGTATTTACATGTAGTTAGAGCATCAGGGTGATTTATTGAAAAACTAAAAAACTTTCTTTAAAATAAAAGGTGCCCTCCCATTAACCGACAAGCCCAAAAAGGAACTGTTATAATGTTATATGTCAAAAACAGAGCTATATTAACCTTATCTTCAGATAGTTTTCAGTGTTGCCACGTTTCGGCTAGAATATTTTTTTAATGGAAATAATGTTGAACATTTTATTCAAAAATAAAATTTATAAAAATTGTTTTTAGTTTTTTTTTTTTTTGGCTGTACTTTTTATTATTAAAACACTCATACGAATATAAATAACATTAAAAAAAAAATTGGAGCATTATTTATTTATTATACATTATTTAAAAAAAACTCCTTTGCAACTATAGGCGAATTTTGCTTTAAGCACTTCTTTGCATATATTAAATAAAAATGTTAAAGACGTGTTTATGAATTTTTAGAGTATTGTCTTTTTATTTAAAATTAGTTTACAAATAAACAAAAAAATTACTATCAATTCTGAAAAAATTTATCTTTTAAAGCGTCGCGTCGATTTTTGAACTGTTAGGTAACTTTTTTGTAATTTCAATTTCTTAAATTAAAAAAAATCATCGAAATCGGAGCAGTTTCTTCGGGTTCTTGAATAAAATATGCTATTGAATTGAAAGTAAAATTTTAATGGACTAAACGAAAACAAGTTTTGAGTTTGATTAACAATAAACCAACAATAAAAACACATTAAAGCTTGCGATTAGATAAATTAAGACACGGACTGTTTTTTTAAAATAATTTTCGACTAACCGATTTCGTTTGCAACGAAAAATTCATGAAATTTATTTTTTTTTTTCACTTTTTTGTTTTGTTTTAGTTTTTAAACTTTTTGTCGAGCACCCTCTGTTTCAATTCCATTCATGGGAGAGTAAATGAGTTAAAGTTTTTTTTTTAATTTTATTCAATTATAAACTTTAAAATTAAAAGCAACGATAACTTCATCCAGATGCCTTGTAGTATAATAATTAAGTCCCGAGGTTTCACAATTTGTATAGTTCTGTTTTTTTTTTTTTTGGGCCGAGAGATTCTACGTGCCACACATGGCCCTGACACATAAATATATGTATGTGGTAGACACTCCTAGCAGGTATTATATACTTTTTTATCGTTTTTCTGATTGTTTGTTATAGCAAAGATTTGTACTTTTATTTTTATGCTTCCGTAAAATTGTTAATTAAAAACACGAACAAATAAAAAATTGAAACATATTGAAACATAAAATTTTGTTTAAAAAAAAAAAAATACGAAAATGAAACATTAATGAATCACCTCTTTCCCTTAAAAAGAAAAGAGAATTTATATAAACACAGCTGTTTTATCCAAATTTTGACAAACATAGGAATTTGATATTTTTTAGAACTATATTTTGTTTGGGTTATTTTTCATATTATTTTTTTCAAAAGACAAATTTATTTGAAAAAACAAATGAAAACCAAAAAAAGAGTACAAACAGCAGAGTTCATTATGTTGACTTGCTTCAAGGTGTTTCTATTGTTTACTTTGAAAGTAACGCTTATATGTACATGATAAATATTTCCTTTTAATAAATTGATAATAATAAAAATTAATTTAGTTGAGGCGAAAAAATGTGTGAACACATTTTCGAAATATGGAATTTTTGAAAAATAAAATATATATTTCTTGTATTACCGACATATGGCCGAAATTTGACCATTTTTTTTATATAAATTTTCCGAGAAAACCGATTTTGGAAAAGTTTTCATCATTTTTTTTTTAATGCTTTCGATTTTTAAAAATCTTCATTATGAACAATCTAAGCTAAACGAATTTTGAAAGATAAACATTGTAAAAAACACAATTTTGCGTAATATTTCTAGGGGTGGTCCGAAAATGTTATAGGGTGGTCAACGACTTAAATGAAGGTAGTAGGTAGTCTTGTTTTTGCTATCGATGTTCAAAATCGATTTTCTCGAAGAAGTCTTTTAGCAAAAACTTGCTCTATAGTAGTCGCAAATAAAAATAGTATTGAATCGCAATTTAGCATAAAATAAAAAGAAGCAAATATAAAAAAATGATTTATAATGATATTGATATGTATATGCTTTCAACATTGGCCCAAAAAAAATTCTTTCTATTTTTTTAAAATTTCAAAGATTGTTAAAAAAAAATAGTATCAGTAAAAAATAATTTTTTTTTGTCTCTTAAACAATCGTTTAATCAATATTTCTTTTTTTTATTGCAGGTAAGCCTTTTTTGATTTTCTAACAACTTGTAAGTAAGCCATGCTTAAAAAAATAAAATATTTAATAATCGTAAAGTATGCAAATTTCGAAAGTATTTTAACACTAGTAAGATGAATCTAAGGAAAAATTAGGGCCAACATTTAACAAATCGATACACAAAAAATTATAATCATTCATTCATTCATAAGTAGCAAGATATCCAAAATTCTTCAAAACCTGAAAAAATTTAACAACGAAGAAAGCTAAACCGTTCAGTTTGTATCAAAACAAAAATACAAATTTTAAAATTTTTATCAACAGTTTTTCAAACCTTTGTGCATTTATTTTCTATTTTTTTTTCGCCTTCCACTTATCGATAAATGTTGTATTATTATAATTTAAATAAAAAGAATTGATAAAATTTTATAATCTCATCGCACAAATTCATTGATAAAAAAATTAAAAAAAGAAAACAATAAAATATACATAAATTGAAAAACATCTCTGATTTGAGTTTGTGATAAAACTAATTGTTTAATTTTTGTATTTAATCTTCAATTTTGTGTTTTATCGAAGAATTCAGTTAGTTAAGCTATTTGATAAATTATTATTTTAAGCAAAATTTAAGTCAAAATTTTAATACGATCTAAAGCGTTTTTACGAATTTAGTAACTACTGTTAATTTTTTTTTTTTCATTTTTCTAAATTTTAAATGACTTAAGTCCCATTTCATTTGGATTATTTTTTGGGTTTTTCATTTTGCAATGATTACTTCGCAATTTCTTTTTTCTCGATTTAACCATTTCAAATTTGATTATTTGGTCAATTTTGTATTTTGCAATGTTATGGTTTTGCAAAATCGCCATTTTGCTAAATTGCATGTCGCATTTATTTATTTATTTATTGACTTCGCAACATTATACTTCATCTCAAATTTTATTGCCAATTTTTCAGGTACATATATAAATTTCGCGAAACCATATTTAAAAAAAAATTAAAATTTAAATTAATCTTCAACTTACTCTTACTGCTAGTAACTTAATATATTCGCAAAACAATCAAGTAAATATTTTTTCAACATCAAATAAAAAAATGTAACTACATAGGATTGCACGTAATCATGCAGTATCATTGTTATCTCTGTTCCCTATATTATACATACACCTCTACCTTGTTTTATTTTTAATTACAAAAAAAAAAAAAACTTTTGCGACCTTGACTGGAACAATGACCCTAAAAGATTGTAAAACTTAATAATATAATTTGCAACTATGTACACTTGTATGAAAGAACAGAGGAAAAAATAGTGTTTATAATTTTAATTTTAACTTTATAACTACATAGTTGCTTGCTTTGTTGGAAATTTTTGTAATTAATTTTTAATTTGATAGTTATACTTTTAGGTGCATGTGTTTTTTTTTATTTAATCAAATTGAGTTTTAAAAATGAGTTTATATCTTGTAGCTTAAGGGAACAAAAAAGTAGCAAAAATACAAATTTCTAAGTATGTATTTCGTTATATATGTACTTAGGTACTTATACTTCGTTTTCAGAAAAGTTGCGAAAAAAATGATAAAATGCTTTAATAGAATTGTTTTTAGTTTTATATTTGGGTACAGTTTATAAGAGGTGGTTTTCATAAGGTGTGACAAAATGATAGAGGCTGGATGAAAACATATATTTTCGCCCGTTTAGGTGGGGGAATAATTAGACTTAGAAAAAAAAAATAAAAATCAAGGGCAGCATTAAAAACATTGTTATACATATAACTATTTCTTAAGCGAAAAATAATTTCTTTAATTTGTTCTTTAAATCAAGATATTTTACCAAATAGATTTTGAAAAATTAATTTTCAAATTGAAAATGGCATAAACAAATTTTTTTTCAAATTTTTAAGTTACTAAGCACTATTTTGGTTTTCAATGTTGCGCCTCAAACGTATACATCCTTAGACATGGTTTTCAGTTTTTTACTTTAAATTGAGAAGACCGTGGAATTTTGATAGGTATAACAAAATTTATAAATTAAAAACAAAAAAATAATTTAAACAAAAAAATTCAAGTTTTTTTTTGAAATTTTCAAAGATTATTTTCGTAGTCTTGATTCAAAACATTCATTCATTTATTGGTCTCATCTCGAATGCTCAAAAGAATATGATGCAAATATGATGCTAATAAAAAATTCCAATTTTTAAAATTCTGTACAAAAACGACAGCCATTTTTTTTTCGTCAGAGCTATGTGTGGACACAGGAAGATGAATTTTTTTTTTTAATTTAAAAACAAAAATGTAAAAATCTTAAATTAACTTAACTTTATTATGGTAGCATTACATGTATACATTACAATTAGGGTTGACATTTGCGATCTGTCAAAGTGGTTTGCCTAAGAGTGCTCCATAAAAAAAAATCCTTAAAAAGTCGTTAAAATAAAAAATAAATTAATTTTTTTTTGTGAAAACTTGAAAAAATTACAATTATTATATCAGCAAATTGAAATACCAGTAAGTCATAGTATTTAAGACTCTTAAATCTCCTTGCAAAGGTTCCAAATTTAACATAACCTATGAAAAAAGAGGGCTTGAAAAAACTTCCCCAGTTCATTATAATAACCCAAAAGGAGGCCCCTCACAGAACCTAATCGAAATGGCAACATCAGGAATCAGTGCGCATAAAATGAGGGAAATCCTAATGGAAAATAATGCAAGGCTTGTTTCACAACTCGTGTCCAAGACCGACTTCCAATTACTCTACGCCGATCTATCAGTCCTGAAAGCAAAACAGGAGGAGTTTACCGCAAAAGTCGTTTTTTTTTTTTTTTTAGAAAATCGAAATAAGTTTCTGGAGTCGCAAATGGAAAAAATATTGCAAAAGAGTGTTGAAGATAATGCTGTGATGCATGTGCCTCACGAAGAAAGCATTGATCCGATTGAAAAAGCAAAAGACGTATGCGCTGGACTAATCGACGTAAATGAAACAAACCCAGGCGTTGAGTCTGCGCATAGAGTTAACGGCCAAGGTTCACGATCGGCAATAGTAATCGTGAAATTTAAGTCTCGAACAGCAGTTCTAAACATCTTGAAAAACGCTAAGCAAATTAAGGGGACCAACGTAAGTGTCCACAAAGACCTGCCGCTAAGTATGTGCCAAAGAAGAAGCAAGCTGGTATCAGTAATGAAGGTGCTGCGCCAGTCAAAACCAAGAATGAAAATCTTTGTGAGAGACGACAGACTGTAAGTTGAGGACACTATTTTTACATGGGATACATCGCAAGGTCTGAGAAATTCCCCAATCGTTAATAATTTTACTAAACAAATTAGAGACACAACAAATTAACAACAATAACGAAACGTCAAATTCAGAAAATGTAAATGACAGGAATGTCATTTTTTTATACATACTAAATATAATTTAAAAAAAAAACAACATTAAATCCCAATTAAAGAAATTCTTATAAATTTTATTTCTGGAAAACAAACGTTTTCCATTAAAAAAAAATTATGTCTTATAATTTATCTTATGATTAATTAAGAATCCAGAACAACTGCTTGGATTCTTATTATTTTTAAATTTTTTTTCTATCCAATTGAAATTTAAAAATGTTCACAACTCAAAAATTGACGCCCTAAGCAAGTTTTTTTTTTCAAATTGAACCAAATTTTTAAAATTTTCATTTTTGTAAGCTTTAGTTTTTAATTACCTGCACTAAAAAAGGTGTTTCCATTTTAAGTAAATGTCTCCGCTTGCTAGCTAAAGAAGGGGAACATAACCTCCCTCCTATCCATTTTTCTTATCTTGATACAACCAATTCATTATAAATGTTCACCGTGATACCTAAACATAAAACTTGCTTTGAAAATAGAATTATGTAATTCTCTTGTAACCAATTTAAAAAAAAAACACATTTAAGGGTCGTGAAGACAAATATTTTTTTTTGTTGTATTCAAGGACCAGTCTAATGTTTAAGTATCTGCCATCATGCATGCATGCTTGTTTAAAATATCTTTTATTCTCAAAATACAACCTGGCCTCCTTTTCTGTAATCACGCAGTCCAAATTAACGGAAAGCAAATTAACATAATTAAATAAAATGTTAAATTAGTAAATTGTTGTGGTTTTTTGTTTCCTATATATATAATTCTTACATGTTACAATTTTTACGCCTTTTCTTTCTTACCTTACCGCCTTCTTCTTTTTTTTTTGTTTTTGAAGAACAAGAAAAAGAAATACAAACTACCTACATTTTTATATAGGTTTTATGTATTTCAAATACGAAAATAATAAGGCTTGTCCTTATTTATTTTTTTCTTTTTACCTAAATAAGTTTTTCAATGGTGAGTAGGGTTCGTTGACATTCCTCCAAAAAAAAAAAAAAAAAGTTTTTCCTATCGAATGAGGAAGAACAAGATTGAGCCAATAGCAATGCTTATATTTATTTATAATTTTGATAATAGCTCTTCTTCCGGCGCGGCGTCTATCTTTATTAATGAAAGTAGTTTTTTTTTTGTCTTCTCTTTATGATTTTGTTTTCTTGAGGTCACCACCATATGATGATGTCGTATGAAATGAAGGACACTTATAATAATTCCCCTTTTCCTTTGGCATTATTACATTTTTGTGGTAGGGTATTGTTTCTTTTGTTTGCTTTATATAGTTTTGTTTTAGTGACATTAAACAATCCTTGTTTGTTTTTCTTATCATGTACATATTTATTGGTGGAACTATATATAGATTACATTAATAGTTTTGCTCATCTAAGAGAATAAAGCTTTTTTTTTATTTTTTGATTCTCTTAAATGATTTTTAATTTGTGTTTAAATAAAAACAAAATTTAAGAAAAGACCTTCAAAAAAAAAAAATACGCTGAGATTTTATATAAGTATGTACATATTAGTTAGTTGATACATATATGTACACAAAAATACATGCATTGAAAATGTATAAACAAGAAAAACAATTTTAGTATACAACAACATTTTGAGTATTGCTGTCAGATAGTTTTATGTTTATTTAACGACACTGAAGTATTTTAAGAGAAAAACTAGAAAAATTTAGATTTAATGCGTAAATGTTTTCCACTATGTGCTTAAGTACATTTACATATTTTTATATGTTTGTAATGTATGTATATATGTAAGTACCCACATTACAATTTTTTTTTTTTGGAATTTTATTTGTTATACCTTCCTAATCAATTTTATATGTATATTGAGGCTCAAGAACAACGTAGTTTTTTTTGTATTTTTTTCAGATTGCTTATAATATGTATCACCAACAACATTGCTTAGAGTTGAGAATATTTTAAAATAAATGAAATATTTCTAAGAGAGATGAAAGATTATGCAGGATAAAATATTTTGTAATGAATTATTTTTTTAAACTTCGAAACTGGAGAGCCACCTTTTTGTTTGTGATTTTTGAAAGGCTTAAATTTTATCAATAATTAAACACGTTTTTTTTCGTCGCGTCTCACCCCTGGTTCTGCAGTGAAAAAAAAAATTGATTTGAAAAAAAAAAATCTGTGCGACTTCTTTTTATCGAAACAATATTTTTTTTTTCATATGAAAATGAACATTTTTTCTTTGTTCATCAATATCTCAGAATCAAATAAATCACCCAAAAAAATTAGGACAGTTCTGAAAAACTAGAATTTTGGTTTGAAAAACTTTTAATTTTATACCACATTTCTTGAGATTTTGATCGATTTTTTATGATTTATTTTTAAATTACTTTCTTTTGTTGTTCTTTTATTTACAAAATAATCTATAAAATTCTAAAAATAAGTATTGATCCTCTTTTCTATTTAATAAAATTTAAGCCTTCAATGGATAAGCCTTTTTTTTAACTGTTTAAAAAGATTGTCAATTTAAAGACTTCAGAATTGACTGAGTGTCAAATGATTGAATTAGACTTTTTAAAACCCCCCAGTCCAGAATCAACTGCCACAGCATAGAACCATAAGTTTCTGAGGTCAATTGAAGTAAAAAAAACGAGACCAAGACGAGACTTCAAAAGTTTCATCTACTTCTCGTCTCCTGGCCAACCGTAGCCGTGAGGCACCGCGCCATCTAGCATCGAATAAAAGTCTAAAAAATTAATTGCCTATTTTTCCACTTCGGAACTTGATTAAAAAAAAAAAACGAAATAAAAGCATGAACTTATTACTTTTTATATATGTACTTATAGAATTTATTATTTTCAATTTATTCTGTTGCTTTAGAATTTTATTTATATATATATTATATTTGCAATGGGTGTGAAAAAATGCTATAGGGCGTATAGGTTGGAACAAGACGAGATGAAAAAGGTATGCGAGGGGGTCTTTTTTCTCCCATTTAGTTGGAAGGGCATTTTTCTAAAATATAATACTAAAATGCTAAAAGAAGCTCAAATTTGTATCGAAAAGACATGAATTTTTAAAAAAATTATATAAAAAAAATAAATTGGTATACAAAATATAAATAATTAAAAGTATACACTTTAAAACAAAAACCCAAAAATTGTAATCCGTAAAAGAGTCTATAAGAAAATTGAAAGCCAACAAATCTGGTTGTATGGCAGGTACCGTTAATAATGGAAAAATTTAAAAAAATTCTTCACCCTAAAAGTGCGGAATTTGAACTCTATTTTGTCAGTGTCATCCTTAAAAATAATACAAACGAGATTCAAAAGCAGTTTACTGCTAAATCAACTTTGTCATAACATTTTATGGACAATGCTTTTTTCTCAGAAGAAGAGTTCCTTGTTCTTACTGAAACTGAACCTTTTACTTTTTTTTTAAAAAAAGCTCGTTTGAATGGAAGATAATTCTACTGAATCCTACTATGCACTTGGATTCATAAGCTATAAGTGCGTGAATGCTAATTAAAAAAAAATATAAAAAAAAAAAATATATTTAATTTATCCACTCTTAATTAAATTTAAATATGCAGTCCACACTCCTGTGATATTATGGTTTCATTTAAAACATGCGTGTCATTTAAAATCAAGCGTTAAGCACGTGAATCCTTGGTATTTGTAGTATTAAAAGCTTGATTGAGGTTTATTGATGCTCGAATGGACTTATAATTAAATCCAATTACTTTAATAAGTGCATAAATAAATGTTCATAATTTGTTGTTTACGTATATGTATCTGTGGGCAGTATGTTTTCTTTTTTTAAAAGTCCTTGTGACTAACATACATAGATTATGATTCATGTAAACTTTTCAACGCTCATGACATGTTTACCCAACAAGTAAGGGTGTCTTTTTTAAGAGGCACAAAGCTTTCGAATGGAATAAAACAAAGATGAATTTTTAAAATTGACTTCATTCGAAGGATAGTCTATCGACTTCAACATCCGCACAGAAAAAAGTCTAGCGGCAGCGTTAAATAGCACGATCTTGGAGGCCAAATTACGGGTACGAAAAATGAAACGTTGTTACCATACGTTTCCTTCAATAAATCAATTGTGGCACGAGCTGTGTGTCATTTTGCGCCGTCTTGTTGAAACCACAGCTCCTGCACATAATGGTTGTTTAATGAGGTACGAAAAAGTCAGTAGTCCTCCGTGTAACATTCTGGCCAGCATCGTTTTTTAAAGAAGCCCATAGTCCACGCCCATAGTACGGCAGTTCTGTTAGTCAAAAGTGAGCTAAAAAAATCGGAATCGGAATCGGAATAAATTTGCACAATTTGAAAGCATTGTTCTGCGTCAGTCCATTCATATTGAAATGCCAAACCAAACTGAACACAAATCACTTAACAGCTGTTAAAATGGCCGCCAGTTAAAAAAGTGTTACCAACTTAAAATTCTATAACTCTGAAAAAAACACCTTTTATATTTTATTTTTATTTTCTATTTTAAAATGCAACTTTATGCAAAAACATGTGAAGCAGTCTGACACTTTGTAATAACCTGCATTTAAAAATATTTATTTTATCCTGTTATTCCTTTCAAAAGGTCATTACTAAAAGAGAACCACGTTGGACCTTGGAGCAATTAACATAAACGTCATGAACATTTAAAACTGACTCATTACACCCCAGATAAGTGTCAAAGTAGGACACTTTAGTGTTTTTTTTTCTCTCTGCGTATTTTTTTCCATTTCAAAAACGTTTAGATGTTAACGCATTTAAAATCTAACTGAAGTAAATCCTGTCCAAAGAATTCAAATTCCTGGGATTTGGATGTTTTTAAACTTTCACGATTTATGCAAACTCTTTGAATTGAGCTGAGAGAAAATCTGTGGTGAAGAGTAGGTCGGTAGTTATATAGAAAATGCATATTTTACTCGAAGGGAATTTTAATTAAATCATTCTCAGAATCATGTCCTTGTGACAATATAACTAAGCAAAAGAACTTTATACATATACTACGTCCATATAATATAATTAAAAACTACTTCACTTTAGTCCTGTTCACTGCAGAAATATTCTGTTCGGTTTACTTCTACTTGAATACTTGAATTGGTTTGCATAAACTTTTCTGAACAACTTTCTACTTAATTTTTTGTTTGCTTAATTATGTATACAATGTTCATAAATCCGAATAAATCTATGTTGATGGGATGATGGTGGCCATTGAACAAAATGTTCGATAATAATGTGGTATGCGAGAAAGTTTCTATTTTTTTTTTTTTAATTAAACCAAAAAATCGAATCTGCAGCAATTAGTTAAATTTAGGATTTTTAAAGCATCGATATTTAAGGTTGGAAAGTTAACCCTGGACACAACTCATAAGTTAATGATAGCACTGCAATGTTCGGGCGTTATTGGTTCGTGGTAAAGTTGTTTTCCACACCACCTAGCAGTTGGTCCTTGAACCTTCTGACAATTTGATTTTTTAGGAGAAAACCATGATATAAAAAAAACATTTAATTTTTCAAATCCAATTCACATGAATTTATATTTTAAAGCTTACGTGAGTTTTTCAAAATTACCAATTGTTTGAATTCTTTGAGAATTCACATAAAATATTTAAAAATAGTTGATTATAGGGCACCCATGTTTTTTTTTACCGGTAACTCACTTTGCATTTGGTCAATAGTAGCAGCCGATAATAATATAGAAGAAGAAATGCGAAGGCGGCTGCTTAATTTCGAACAGAGCCTACTATAGTCTGCCAAAGCTCTTCTAATCCAGAAATCTCACCATAACTTCAAAACTGGTGCTGTATAGGACCATGGTCCTGCCAGTACTCACGTATTGAGTGCTTAGCAAAAGACACTCCGACCTCTTAGCCGCGTTCGAGAGAAAAGTCTTAAGGAGAATTGTTGGCCCCATACGTGGGGAAGGACGATTCCAGACACGGTACAATCATGAATTGTACGCAATCTACCTTGAAGCAGACATAGTGACAAAAATTAGGCTCGGTAGACTCCGATGGGCAGGGCACCTAGCTCGCATGAGTGAAGAGGAACCTGCTCAGAAAGTCCTTTGTGGTACATTCTATGGTAGACGGCAGCGTGGTAGACCATGCTTGCGCTAGAGAGATGGCGTTGACCAGTACGCCCCAAGCCATGGGGTGCGTAACTGGATGGCGTCGCGTCGGCTTGAGACCGGGATAAGTGGAGAGACTTGTTGAAGGAGGCCAGGACCGGACCCCGGTTGTCGAGCCGATGATGATGATGATTTTTTTTATAAAATGCATCAAAGCACGAATTTTCTGCTCGAGTTCAAATTAACTAAAATGCTCATGGTCCTATCTAAAACTATTTATTTTTTTTCTTCAAATTGTATTATTATTTTCTATTTTTCTTCAAAAATTCGGATTATATTTTACTGCTTATTATTCGATCACGTTGATCTGTGTTATCATTTACTCCATCAACTTACTTCTTCATACTTCTTGTCCATTGTCTAACACTTACGTCAGTCCTTAACTTTGAGCTTAGGGGGCATTTTTAGATCACAGAACGTGGAAGAGTTTTCCCTCCACTTCATGCACCATATGGTTACACACCAAGATCCTTCGTTATTCATCGCAGGGCCATAAGATATTCAATTTCGTCGCACTTATGAAGCACTGTTCCATTCAAATTGATTTCCAAAATAGGAAATTTGTTACGAAAACAATTAAATCATGAAGACCCAGTTGCAAGGTAATCAATTCATTAAGGAACACCCAGTTTAACCTTTTGTTATAAAATAGATGATAACAATTTAGATATGACACGAACCAGATTTTGAAAAGCAAGTCGAAAATGGTTTCCAAAAGAACAAATTTTTGTATTAAAATTTTGACAATTGAAAGTTGACAAAAAGTCATTGGGGCATGTTCAAAATCGTCTGACGAGTTGTTTTTTTTTCTATCTGTCAAAAAATGAATTAGATTTCAATGGAATGACAGGCAATATCGTAGTACTAAAATTGTAGTAGAATTCTGTTTTTTTACTAAACAGAGCTGCCAAATTCTTTATGAATAGCAGCTGTTTCTTACCTGTGTGTTAACTTTAGACTCGAGGCCAGTTGGACTCGTTCAAATAATTATTTTAAAAATTGTATTATTTGTTCTTTTCGCTGTATTTATATGTGATGTCTGTAATGAAAAGGAATTATGATAAAATTAATGGTTGAACATATCCCATCACCAATATTTAAATAAAATATTAAAAAACACTAAAGTTATTTGAAAAAAAATAATTTAGTTTGTTAAGTTGACTGACAGCTGCTAAAATTGTAGTTTATTTCTTTTTGAAAATTAAATTTAAAACACACTGCTTAAGAAAGAATATTTATTTTTGTAACACCTGTTTTGATATTCGGTGTTATCAGCCAAATTAGAAGCTTTCAACACTCACAACCTTATAAACAGAGTCACACTTAGCCTTGATAACAACTTACACCTTCAACAATAAAACCTATCATTTAGATTTAACCAGCATTCACAACTCAAATAAATTATTTCAAATTCGTTCCATACTGACAGAAATATCGAATACCTTCGATATACCCAAAAAAAAAACGAGTTTTAGAATTATTAAAAATGTATATGTATGTATATATGTGGTTTAAAGTGCAAGTTTAAAACCAGCTTCAAAAGCTAATGGCCAATAAGTCTAGAATTATCAACAAAAGGTAATTTAATCATTAATATAAAAGATTAATTCGAAAATTTAAAGATAATACCTTTTTGATTATAAAATGCGACAGCATTAACATAATCCCGCCATTATACGAAACCAATTTTTAAATTCATTGAAAAAAAATTTCTTAAACTATTCAAATTGGCACACTCTAATAACTATAAGCCTTGGTATCTTAATGCAAATGAAAAAGATAAACTATACAAAAAAAAAAACATCAACGGTAAAAAAGCTACAATCGCCGCGCCGATAAATGCGTTAAGTTTTATTGTTGATAGATAGTCTCTTGAATTTTTTTAAGCTCGAATTTTTTTGGCGAAAAAATATTCCACTTAACCCAGACTAAAAAAAAAAATAAACAAAAGCTTCTAGAGTAGGTGAGACATATAGCAATAGCCGTCGTCGCAGTGAGTCGTCTTCGTCATCAGCATGGTGTGACTGACAGTTGTGACGGCGCGGCACAGCGTAAATAATATTTTTTTCTGCTTCCAGGTATTGTTAATCGTCTATTTGTTTGTAAATATATTTTTGTTATTTGTTGAACAGGTGCTCCAAGTGTGTTTTGGGTTATTTTTTGTTATCGATAAATCGACTAATAATAAAATTCCTAATGTTACGTCGAAATTAGTTTAAATTTGGGTTTTTTTTTAATCCAGTTTTGTAGATATAAACTTAATATGGAAAACAAAACAGTCAAAAGTCAATAATTGCCGGTATTTAGTTAAAACAAACATTTGTGGAAAAAATAAATTTTCCAATAAGGGAACAGACTATCTATCTTCCTAGAGAAGTCGAATATTTAACAACTGCGGACTGATTCTTTAAATTGAATGACCTTCTTCTTCATTTACCGTGATCTCGACTGGGACCACAACTTTCCCTTTCCATACTGATTTATGCAATGAATAACTGTTTCACTTTGGGGTCCGTGACCTTGTCCTCAAACAGAAAGTCTGTTACTATAATAAAACGTAAAGGCCTCAAGACACTTCCCTGAGGCACACCTACTCTAATTCATACATCATACTTGTCCATGATCATCCGCACGTAGACTTCCGAAACTCCTAATATCTTGGTTATATACTCTTGATTGCACCTGTGGTTGATTTACCCCATACAAACCATCACTGGACATTAGGCAGCCATATTTTTTTCGTAGACTGTGAGGTATGACACCAGCTTCATTGAACAGTAGCTTTCCCAATTTCGTGTATCACCCTTACCCTCAATTGATTGGGTATTTGACCGTAGATACATTTGGAGATGAGAACCATCTTGATCCTATGTCTCCCATTCTTTTCCAGAACTCAGAGGGTATCTCGTCTGTTGCAATCGCAATAAATTAACTTTCCAAAAAAGGACAATTCTTAGAATAATTAGATTTTGTCTTGTTTAATTTTAATAACATTTTCCTTGTAATTAATAGGCATTCATTTAAGAAAAAAACAACTGACTGGCTTTCAGAAACATAACAATCTCCATGATTTTCTTTCAAAAATGAATTCAACCTCATCTCCTGACATCTTTTTTTTTGACAAATTAACTTTTCCGTATATTACCATCTCACCGCATCACATCACTTATCTTGCAATAATAAATAAATGATTTATTTATAAATATTTAAAACATAAAGCCACATTGAAGGTATATGTAGATATCAACATATTAAGAAGTTTTCAGTTAAACTCTAAGAAATGATCAAATTTATTGTAAACAATGTCTAGACTGAAACAGGAGACCATCATGATGTGCCGATGCATATAATGATGAGTGTGTAATGAGCGATCACATTTAAAAGAAAATTCTTTTTGTAAATAATTGTAAAAGAAGTTGAACAAAAAAAAAATGAAAGATAACAGTAAGTGGTTGTATTAGTTACCGATGGGTAGATATGCGTCCATAGCTATCTGAATTTGAATTTTAAAAACAAAATTAAAATACAAATAAGTACAAAAAAAAAACTTGAATGGAATGATGAGGAAAAAAATTGAATCGACGCGACGCTGCCGGTAGTGTACCGCCTTCGACGATGCGATGCACAGTGGGGTTCACTTTATAGAAAAAATGGTTCAAAATAATTGTAACCTAGATTGAATGGGAATTTACTGGTAAAAATGATTCTTCTTCTTGGATTCAGAAATTTTGTTTTACAAAAAGCAACTTTAGGCCTTTTGTAAAGGGTGTCCCAACAAGAACACAAGATTTAAATTTTAAATAAAACGCAGATATTTAAAAAAAATCGCGAATTCTTTATTATATCGTAAAGTAGACAGGATGAGGTTATGTATGGAACAACACATCGGGCAGATGGCCGCCGCTAATTGGATATTAGAGAGACAACATGAAAATGCTGATTTTGCCGATAAAATCATCTTTAGTGACGAGGCCCATTTCCATCTTGATGACTTCGTCAATAGGCAGAATTGTCGCATTTGGGGCGAGGAAAATCCTCGAGTGATTCACGAGAAGCAAATGCATCCTCAACGTGTCACTGTGTGGTGTGGATTTTGGGCTGGACGAATCATTGGACCTTTTTTTTATGAAAATGAGTCAGGTCAAACGCAAACAGTCAATGGTGTTCGATATCGTGAAATGATAACCAATTTTTTCGTGCCTAGAATTGAAAAAATAAATGTGGAGGGGATGTGGTTTCAACAAGGCGGCGCCACATCTCATACAGCCAGAGAAACAATTCAATTGCTGCATCATTCATTTTCCGGTCGTGTTATTTCGCGTTTTGGAGACCAGAATTGGCCGCCTAGATCGTGCGATTTAACACCATTGGAATTTTTTCTTTGGGGTTTTTTTTTTAAGTCGATGGTTTATGCGAATAAGCCAACGACGACTCAAGCCTTAAAAGAGGATATTGGACGCTGCATAAATGAAATACTGCAGCATTTATGCAAAACGGTCACTGAAAATTTCATTAAAAGATCGCGTATGTGCCAGCAAAGCCGCGGCGGCCATCTGCCCGATGTGTTGTTCCATACATAACCTCATCCTGTCTACTTTACGATATAATAAAGAATTCGCGATTTTTTTTAAATACGAGTATCTGCATTTTATTTAAAATTTAAATCTTGCGTTCTTGTCGGGACATAAAATTTAGAAGTCAAATAGAATTACTCCAATCATTTTATCTACCCAGGAAGAAGTTATCAAAAGTTTGAAACAGAAGCCAAAAAACCTCCATTTTGCCAAACCAAGCTATTTCAATTAAACTCTAGACAGTCCAATTTATCTATCGCAGATGTAAACTGCCCACAAATAAGAGTGAAAGACTTAAAAACACCAAACTTCGACCGAATGCTTTCGGAGTTCTATAATTAGGTACAGCACAGATGAATTCAAGATCACAAAAAAAAAAAACAGCTTTACAAGAAATCCAAGCAAGATTGCGTACTGAAACGTAAAACTTGCTAAGCAAAGAGTGCAATCAGCACAACATGGAAAAACTGGAGAAACTCAAACATAGGCTCACATAGGTTTTGATACAGTTGAAAACTCAGTACGGCCTTATTAACCATCTGAATGACAATATGAGCTACTGCCTATTGCAAGAAATTGACAAATTCTCCAAAAGTCAAAAACAAAGTGCTTCTTATCCTTTGCCGTTGGGATTCAGCATAAAATTGTAGATCCTCTCCAATCCTAGAATAACACGCACACAGGAATGGTTGAAAGTTGTAAGTCACTTTGGCCCTGGTTCTTCATGGATTGCCATTCTACCTAATTTTATTTTTATTAATTTTAAATCTTAATTTGGGTTTAGTTTATTTGTACACTTAATTCAAGCGATTAACTTAATATTAGATAAATAAAAATAAAAATAAAAATAAATGGGTTCCGACAAATTTCGAACTAAACTTCGTCGCCCATAGGTTAGGTTAGGTTAGGCCGGACATAAGAAGAAACTGTTTTTGAAAGTCAAGTCAAAATGCTATTGCCACTAATATAGATTTGGATAAACTATAAAAAATATACAAACTTTGAACTTAAAATGCCCCACTGTGTGAAGTTGTTGGAGCGGTACGGTAGCGATAAAAAGTGACGCGATCATAGATGGCAATATTAGAATATAGTGATGGACTTTTGTTCAATTACCTATCCCAATGCCATAGGGATAGCATGCCGGTGACGGCCGCAGACGGCTTCGGCAGCCGGCCCGGCCCAGCGATTGTTGAAGCGCGTTGGCGGTAGCGCTATCGTCACATCGACTTATCGTTCTTTTTTTTTTTGACAGCTTTAATGCGATGATGAATGAAATTTAATAGGAGTATCGTCTGTGCGAGTCGAGACAGTATAAATATATACGTAAATAAATCCCATTTCAGCTACCTACCGGAAATATTATGATGGTTGTTCCGAACCAAGTGAATTCTTGAAATATGAGATGCGAGCCGCTAAGCTGTCTATCTTCAAAAGAGTAGATACATACTTCTGACTATGGATGATGTCTCTGTGGATTTAGAACAAAAGCCGGCGGATAATAGATAGTTATAGATAATAATTATTATTATTGTTTATACAAATCATTCTCTATGTGGTCTACATATATGTACACTTAAGTTATGTAGATAAAAAAAAAAAGAAATCTCGTTGGGTGATTTGTTGTTTGACTAGAGATTTATGTCGGTTTAAAATGTAAATGTGATCAATTGAATGAATTAATATTTGTGAAAGACAAGATTTGCTCTAGAAATTGTGTAAACCGGGTAGGGAAATCAGACAGAATGTTATTAATACGGAAAATATTTAAGGAAGCAATAAACAACTCAGTAATGACATTAAATTTGAAAGATCATAATCTATTCGATTTGAATGCTAAAATTACTCAGCATTAGAATTGTGTTCTAAAAATATAATTTAGTAATTATTAATTTTTTTTGAAATGATGGATTTATAATGAGACAAAACTATATAATTTTTATTATTTTATTCTTATTACTTTTAAAATCCATTAGTAAATATTTTAAATTTTTATTCAATAAATTTTTAATTTTTGTATTTCTTTTTTTTCTCTTTTTAGGTAAGTTCATAATGTAAAAAATGTTTTAATGGTAAGTGGAGATGTTATTCAATTCAATGTATTTTGGTACATTTTTCCGAATTTTTCGTATTTTTGTTGTGCAACCATTGCAGAATTTTTTTATGTCGATTGCGGCCATGTTCCTACGAATCCTTTTTATATTGGAAACTTTTACATTCTTAAATATCTGGAGGAGAAAAAACTGCAATTATGTTGATTAAGCATGTTTTTTTCATTTTAACTTGCGATTATAGCTAGAGCCAAAATATGTAAAAAAAATTATCGGAAAATATTAACTAAAAATTCCATTAGGATAATTTAGAACGCGATAAAAGTTGGTACAATTCTATCTGTCTGTCTGTATCTCGACCTACAGATTAAACTACTGCAGCGATTTTCTTCAAACTTGGAATTTAAGATTTTTAGAAGATTTAACTTATTCATCTCAAAAAACAGCTCTAACCGTTTTGATGAAATTTTTTTAGGGGGCGCGCTAATTATATTTTACCATTATTAATGGTTTGCGATCAAAATTTTGATAAAAAGAGATATGTATTACAATAACCTTCATAATGTTGAATATTAAAATTTTGAAACAAATACAGTCAAACTTCTTTAAAAAAAATTTCGTTTTAATGAAGTTTTATAAAAAATTCGTTATACAGTAATGCCTTTAAAATTATCCTGTCCCAAATATTCAAATATTTAGCTTTTTGTTTGATAATAGAGCCCGAGAGTGGAAATTCCTTTTCCTGTTTATCCCATTTTAATATAGCTTTATGCACATTACCGTATTTTGTTTTTCTTAATTTTTTTTTTTTTGGATTCTGTTTGAACTTTCTTCGGGAAACTTTAAAATTTTGCATTAATTCTTTAAAATTGTCAACAATGTACTAAACGATATACCAAATTTTTCTGCAAACATCCTTTTTTCTTTTCTCCCCTTTTAACTTTTTCAATCATCGATAACTCTCTGTCTGAAAATTGACATTGCGTTATAAAGAAACAATTTTGTTTTCGCGCCCCAAAATTAGTTCCTAAAAAGGGGAATTTCGCTATAGAGAATTTCGTTATAAAGAACCTAATTCATATGGGATATTTCTTAAAGGGAAGGGGAACAAAATGAAATTCGCTATAGAGAGAATTACGTTGCAAAGAAGTTCGTTATAAAGAAGTTTGACTGTAGTTGGTTTTATGAAAAAAAAAAACATAATTTTTTCTGAAAACGGTTGGATGCTTTTGGAAATTTTGTTTTCAAGTGAATATTTTTCAATACAAAAACTTGGATTAATTGAAATTTTCTTGAATTTCGATAAAAAAAAGAGTTGCAAACTGGTGCGTATACACAATTTTTAATTTATTTTTAACGTTCCGATCGGAACGTTTATTTTGTTCTTGGTATCCGTATCGGAATAACGAAATAGACGCATACCAACGCCTCTAGTTGACATGTGTCTAATAATTTTATTTGTTTGCGGAACTTTTTTCACAACAATTTTGCTGTCGGAGACAATCGGAACCTAAGCATCGCGTGTATTTCACACGCGTTGCTCAGATTTTGACATTTAATCGCTAGGCATCGCATGAGTTCGAGACACGTTACTTCGATTTTAAAAGTTTCAACGCATATTTCAATTTATTTCGTAGGACTGTCCGATTTATCAATCGAAACAGCTACCATGATACAAAATTCGTACATTTCGTAGAAATCGGAGAAAGTTTCGTTCCGATCGGATACGATGATAGGGCCCATTAACGTTCCTCATATTTTATCGAAGCCGTTACGTTTTCTTGTTACACAATCTGTGCGGTTCTTTTTCTTTATATCTCGTCTAGGTTCCCGTTTATAAAACTGTAATCGTCGTGATTGTGATTATAACTCGGGAGCACGTTAACCTACATTAAGTTTTGCAATTATGTATAAGAATGCACCAAAGTTGAAGACAAATTTGCACTTTACTTCGCAATAGTATCTACAAAAATGCCTGTGGGATTAATTGCATTCATCTGCTTTCAAAAAAAAAAAACTTACCCAAAATACTGTTTTCTAGGTAATAAACTAAAATCATTTATTTCCTTTAATAACTTCTAATAAATGTGGGAGCTTTATTATATCTGCGTTTACTTCAATAAAGATAATTGATGTATGATTACATCGCTGTAATTTTAATACTGATTGTTTTATTGGAGCAAATACTCTTCGCTTCTCTAACGTAGAAGAAAGTACTCGGATACATATCTAGAAATTCGTTATAACATCGTTTACTCCATTAAATATCGTATAGGAATAATTATATCAGCTTTTACTCCAATAACGGTTTTTGAAGAATGAGTTACATATATCGGTTATTACTCTACGCTGATATAATATGCTACTGAAAATATCTATGAATAAATTCAATGAGCATTTACTCCAATAACGGTTTTAATTTTATTCAGTTCCTGACTGCTAGCGTCTTTCAAGCTGAATTGCTGGCAATTAGACAAAACCCAAATACAGCCATCTTTACAGACAGTCAGGCAGCTGTCTTAGCCATCAACTCGGCCACTTCGTCATCCAAACTGGTCCAGCAATGTCGCGATGAGCTTGCGAGCCTAAACACTAACCTTGTTGTCACCCTGATCTGGGTTCCGGGTCATAGTGGTATCGAGGGAAATGAACGGGCTGATGAGCTGGCCAGGCAAGGTTCGGCCCTTCATAGCTCACTTGCGGAAATGGTTGACATTCCTCTTGGCGCTATGAAGGGTACAATTTTTTCTATCTATCAATCCGAATAAAATCGAAGGTGGAGCAATTTAACCAACTGCATCATATCTAGGAAGATATGGCCAACCTATAATAAAACCCGCTCAAGCGATCTTTTATGTAGGCCCAGGTAAGACATAGCCAGGATTGTTGCGGTATGCACCGTACACTGGCCCATAGGAGAATATGCAGTGAAATTGGGCATCCCTCACAACACGTTTTACCGTAGTTGTGGTGACCAACGCGAAAGGGAAATGGTACTCCATTTCCTCTGCAAATGTCCTGCTCTGACAAACATTAGAATGCAACCATTTGGAAGGGCATTCTTCTATGACCTCGATGAGCTATCTAAGACGAAGATTAGATTTTTCTCAATGCGACCAAATGTCTCTAGAATACTTCGCTTTGAAGCCTCTCTATAAACCCTTCCCCCTTTTAA
Organism: Syrphus vitripennis; assembly: GCA_958431115.1. Classification (NCBI taxonomy): domain Eukaryota; kingdom Metazoa; phylum Arthropoda; class Insecta; order Diptera; family Syrphidae; genus Syrphus; species Syrphus vitripennis. The sequence goes on from OY288110.1 coordinate 93,530,013, forward strand.
TCTTAGGTCAAACGAGTTGTGGTATCAGAACGGCGCACCAGAGCGCCAATTGGATCACAGGCTAGGCTACCCTTTGATCGCCATTTCTACCTAACTACCTTTATTCAGAAAGTAATTTTTTTTTGTTCGTAGATGTGATTATGAAATTAATATCTGTCCGCTGCAGAAATGGCTCAAAATTCAGACTGCAGAGTTATGAAAAAATTGACAACCTCTAGATCAGATCGAGTCTTCTGAATGCAATTGACTTTTTAAAAAATCCCTATTACCTAATTTTTCTATCGAAGTCAAACTCATTTCAAATAATAAATAGACTTAAATGCAATCTATCCTTTCTTCTTTCGTATTCTCTGATATCTCTCCAAAAAATCAAAAGATATACCCCTGACAAAAAAAAAAAAGTTTCATAATGCAATTTAATTAGCTTTGTAAACGAACAAACTTCAACATCTTGAATCGGATAACACACATAAAACAAAATAAAAAAAATCTTGGCTTTTATTTCCTCCCGTCCTCCTTCTCCATTGACTTATAACACTATATTCGTTCATTTTTGGATGGTTGTTCTTTTCTATCCACAGGCAAGTGGTAGCTTAACGTACAGTTAGAATAACAAAATGTTAAATGACAAATAAACGAAATCCTCTTGAAACTGTATCCCGCAACCAGTATAAATGGAGGACGCAATAGAAAAAAAAATAAATAAAATCCTTCGAGTATCGTCACAGTATTAAAATACACATAGAATTTCCTGATGTCTGTCGTGTCCTTGAATTCCAAATAATATCACGCACCATCATCACAACAGCCGAAAGTTTTTTTTTTTTTTTTTTTTTTTTTTTTTTTTGACGCGACAAAGGGTAAAGGATATACATGGGTGTAGGAAAGGAAGACGTGTTGATATTAGAAGGAAAGAGAACTCTCTCCAAATACACCCTCTATAATAAAACCCCAAGGCGTATTCCCATATACGATACTAGCAGTTCCTTACCGGTCTTTCATGAGAATGGTGGGGCTTAATGTTATATAAAAAAAAAACGGTACCTAAGTATATATTGTTGTTCAGTTCATGGCCACCGGATATGTCGTCGTTGTTGCTTCTAATTTCACAATTCCTTATATTCCACTGAAGCTTTTGGGTTTTATAATTCATGTCATAGCGTTGTCCTTTGTAACCTATAAGATACTTATAACTACATTCATGTACAAAATCATTTCCCAACCGATTTAACGGAAAAGTTTTGATTTCTATAAACAGGACTACATAATGTATAGAAAGTACGACGAGTTGTACATAATTTTAAGGACTTTTACTTTAGCCCCGAGCAAAACACCTCTCTTTGGTACAAGAGCGAGAGCAAGAAATTTTCCATACTTTTCCGCTCTTAACTAAACCAACTGAAATATTTTTCTTTTTATACAGCACGCACTCGCACATATAACTTTATGTGCGCCCATTCTTTAAGCCAACTCAAAGGACCAAGTAAACAAGTCCAAAGGATACACTTTGTCGGCGTCATATTCTCGCTGTGTCGGTCGGTGTAGATGACGACGAGCTCCTCATATACATATATATGAACGAGATGTTATTTGCCTTTGGAATGAAGGACCCATAAGAAGGACCATCAATATTATCACAATTTGTTTGTGTATTTTTCGTCCTTGAAGTTTTTGTTTTATTTATTTTTTTTTTTTTTTTCTATCGTCTTCCCCAGAGACGAGGGTTTTCCTCCAGTTTTGAGTTTATTGATTTAGGTATGTGTGCTTTTTTGGTGCCGTTTTCCGGTATAAAGAAACGAAAAAAAAAATAACTTAAAAGACAGGTGGTTTGTGGGAGCGGAATCAGGAAACAAGGTCATTTCTGTGCGTTTGTAGATACGAGTATATATTTGGTTTATGATTTATGTTATTTTTTTTTTTATTTGGTCGTATAAGGTGGGAAGATATAGGGTACTTACTTACATATGTGATTTTTTTTATATGCACTCATAAATACATTTTATGTGTAGGTACTAGGTATACATATGTTTATGTACTATATCGTAGATACATGGGCACATACAACGCGTGAAAAAAAAAAACATATGAAGACGTTTTAATGTTTTTTTTTTGTTGCTCTCCTTTTCGTTTTTTCTTCTCGTCTCTATATTTTGTGACATTGATGGTGATATGTATGTATGTATAGGTAATAAATTTACATCTATATAAGGATCATCATAAATCTTGTGTGGAGATGTTTGTTATTTTCCACTGAGCACACTGATGAATCATATCATATCAGATTTGATCGTTTATTTATAATGGATGTGTCGATTAAAGAGATTCATGTTGTAATGGTTTTTATTTTATTAGATAAATTTGAAGAGAACATTTAAATTAAGAAATTATAAATAGATTAAATTTTCAGGCTCAGAAAATTTTGACGGAATTTAAAATTTAAAGCGGTAAGGAAATTTGAAGTATTATGGGTTTCGAAAAAAATGGGACAACTGTTGAGACTGAGGTATTACCCTGTATCGCAAGTAGAACAGATTTTCCGAAATTCCTAAAACTTAAAAAAAGAAAATGTAGAAAATCTGTAATTTTGAAAACGGATACGTGCATTGTGTATTTCATTCCTTAGACATAGGCATAAGAAACTGACTTAACACTCAGGTCCGCTAGTATTACTCCTACGTGCCATCGTGTATGGTTTCTGAAGACGTTCTATCTACTTTTTCTTCAGTTGTTCTAAATCTTCTTCGAATAAGGAACTTTGGAGTAAAAAAATTGATCCAGTGAAAATGGTGGTTTCAATGATTCCCGCTTAATATATCCCAAAATAAATATTTTCAATGTGCTGAAACAGAATCATGATTTTAAGTTTCGAAACTGTTTGGTTTGCTAAAACGAATCCTATTTGATTGTATGAGACAGTGACACAAGAGCAGCTGTATTATCCTTGAATCTAGCAACCAAAGAGTTTGTGGTTTGATACAAACTAAACGATCACGATCACCCCAAATCAGTTTGCTAATTTGTGTTATATAGGTTTGTATGTGAATAAACTACGAAGCAAAAAATCTATAAAAAAAATATTGAGTTTTCATAGGAAATAAAGAATTAGATTCATTTCACCACTCATGTTTCTAGCTCAAATAAAAAGGGGACTTGTTAATCACGATTGAGGGACGTGGCCGACCTTGCTAGAGTTTAAAATTGGACCACCCAATTATTATTTCAGAGGTTTTTTAATCCAGCGAAATCGTAAGAATCTTTATCGAATTTGAAAGTTTATGGCTCGATGGATGATAATAACAACCCGAACTGCGGAACTATCCTAAAAAATTGTAAAATTTTCTCAGGGATATGGCAAATAATTACATAATAAATAAAATTTAAAAATAGGTAGAATATAAACAAAATAATACATTGATGCAATCATGAATATTTTTTAAAAAAGTTTAAAACACCATCGCAACCAATATTCTAATGGCTCCGTAAAAATATCTATGTTCGAAGGGTGTTTCTTAAAAGTCTGATTTTCATAATTTCTACGGATGTAATTATGTATTACGAATATATACAGTAGTCTCAGTTGCGTATCGAGAAACGAGACGAGGCTAACTTGTAGACATCCGAGACGAGACTGTAATTTTTGAAATTAAAGTTTCATTGGTATTTTCCGTTAAGAAAAAAAATCATTCAGAGTTAAAAACATAAAATTGAATATTTCAATGTACCTAAATACTAAACAGCTGCCTATAAATAAAATGGTTGCTTCTAATTTTTCTATAACAAAAAATAAAATTAAATCGAAAAAAATTCTGAGTTGGTACCAGGATGTGACGAGACGAGACTTATGTATGTCACACAAGGCCAGGACGAGAGTTAAATTTTTCATTTTTGATAAAAAAATTTCAAATAATTTCAAAGATTTTTTTTTCAAAAATTTTCTGACTACTACATACTTATGTCTATGTTTTGAAAATAAAACAATATGTTACACTATTGGCTCAATGTTAATGAAATGTATTTTAGTTCAATGCTGTATTGGTAGCTTGATTTGTTTTGGTCGCTTTATCACAGTTTGAACTATAGGGCAAATAATACGGGAACACTTAGGTGTATACGCATTTTTCTTATTTTACTATTTATTTATTTTTTTGATAAATTTTTTGGTTTTGCATGTTTCCTTATTTTTTTATCATGCGTCTGGGTGGGAAATATGTTGAAAATAAAATCGCTTATTTTTACAGATTTTTATTTGACGCTAGGTGGCGTTGCAAGGAGGTTGAAATTTCTTAACAAAAACCATGGGCTATCTTTTACGTTTGACAGTGCTCGAAAAAAAAATGGAAATGCAGTGGACTGGCTTTAAAAAATATTTTATTTTTGGAGAAATTTTTTTGAAAATATTTTAAACATCAGTTATTCTTATAAACATAGTCAAATTTTTCTTTAGAAAATGATAATGATAAAAATAGTTAGATTGCGTTCAACTATTTCTTTTTTTCTTTGAAACAAATCAAGCATTCCAAAACAATCAAGAGAGCCTCAATTTTTTTTTTTTATTATTTAATTCATTTCATATTAATCGGATGATTTTCAGCGAAATAATATTTTTTTACAATAATAACCAAAAAACTTGGCTTGTAAACATACCTTTATATTATTTGTCCTCAAAAAGAGAAATATTTGGCAGTCAGTTTTTTTTCTGGTAAGGACAGATAAAACTCCGAAAAATACAAAGTTAAATAAATATCTGAACAAAATAATTAAATGCTCAAAAAACTCGGATAACAAATTTAAAACATAATTTTTAAAGTACAATTATTGTGTTTAACCAACCAAAAAAAAAAGTAAAACATTTTCCGTAAATTTTATTATTTATTTATTTTTATTTTTTATTAATTAAAGTGTAAGGTTAAATTACAAATTAATTTCTTAATAATAATAGCTCTAGCCTCGTGGACTATTCGTAAATCTTAAATATGTATAATTGTATAAACAACATTTTTAAACTGAAACTATCAGTGTGAAACTTTTCATTTCCGTTGTAGCGACATTTTCTGGAGGGAACTCCACAAAAGAGTTAATGCAAGAAGTCTGTCAATTTAATTAAAAACACAACTTTACAATAGTTTTGTTATTACAATGAATCTGGAAAAAAAAACTTCTTCAATTTGCTTTATAAAATGAAATATTGAAATAAAGTATAAAGTATTAACAATCTTTCCCTTATTCAGTTTTCAAAAGATTGACAGACAGTGAAAAGTTCAAGATACATATTTCAAAAGCATTGTTGTCTTATTTGTTTCTGTTTTACTTGCGATGGGTTCAAGGAAATTTTATTTTAAGGCAAGTTTTGGACTCGTAAAAAAATTAGATCTTTTCAGCTCTTACGATAGAGAACAGGTAAATTAATCTTACTGTCTATAACTTGAACTTTAGTCTAAACTGCTATTAGTGACTTTCTTTAAACTTGGCACCTAAACTGATTCTTTATATTGGAGTCGACTTTTTTAATATTTCAAGGAACGCAAAGTTTTTCAAAAAATATTGTTAAACTATATTTCTTTTTAATCTTATCTAAAAGCTAAGGTCCTGAACAATTTCTATTCGCCACTCTTTAACCTTGTACGCACCTTTTCCCAAAGCAATTTCGTGCGACTCAGCCGGTGGTCGTTGTGGAATTTATGTTTCTCCTGATCGGTTAGTGTGAAACTGACATAAAATAAATTTAAAGTGTTTCCATTACTAAGGAACATTTGGAAGCTGCCTCAGTGGGAAATGTGGTTGGTTGTTGTGAGGTTGTGACATATTGATAGACTGACATTTGATAAAATTGATTTTTTTAATGGCACAATTTTTCTAATCGATTTTTGTGAGTGTTTCTTTCTATATAAATGGAAAAGGTGTTTTTTAGAGCAGAGGGATGTCTTGCTACTGGAAAAATTGTAAAAAATTTTCTCTTGTTGGCAATACCATTTAAAAAATGTAACATAAACAGCTGTTTGATAGCTTCGCAAAAAATTTTTGGATTTTGACGAAGTGTTTTCGTTACACTATCTCAAAATAAGTCAAAAATACACAAAAAATCGTTGTTTTTTTCTTTTTTATAAATGTAAATTTGGATATTAATTTAAATTATCGAAAGTTCAATTTTTTTTTGAAAAATCTCTTAAATTAAAAATTTTTATATAACAAATTTTAATAAAAAAAAATTAAAAAAAAGGCAAAAAATTTTAACTTTTGTTAAAATAAAAATATTATGTGTAGAAAAAAAAGGAAACATTTTGTTGTTATTTTCTCCTACTTTCCAACAAAAATCCTTAAAAAATAAAAAACAATTATTTACGCAAAAACAAATTTATTTATTTGAATGGTTCTTTGATCAAAAAAAAAAAACTCACATTCATCTTATTTCAAGCGATTAATATAATTGAAAAACCACATGATATTGTTCTGATATCAAAAAGGACCTGTTTATCAGTTGTTGATGATGATGACACGTGTCAAAAATGTATATTTGCGTAAGCAAATGTATTAAAGAAGAAAAAAAAAATCACGCACAGCATGAACATTTAATTGCCAGTTGCTCTGGCGATGAATGAAGTAGTTAATTTGGGATTTGTATTTTTTTTTGTTTTTTTTGTATAGGAAGATATTTCTGCCGATTTATTTTGCCTAAATGAATTTTGTTTGCTTTCGTGTTTACTATTATTTTCTTATACTTATTACACTTCATCGCCTCTGGTCCTAATATGCCGGCAACTACCAGAAGATTGGTAGGTTTTGAGCTTTGTTTTTTTTTTAGTATTTAAAGTTCTCATAAATCTATGTGAAGCATCTATTGATGTTGAAAAAATAACAACAACAAGAATCATAGCAACTTATTGTTTTGTCTTTGGCACCGAATGTTTCAGAAAAAATATTGTGAAAAATTTTTAAGGGAGCGGGTCATAGTTTTGCCTTTCAATCCCAAAAAGCATTTTGTTTTTTCAAAATTCAATATTGTTTTCATTATTTTTTTGAAAAATTCAGGTTTTTTTCAAAATCTGTATTGGAAATCCGTTTATTTATAGTATGTATCAAATATTTATAGATTTATTGGTCTGTAGATTTAATTTGGTACTTTGAAAATTTTGTTTTTTATTTCAAAATTCAAGTTAGAAATGTTTTCGAAAAATTTCCTTAAGGGAAAGAAAATCCAAAATGAATTTGTTATTGTACATACCTATATACATTGAATTGAAACTAAATAATAATACCTATATTATCTTTAGAACAAATTTTTAAGAAGGAACTTTTAAAAAAACTTATACCAAAAAAACCACAACCAATAACAAAATTTTCTGACTTTAAAATGCTACAGATACCCTATGTACCTTTAATCTCAAACAAGTCTCCTACACATGTTGCTATTTCAAATTTGATTAAGGTAACACTACATTTGAGGCCGTGAGAGCAATAGTGGCGTAACCCATAAAATTCACTTTAGAGCTACGGGAGATTTAAGAAACAGGGTTTCTTTAAACATTTTTTGTATTTTCCCTTTGACATTTTTGATTAATCTAAAAACGTAGAAGAGTTTGAAAAAGGGCATACTTTGTATGGCAAGCTTCTTTTTTTTTAATTCAACATTATTTTGGAAAAAAAAGTGGGTTACGCCACTATTGCATTCATGGTTTTCATTAAAAATAAAGAAAAAAGAAAGGTTACGCCAAATTTATTATATTATTTTTTTTATTTCTTCATAGTTCAATATTTCAACAACAAAAAATTATGTGTACATTTTTACTTATTTTTTAATGATTTTATTCCTTGTCTGATAAAACGTCAAATTTTTCAATTGGAACACCTGTTGACGTTTTTAAATTATTATAAATAAAAGTGATGGATTGGTGGTATAAATTGAAGCAATTCTATTAAGTTTCTCTTTTTTTATCATTTATTTTAGGTTCCGCAAGCTGGTTGAGGTTTTTTAATATCCACGGATTGTATTTTATTTACATTTACCTCTTCGAATAAAACATCAGTTTCATTGGAATACTTATAAAAAATTGAAAATGTTCTATTTTTTCGAAATGTAATTACTGAATTTCAAGCCATTCAACCTTGGAATTGGAAATGGACATTTTCCTGTTTGTGATATTTTCTTCCAGAGATTTTGAGGAAAAAAAATCAGATGAAGTCATTTTCACAATTTCAAATGGGTTTCTCTTTCTGGCCGAGGAAATGACATTTACCCAATTATTTGGGACGAAGATATCCTTATAAAATTTTGTATTCTTCTCTATTAAACCAAAATCTTGGTCAGATGGCAAATAGGAATGGCCACTAACTAAAAATTTACTGTTCATTTCTTTAACAATAAAATCGGGATGGTACAACATTAACTGGCACAACAGGGAAAGTTTTATATTTATATTTTGGCCCCCACATTAATCAAAATACATAATAATTTCTTTTAGACTGTTCTACGTTCTTAAAATATTGCATAAAACAAGATCCAATTTCTTGAGGCCCCCTTGACGTTGTAGACTCTTCCCAAACATACGTGTGAACTTTTTCACTGTCCATATTATATGTATACCAAAGCAAATGGTCACAATCTATACGGAAGCAAACAGTTTACAGTTTAGTTTAAACAGGTTACGCCACTATTGCACTCAAACTATGATCAAATTATAAAATGCAATAACACCTTTTTGAGTGCAATCTGGTTTTGAGTGTAGATAGCTGTATAAAACTATTTCTGTATTAAAATAGATATATTAAGGGACCCATTTTCATGAAAAACTCATTTTTGACAAAAAGTGGGTTACGCCACTATTGCACTGACGGCCTCATTTAGAAACATTTTTTATCCAAAGAATTCGCATACGTAAATTCAAAATTGTTTAGGAAGTAAGTTAAAGACAAATGAAAAGAATCTCATATAAAATTCATAGAAAAATCTTCGTTTTTAAACTTCCCAGAGTTAACCTCATTAAAAAATTAAAAAAAGTAAGGAAATGACAGTATTTGAATACAATACCTTTAGAAAGGTATAAATCTTGACAGCAAAAAACCTTCACCCCCCCCCCCCCACTCCTATATTGAGAAATGATAATATGTATACATTGTATACCTTACTTACATAAGTAGGTACAGGTTAATACATACATAACATAAATTTACATCACGTGGGAAAAGGTTTTTTGAGCTTTGACATTACTTGTAAAGTCAAACAAAATACGCAGAACAAAAGGTTTCTTACAAGAAAGATTTTACAAGGTGGTGTACATTTAGAGAGTCCTTTGGTAGGAACATCTTTACATTAGGGTGTGTGAAATAACATATATGTATGAAATGGCTCCGAAACAAATCTAAAAAAAATTTTTACAAAATTTAAAGTTTAGAGGTCATTGCCATTTTGTTTTTTTTTCATACAAATCATATTGAGAAATGCTACATAAAATTTTTAAAAATTCAAACTTCCTTACCGTTGATTCTTTAACAAAACCAACAACATATTTGAATATAAAATTTCATGTTCTAAAAAAAATGTACCGATAAGTAAATATTTAGTACCAAATTATAATTTCTATAATTTCTCTCTAGAAAACTATATACATTTCATACAAAAAAATGGGATTACATTTGAACATTTTTAACTTTCTAAGTGGTTTGTCCTAGAACTAATAGTATGACATATTTGGAATAATATTTGAATGTTCTATGAAAATTAAAAACTAAATAATAACTAATAAAAAATAATTTTGAGATACATCTTTTATGATGACCCTACGAAAAATTTTGGAATTATTTGACCCACATAACGTACTCAACATTACAGATTCTACATAAAAATAAGCCACCTTTTTTAAAGGGTAGTTGTATCTGAAGACACTATTATTTACTACTAAATGTTTTTTAAACGGTAATTTTTTTCTATGAAATGATTTTAATCTTTTTCAAAAGCCATTAAATTTTCTTTCAAAATATATCATTCGATTATTGTATAAGGAATTTATAAAAATAACAGAAGTTTTACTTTAGCACTAAATAACTTATAGACGATAATTTTTTTCTATAGAAACATTTTTTTTAGAACACAAATTTTCTGAGTCAAATTTAGGAAGATTGAATTTTTTTTAAAGTTTCTCAACCTCCATATGAGCTGTATGGAAAAAACAAAATGGTAATGAGGGAGCTCTAAACGTTAAAAATTTGAGTTAAAATTTTATCAACGGATTCTGAGTCCCTTCTAATAATTTGGACCACCCTAAGCTGGATGACATAAACTTGTTACAATATCATTTCACATGTAAAAAAAGCGAGTATGCTAAAGCTTCTCGAGAAAATTTTAAGAATTTAATTTAACTCAACATTTTATTTTTACTTTTCACCATTTTTGAACTTATCCGCATCCATAATTTCTTGCTGATTTTACTTTTCAGACGAGAAACCAATACTTGTCATAATTTGGTTACATTTTACATCACGTGTCAGTTGTAATAGAAAATTGTATGACATGATTATGAAATCAATTGTATCTAAAATCTGTAACTAAGGTTCACATTATTTGTGCCTTTTGTTACAATGACATCAGCTGTTTAAAATTAATTCAAAACTGAATTATGGATCCTCGTAACGGTAGTATAAAGGGTTGCAACAAAAACGAACCTATTAAAGTTATGTAAAGTTTTAGGATTTTTTCAAAATCATTGGGAAAGTGAGCTTATCCTTTTAAGAATGGTTGGTAGAGTACAAATTTGCAAAATCACCCATCCTCCGGGATTCAGTCAAGTATCATTCTGCATGCGTGATCAGACCAAAGTCACACGATATTAATCATGTTTCATATAATTTCATTAATATCCTATATGCTATACATTTTGAAAGGATGAACAAAAAAAAAAATATTAAAAAAATCAATTCAACAAAGAAAAAAAAAAACAATGAACCTGACCTTTTCCAAAGCCAAATGCCTAACCTATCTCTTTCAAACCCCATTATAGGAGCTTACGATGACGTAACCACCAACTATCACCCATACCTACCATATTTATTATTGCGCGATATTTTCATCAACATCAGTATTATTTACAATGTTACGTACAAAGACATCCGAACATGTAAATCCGTTTTAATTGTAATCCAATGTACAGAATTTATTTCAAGTAGGTACTTACTAACAAAATAACTGTGCCTCGTACACAGCTATACCTAAAACTATAACTTCTGAATATTAAAAAAAAAAAAAACGAAAAAGAAAAAGAAAAAAAAAATTTAATTGAATATTTAACAACAACTTGAATAAACATCAATAAAATTAAAATCAACAGATAGTGCAGTGCTACAATGTAGAAAAAGTTGAGAGTCGTAGTTGCTGTTATTGTTTTGTAATAATCACTTATAAATTACATTTCGTCGCGACCCCTTGTGGTCGTCATGGGTTCTAGCTAGAGTACCTAGGTACTCGTATATATATAGAGGAGCCCTCAGGCAATAAATGAAGCTAATGAGCGATAATGTCACGTTTTTGTGTGAATTTTTACTTTAAGGGTTTCTGGTTTTAATTGCTCAAGAAGGGTGGAAAATATTGATTTTGAGAAAAATTTCTTGTAAGACTTTTTGAAGAAATTAATTTATTTTGAAATTGAACGATTTGGTTCGGATTTCGAAAACAAGTTGGTATACTTCTAAAATGTACCACATAATTTTGCTAAATTTTTTCTTTTTATGAAAACTCAAAAATTAGGCAAAAACAAGAATAGGGTGTGTTTGTAGTCGGTGTTTAAACTATATTTTTTTAAACAATCTTACTGACTTTGGTTAAACTCCAATCTAAAAACAATTATAAATATGTATGCCAGTCGGGAATGATCCATCTCAAATTGTATAATTGAAATTGATATAGAAGGGTCAATTCTAACACTGCTAGAAAAAAATTAAAGGATCAACAAAATTTGAATTTTTAAATGATTTTCAACAGGCCTAGTTTGAAAAAAATGGAAACTTCAAAATTTTATTTGCAGGTGTAATTTTCTTCGAGGAAATTTTTAGGAAAACCACAACAAAAAATGTTAGACATTTTTTTTTTGTTTTGCCTTAAGCACCATACGGACAAGATATCTTGTTGATTTTTTGCTTGAATTGCTTTTTTGAAAGACTTTGATACAATAATTTGTGGTTGAGATATTAGTCTATAAAAAGAAATGATTATTTTAATTTTTTTAAAAACTGAATATCGACCTCTTTTCAACCGTTTTTCTATACTTTTTCTGTATCCTCAATAAAATGCTTAAATAAACAGTTAAACTACTCCTAGTGAAAAACACTTAAGAATTTTGTTTTCATAAAATTTAAAAAAAATTCTATCGAGTAAAACAAAAAAACAGCTAGCCGAATTGAATTGAATTGAATTTTTATATTGATTTTGTGGGTATATTGAACCATAAAAGGCACACCCTTAGCATTAGTGGTTTTATTATTTATTTTTGATTTAGCTAATTCTTGTAGGGAATTATTCAAATTCTCGGAAGTTACTTTTAACTTTTTGGGCAATCATATTTCAAATCATCATCAAAGTCTCCATAAAAATGAATTCAAGCTCAATAAATAAAGTCATCTTTCAAATATACTGGTGAAGTAAAAAAAAATTTCATGTTCTTAGACCAAAAAAACTAATTTTTAAAAAATTTTGTTGGTGTTTTCACCAAGGTCACTCGAAAACTACTGACGCAAAATAAATTGATCTATGACTTAACTAGCTAGAGCTACAATTTCCTTTTTTTATTTTTTTTTTTCAAATTATTTTATTTTAATGATTATTATATAATAATAATAATACAAATACAAATAAGTTATTGGACAAATGATAACATCGCAATCTCTTCCGTAGCCGTAGTTTTAATGTTTTTTTTTTCATTCACTGCAATTTCCGCTTTGCTATCCAATTACAAAATTAAAATGCAATGATCTTTTAAAAATTAGTTTATAATTTTCTTTAATTGTTGATGAGTTAAATGAATGAATTAGTGATTGAATGATCGATTATTTTTCTTCATATGGTTTTTACCTTACACTTTGAGCACATGTTTTTATTTTACTCTATCTCAGAATGTTTTCAGTAAATTTCTTTCCTATTAAATAAATCGCAAATATCTGAAAACCTGGCAACCCATAATTTCAGAAACTTCAATTTAAAAAACCCAATATTCGAATAATCCTTAAATTCAGAAAACCAAACGCTCTGATTAGCTGAGCATTATTTTAACAATCTACAGGTATGTACATATAATAAAAAAAAAAATTGAAACTCTTAAAAATTCATTCAGTTACCTGGCTCAAATAACAACAACATAAAAGCAATTCAATAAAAATTTCCAACAATTATGTAGCGATTCGAGGTGTAGGCGATCAAGAATTTCATAAAATCTGAATTAAATTTATTCAAACATGGTACAAAATATGTCATTAAAAATTTGTTCGTCATTTAGTATAATAAAAAAAAATATTAAAAAAAAAAATAAACATGATTGACTTGTTCTTTGAACAGTATACAACAGAATAAATTATCAAATTTTAATATACATACCTATTTTTTTTTTATTGATAATTTCAGAAGTTAGCTTGTCATACAATTTTAATGATTGAAATTCAACTTCCAAGTTTGTAAGTATCTTCTATCTGTCTTGGTTGTTTCACCATTACCTTTGCTTGTTTCTTTTTTTATTACTTTTTATTTATTATGTTTTGTGTGCATAAACACAGGGTGAGGATATGAAGTTTGTTTAAATAGAAAGTCTTGAGGCTAGTTTTTTTTTTTAGTAAAATCAAACATATTTCATATTTTTCTAGAAATAAATCATTTTATTAGAATTCGTATTTTAGTCCTTGAAATTGTGTATATTTATTCTTCTGTTGATGTTTCGGATTATTGGTGGATTATTTTGAATAATATAAACTCTCAATAGTTTTTTTTAACGAGTTTTTAAGTTTTCGTTGAGAGAAATTTAAGTGTACCCCTTGGCGTATACTTAATTTTTTTTTCAATTGTATGTCTTCTTGTGCGAGGGTTATCTGAATTAAGGGTTTCTGAGATTTTGTGTTTTCGGAATTTTTTGCTTCCTGAATATTTAATTTTGCGAAACATTTTATCATGCACCCTGTTTCTCCGAAGCTAATTTGAAAATGTTATAGAAATTTTCTACTTAAACATTAATGATGGATCTAAAGTAGTGTGAAGGTTGTCTTACCAACAAGAATCACATAGTAAAAATTAGTTGTTATTAGTTGTTATACAAATAGCTTCAAAAAAGCAATAATATTGTTTATTTGAAACAACAATAAATAATTCTACATGCATATTTTAAACAAGCCTTTGTCTAAAGTGTTGTAAAAAATGTTTCTTTTTTTTAATATTCCCATAAATCAATAACTCAAGGACTTGAATTTTTTTCTGTTATTAGACTTTCACTTCAATGTAAAACATATTCCAAATAAGCTGAACTTTTGTAAATAGCTTTATTTTTATTTTTTTTAAATTTCTTTAAAGAAGGAGATTTTTTGTAAATTTCAAAAAAAAAGAATAATTTTGCTAAGGGGTGGCCACGTGACGAGGGATATAACTCCTGAATCTTTAAATTGAGACCAGAAGCCTCCAGCAGTATAAAATAAATAATTTTAATTTTTAAAAGAAGCCCAAAGAGAACAAAAAAAGCAAATACCAGCTGATGTGTTGGAAAATATGGATTTTTAAGAAAAAAAAATTCAAAATTCGTAGGTGATTTTCAAATTGTGGCTATAGGATCTTAACTCCAAAATTTTTTGGCGACAGTGACTTTCGAGTTGGAAAATCACCAACAAAAAAAATATTCGAAATTTTTTTGGTTCTTGTATTCTCGGTCTACAAACTTAATTATTTTTTTTTTTTACTTTACTCTACTTGTTAATACAGTGGGTCCAACAGTATTATTTCATGAAATTTTTCGATGCAGAATGTCACTCTGATAAACATATCCCAAGTCCCCCAAACCTTTCTTATTAGGTTGATTAGGTACTGCTGCATTTTTAACAATAACAATATTGTGAAAATTAAATTACGTTATTGATGATTTTGCCAAAATTTACATATATCTTAATTTTTTTTTTCAAATTCTAACTAATTTTTCCCTATTTTTTTTTTTTTATTTCAGTGGTCGAGAAGCAAGAAATCGAGCAGAAAAAAATCGTCGAGACAAATTAAATGGATCTATTCAAGAACTCTCATTGATGGTGCCACATGTTGCTGAAGCACCACGTCGAGTTGACAAAACTGCTATTTTAAGATTTTCAGCACACGGTCTCAGAGTCCATTATGGTTAGTTTAAATGTTACTTCTTTAATCAATTAGAAAAAAAAAAATATTTTATTTTATTTTAAATAAAAAAAAACTATAGTTTTTGGACAATCGATCAAAGAACCACCCGAAAGAAAGCCCCAATTGACAGAAACCCTTATGAAACTGCTGGATAGTTTTCATTTAACCATAACGTGCCACGGACAAATTGTGCTAATATCGGCTACTGTTGAACAACATCTGGGCCATTGTCAGGTAAGGATAAATTAATATAATTTTAAGTGCGTTAACTGCATCACAAAATTTGATTTTATTTAAAAAAATGCTTCCTTACTTACGGTACTATGGGGCACATGGCTTCCCTTGAAAAAATTCAACAAGATTTGAATCAGACCGTACATTAAGATGTTCTTTTGAAATCTCTTTTGTTGACATCGCAATGGTTCGATACGTTACAAAAACCAAAACATACTTTTCTAAAGGTTTTTAATGTGTGCTGAACTTAGAAAATTTCCAGCACATCAGGTTTTTGAGGTATTTTCGGTTTAAAATTGAAAAACCTTTCAAGAAACTTACTCGTATTTAGAATCAAATAACAGAGATAGGGAATTTTTTGAAAAAAGTTTTTTAAAGCTCTGGTTTATGCTTAACACGAATCCAAGCTCAGAACTGCTCTATTAGTACAGATTTTGAGATCTACACATTTGAAAACTGTTTTTTTTTTAATTTTAAATATTTTAAATAAATAAGCAAATGTGGTGGCATAAGATGAGCACTAATTAGAATTATTCAAAAGTCTTATATTTGAGAAAACTTGAAAATTTGGGAAATTTTTTAATTTGATAATCCAAGATACAATATTCCAACCTATTAACTGCCCGCTAAGAAGTTTCAAAAAAATTAGTTTTTGTTCTTTAAAGTTGCTAAACTGCAATTTTTTAAATCTTCGATGACACTATCCACAAAACAATGGATACCTACCTATGTACAATGTACATATGTATATGTAAATACATATATTCAAATTTTTCTAGGAAAGGTAAAAGCCTTTGGTGTACCAATTTTTTAATAACACGGATAGAATCATATTTTGAAAATAGATCCTCTATCAGGTAAAATTTTATAACAGTCTTTCAAATTTAACCGCTTCCACTGCACATTTAGTTGTACCTCACGAAAGCCATATGGGTCCTCTTCTATTTATTTTAGCTATTTACCTATATGCTTAACCCTGCTAAATACCAACATTTACTTTCTGAGGAAAACGTTTGCCAAATGGCCCTGATTGTTTTATTTTGCAGGACAAACTGAATAGTGTTTTTTTGTTTCGAATGACTTGGGTGTATATTTCAGCTCTATATTACAATTCACGGAATAAAAAGCCAGCTCCATGTAAAGGAATACAATGATTCGTATGGTATTTTCTTCCCGTACAATTATTATTATACCTTGAGAACGCCTCCCTTCTGCGAATTTCATAAAAGCCTTTTTGAATCAATGCAACGTAAATTTATTCGCTTGGCCCTTAAAGAACTTCCTTGAAGGTGATGTTTTGTATAAGATTTTGACAAGAAAAAACCTGAAGCATTAAAAAAAAATATTGAAAGAGTGCCATTTATTTCCAGGTGCCATGTCACTCAACTTTCCACTACATCACAACTTTTTTTGAAAAGCAAAACTAGCGGTGCTTTCTTCATGCTATAATCTGAATAAAGGAGGAGAAGGAGGAGAAATACTCCTTCAACCCAAACTTTACTATAAAATGTTATGAAAATCATTTCCAAGAACAACAAACAAGCTTTGTATATGAAAAACATAGTACTAGTACTAGTCGATTGGGGCGACATCTAAAAAGTGGGGGCAACCCTATCTCAATTTTTCTTTGCGAAGAGCTTATGGAGGTTTTAATTGATATTTTTTGGTTGCCATAATCCAAATAATAATCTCCTCTTGCTCCTACTACTAATTTCCGATGCCTAACGATTCCAAAAATCAAATTCTACACCTAAAACTTTGCAGTGCCACCACAAGGGTCGGGGCAATATTAAAAAATACTCACCATGATAGCACTATGTTTTACATATATACAAAGAAACACGTCAATTATAAATATGTATCAACAACCAATTATTTTGAATAATAAGCTTTCCAAGTCAATAGCTTTACCTAATAGCATTGGGAAATAGAAATCACTTGTGTATTATCGACAACATTGCATCCTTTCAATGGCTTGGCTTACCTCGTTTTCCAGGTAAATCTAACCTGTATTTGCTTGTGTTTTAAACAGGTAATGTATTTTAATTGGAGTCAAGCTCTACCACAGGATTTCTAGCGCTAGTAGCAGAAAAGGTAAACCAAATGTGAGATTTATTTGTAAATTTTAAAACTAATAAATAGACTAAATAACATATATTTGGAATAATGATATTATGAAAATGCACATACAGTACCTAAGTTTAATGGATACGTAACTAAGCTAATTAATTAAAAATCCAATTAAATTAAGATTAAATAATAGCTACTCCATTGTGAAAGGTTTTACTTTTGAAGAGGATCCTTAAACATTTCAATTGGATACATGTGTGTTTTGTTAGAAGTAACTTTTGCTTTTAAATACCTACGAGAGCTAGGGTGTCCCAGATTGCATAATATCTTGAATTTAAATGTTCATATGATCTCAAAAATGTTTAAATATATTTAAAAAAATATTTTCCAAGTATCACTTACGTTAGCTTTGAATTGTTAGTTTAAAAAATTCAAAATAATTTTGTATTTAACAGTCCTCAAAACTCATTGAAATATTTCCGAATTTCGAAAATTTTGTATCAACTTTTGCTATTTTAGTGATGTATGTGTTAAGATTGAATTCCGTATCTCGAAGAGTTGAAAAGTGATTCGGTTTTAAATTCAATTATGTATATTTTTTTCTTTGTGTGTAACTTTTTTTAATAGGGCTATAGCTACAGTGTTACAGCGTTTGAAAATTTACTTTTTTCTGCTTTTTGTTTTAACATCTCATTTA